>JAPTMU010000128.1:192211-389711 GCA_028583405.1 Pogonophryne albipinna | reverse complement strand
CAGGTATTAGTGTTCAAAATGTAAGAAGTAGAAAGTACAGGTATTTGTGTTCAACATGTAAGAAGTAGAAAGTACAGGTATTTGAGTTCAACATGTAAGAAGTAGAAAGTACAGGTATTTGGGTTCAACATGTGAGAAGTAGAAAGTACAGGTATTTGAGTTCAACATGTAAGAAGTAGAAAGTACAGGTATTTGGGTTCAACATGTAAGAAGTAGAAAGTACAGGTATTAGTGTTCAAAATGTAAGAAGTAGAAAGTACAGGTATTTGAGTTCAACATGTAAGAAGTAGAAAGTACAGGTATTTGGGTTCAACATGTGAGAAGTAGAAAGTACAGGTATTTGAGTTCAACATGTAAGAAGTAGAAAGTACAGGTATTTGGGTTCAACATGTAAGAAGTAGAAAGTACAGGTATTAGTGTTCAAAATGTAAGAAGTAGAAAGTACAGGTATTTGTGTTCAACATGTAAGAAGTAGAAAGTACAGGTATTAGTGTTCAAAATGTAAGAAGTAGAAAGTACAGGTATTTGAGTTCAACATGTAAGAAGTAGAAAGTACAGGTATTTGGGTTCAACATGTAAGAAGTAGAAAGTACAGGTATTTGTGTTCAAAATGTAAGAAGTCAAAGTGTCTCTCACCTGTCCTCTCTCACCTGATCTCTCTCACCTGTCCTCTCTCACCTGTCCTCTCTCACCTGTCCTCTCTCACCTGGTCTCTCTCACCTGTCCTTTCTCACCTGTCCTCTCTCACCTGGTCTCTCTCACCTGTCCTCTCTCACCTGTCCTTTCTCACCTGTCCTCTCTCACCTGGTCTCTCTCACCTGTCCTCTCTCTCACCTGGTCTCTCTCACCTGTCCTCTCTAACCTGGTCTCTCTCACCTGTCCTCTCTCACCTGTCCTCTCTCACCTGGTCTCTCTCACCTGTCCTCTCTCACCTGGTCTCTCTCACCTGTCCTCTCTCACCTGTCCTCTCTCACCTAGTCTCTCTCACCTGGTCTCTCTCACCTGTCCTCTCTCACCTGGGCTCTCTCACCTGTCCTCTCTCACCTGGTCTCTCTCACCTGGTCTCTCTCACCTGGTCTCTCTCACCTGTCCTCTCTCACCTGTCCTCTCTCACCTGGTCTCTCTCACCTGTCCTCTCTAACCTGGTCTCTCTCACCTGGTCTCTCTCACCTGGTCTCTCTCACCTGTCCTCTCTCACCTGTCCTCTCTCACCTCGTCTCTCTCACCTGGTCTCTCTCACCTGTCCTCTCTCACCTGGTCTCTCTCACCTGTCCTCTCTCACCTGGCCTCTCTCACCTGGTCTCTCTCACCTGTCCTGTCCTCTCTCACCTGTCCTCTCTCACCTGTCCTCTCTCACCTGGTCTCTCTCACCTGTCCTCTCTCACCTGGTCTCTCTCACCTGTCCTCTCTCACCTGTCCTCTCTCACCTGTCCTCTCTCACCTGGTCTCTCTCACCTGTCCTTTCTCACCTGTCCTCTCTCACCTGGTCTCTCTCACCTGTCCTCTCTCACCTGTCCTTTCTCACCTGTCCTCTCTCACCTGGTCTCTCTCACCTGTCCTCTCTCACCTGTCCTCTCTCACCTGTCCTCTCTCACCTGGTCTCTCTCACCTGTCCTCTCTCACCTGGTCTCTCTCACCTGTCCTCTCTCACCTGGTCTCTCTCACCTGGTCTCTCTCATCTGTCCTGGTCTCTCTCACCTGGTCTCTCTCACCTGCTCTCTCTCACCTGTCCTCTCTCACCTGTTCTCTCTCACCTGGTCTCTCTCATCTGTCCTGGTCTCTCTCACCTGTCCTCTCTCACCTGGTCTCTCTCACCTGGTCTCTCTCACCTGTCCTCTCTCACCTGGTCTCTCTCACCTGTCCTCTCTCACATGGTCCCTCTCACCTCCTCTCCTCTCTCACCTGGTCCCTCTCACCTGGTCTCTCTCACCTGTCCTCTCTCACCTGGTCTCTCTCACCTGTCCTCTCTCACCTGTCCTCTCTCACCTGGTCTCTCACCTGTCCTCTCTCACATGGTCCCTCTCACCTGTCCTCTCTCTCACCTGGTCTCTCTCACCTGGTCCCTCTCACCTGTCCTCTCTCACCTGTTCTCTCTCACCTGCCCTCTCTCATCTGTCCTCTCTCACCTGGTCTCTCTCACCTGGTCCCTCTCACCTGGTCTCTCTCACCTGTCCTCTCTCACCTGTCCTCTCTCACCTGGTCTCTCTCACCTGTCCTCTCTCATCTGTCCTCTCGGTCTCTGTTTCAGTCCCAGAGTTCACGGAGCAGCCCAGTCAGCTGAAGGGTTACTCGATCCACACCCGGCTGTCCAAAGGTCCCCGAGGCTTCGGATTCAACATCGTGGGAGGAAGTCGACCCAGAGAGTTCCTGCAGGTGTACAGCGTCACACCTGGAGGACCACCAGCTCTGAGCACAGGTACTGACACTGTTAATACTGACAGGTAAATAAAGCCAGAGAGTGTCTACAGGTGTACAGTGTCTACTACCTCTGTTCTTCATACTACAGCTGCATCTTTGCTCAAAATAGATCAATAAGATAATTACAAATATGTATTTATTTTTACACTGATTGGAATGATGCGTGGGAGAACATTGTTTCCTGACTTGTGCAAGAATACAAATATTAAAATGTTGAAAAAGCAATAAACAGAGAATAATTAAGTAAATAAATAAATGAATAAATACATTAAATTAAATAAACACCACAGCATGAAAAAAAGTATAATCTCAAAATGAATTACTAAAATCTTAAAGGCCAGATTACAAGGATTCAATTCCCTCTTGAAAACCCATCAGTCGTACTTTTTGGAACCTCAGCACTCTACGGCTGTTTTACTTTTCTTCCTCGGCTAAAATCATCAAGGCACATTTATTTAGAATTTCGTTTCAATAAATCACTTCCTTGAACCTTTTTCCAGAAGACATTTTGGTTGCAGTCGAATAGTCAAAAAATCAGCTCCTATCGTCTAACCCTATCATCTATTCCTTGACCTCTGTGTGAAACGTCACAGGGTTAAGGGATAGTGGATAGGAGAATTCAAAAGGACTTAGGAGAAGAGACTGCGGTACTTTAGAGAATCCGACTGCACTTTCACTATCCGACGTGTTTATGATGCGTCAGCGGACGTCATGAATGTGCGTCTGCTGCTGTGGGGAAACTATGGAAACTACAGTTTTCTATACAGCGGACTACAACATGGATGTTTAATAAGAAGGAGGGATTACTGTAAACTCATCTAGAGACTCTGCACCGTGCTCTGATGCTGTTGCTTTATGCTTTATGAACGTGGATGTTACGTTCCCTCCTAACTAGGGGTACAAAGGGAAGTAACAAAACACCAAAATAACCGGACAAGAGACAAAGGAGAGGAAACTGATCTCTGAAGCCACAAAGTGATGTTTTAATGAACAAAAGAAAAAGGGCTCACCAGCCAACTTGCAAAGCAAACTAAAATAAACAATACACAAAAAGGTAAACTGGAGCACATCTCCTAACAATTCCCAAGAACACAGGCCAGACAGAGACATGCTGCACACAATGCAGCCAGAGGAGAAGGAGAGAGGCCACTGCAGCCTTCCTCAGGTCCTTTATGGAGGCCCTGATTGGGGATTGGGCGCACCTGGGGGAGAGGCTGCACCTGGAGACAATCAGGGATAGAGAGAGAGACACACACAAAAGCACACACACACAAGCACCAACTGCGGCACGTAACAGTGGACAACAGAGAAACATAGGTTGCAGTCGAATAGTCCACTTAGCTTAGGAACCTTCCTAACCGAGTGAAATGACCCGGAAGTCCCTCAGTGGCAGCCATGATAAGTGCCGTTCGAATTCTCTACATGATAGGAAAGGAGGTTTCAAACTTCCTTTATAACCTCCTTTAGCTTAGGAACCACTGGACCTCCCTAACCGAAAGGAGAGGAGAAAATGCTGCCCCACAATGCTTTGTAGCCGCAGCATTTGCCGTCACTCAACAGTCGGCCGTTCACGGAAACAACCGATTATGACGGAGAAATGATATCATGAAAATTACGGTGCTTATTAAGCATTTTAAAACGTAGGTGGTAAATTGCCAAAGTGCTTTATTTGAACGTTCATCAGTATTATAATCAAAAAGAGAAATATGAACGTTAGTTTTTACTGAAATTATCAAATAAAGTCAACATCTCACTGAGCTGTGTGGGGTTTGTTCAACTTTTAAAAGATGTTTGAATGGTGATGTACACAGTGATAGGTGTTAAGGACTAACTTTATAATAAATACATTTGTATTGATTTTAAGATATTTTCATAGTTCATACAATCTTTGGGATCATTAGTATTAATGTGGACCGGAGGGAGAGGGTGACGAGCAGAAGTTTCACTTTCCTTTTTTATTTCAATTCCAACTTTGGTCATGAAGAATATGTTTCTCTGTTGTCCACGTTCATAAAGCATAAAGCAACAGCATCAGAGCACGGTGCAGAGTCTCTAGATGAGTTTACAGTAGTCCCTCGTTCTTATTAAACATCCATGTTGTAGTCCGCTGTATAGAAAACTGTAGTTTCCATAGTTTCCCCACAGCAGCAGACGCACATTCATGACGTCCGCTGGCGCATCATAAACACGTCGGATAGTGAAAGTGCAGTCGGATTCTCTAAAGTACCACAGTCTCTGCTCCTAAGTCCTTTTGAATTCTCCTATCCACTATCCCTTAACCCCCGTGACGTTTCACTCAGAGGTCAAGGAATAGGAGATAGGGTTAGAACTTCGGAGCTGATTTTTGGACTATTCGACTGCAGCCATATTCTTCATGACCAAAGTTGGAATTGAAATAAAAAAGGAAAGTGAAACTTATGCTTGTCACCCCTCATGGTGTGTGATGGCAAATGCTGCGGCTGCAAGGCATTGTGGGGCAGCATTTTCTCCTCTCCTTTAGGTGAGGGAGGTCCTGTGGTTCCTAAGCTAAAGGAGGTTATAAAGGAAGTTTGAAACCTCCTTTCCTATCATCTTGAGAATTCGAACGGCACTTATCATGGCTGCCACTGAGGGACTTCCGGGTCATTTCACTCCGGTAGGAAGGTTCCTAAGCTAAACGGACTATTCGACTGCAACCTTTAACTTTCACAGCAGGATATCACAGGTGTGACTGATAACGTTAATGAGGTTCATGCAGCAGCCATTAATGATTTCATTAGTTCCCCCTGTGAGAAGAGGTCAATAATGCCTGCTTAAGAAAGGTCAGTTCATTTAAGAAAAGGGCGTCCACATCTATAAGTAGTGTTACTGTTAGACATTAGACATTGTTATATATTAAGTAGGGCTGTCAAACGATTAAAAATTTTAATCAGATTAATCACAGTTTAAAAATTAATTAATCATGATTAATCACCATTCGAACTATCTCCAAAATATGCCATTTCTTTATGTATATTGTTGTGGGAATGGAAAGATAAATGAAAGAAGGCGGATATATCCATTTCACATACAGTATCTATGTTTATTATAACATTTTTCTGCGTGTCAAAATGAAAGACAGCACACACACCTATCAATCATCAAACCGTGGGGTCTTAATTCATTACGTGTTGATTTCTATCAACGGGGGGAGTACTTCAGGAAAGTCGACGGGGGGGGGGGGGGTTAGTGGAGTACTTGTGACCACAGAGTGCGAACGTTGTGATCAGCTGTTTTAGCGCAGTTCTCCAGTGAAGGGGGGGGGAAGTCTCCCTCCGCAGCCGGTTGGCGTAGTTTTGGCACAATGCCGTTGTACAGACCGACGTTAACAGCAGCCCTGTCTGTGCACACGGAGACCGTCCGGTGATCTAACCGCCTTCTGGAAAAGCTTCACAAGTACGCCGGTACGCAAATGCGCTTTGTGACACAAGTTTCAGATTACGCACATAACCTGCCTACCAGTTATGTGCACCCCTGTACTACAGCAAAAGTATTCTCCGTCGGGACTTCCTGCAACAACACCGACATTATCAAAGATATTCTATTGAGAAGACGATCACTACGTGACAAAAGTTTTCAAAACCGTTTCTGGTCTTCGGTATTTCCAGACAAGTGGCTACTGAAATCAATCTTACTAACTACTGTCTGTGCAATTTACTCCGCGCGAGTTGGCGGACTTTATTTAGCTTACTTTAACATCATTTTTCATGGTGGGGCTAAGCCATTTCTCGGTATGGGTGTAGCCTACCCCAGCCATACCCTGGCGCTGCCACTGGTGGCACGTATGGGGCGGGCCATTCTGCACATGCGTTAAATGCGTTAAATATTTTAACGCAATTAATTCAAAAAATTAATTACCGCCGTTAACGCGATAATTTTGACAGCACTAATATTAAGTATTAATTAGTTGTTATGAAATAGAGATTTAACTAGAAAATGCATTTCCTGCAGAAAATGCGTGCGAATGCTGTAAACTGTGAACATTTATGGCTGAATTTAGCTGAATATGTTATTAGCTGAATGGTAGCTGCTTTTAGCTACAAAAATGCAGAAAAAGCTTAATATTTAAAAGAAAAGGTTTAAAAAAAGGTATAAACAACAACATGTATAGCCTTGATGTCCTGAAATAGCTGAATAATGTAATAGTTGAATGGTTTCTGCAGCTGAAAATAGGCTGAAGGAGTTAAATATCAGATGTGAGTAGTAGTGAATGAATGTGTATTAAGATGAGAAAAGAAAGTAAAAAGGCTTGGGAAAGCAGCAGAATATTTGAACTGCAAACTTTTGAACTAACTTGATGGTGAATTATCTGTCGCCATGCCAACGGCATTTGATGACATCCCATAATACGCTTAGATGTGTTGATGGCTGCATCGTTACCAAACCTGTGAAGTTTTGGGCCATTTCGAGCATTTTCACTGAAGTTATGAGAAAACCGTGTTTCATGGTGAGCATTGTGTTGCCATGGCAATGGCATTTGAAGAAATCTCAAAACTTTCCCGTAGATGTCTTCACGGCTGGACTGTTAGCACACGTGAAGTTTGAGCACTTTTCAACATTTTCATAGGAGTTATACATTACATTAGGAGGTTACATTACTCTCTCTTCTCTCTCTCTTCTCTCTCTCTTCTCTTGATCGCTCTCTCTTCTCTCTCTCTTCTCTTGATCGCCCTCTCTCTTCTCTCTCTCTTCTCTTGATCGCCCTCTCTCTTTTCTCTCTCTTCTCTTGATCGCCCTCTCTCTCTTCTCTTGATCGCCCTCTCTCTCTTCTCTTGATCATTCATCATGTCTGTGTGAGAGAGAGAGAGTGTGTGTGTGTCTGTGTGTGTGAGAGAGAGAGAGTGTGTGTGTGTGTCTGTGTGTGAGAGAGAGAGTGTGTGTGTCTTTGTGTGAGAGTGTGTGTGTGTGTGTGTGTGTGTGTGTGTGTGTGTGTGTGTGTGTGTGTGTGTGTGTGTGTGTGTGTGTGTGTGTGTGTGTGTGTGTGTGTGTGTGTGTGTGTGTGTGTGTGTGTGTGTGTGTGTGTGTGTGTGTGTGTGTGTGTGTGTGTGTGTGTGTGTGTGTGTGTGTGTGTGTGTGTGTGTGTGTGTGTGTGTGTGCGCCTGCCTGACTGCCTGCCTGCCTGGCTGGCTGGCTCCAATACCATGACAACCAACTGCAGCACTGAGTCCCATAAGAATGCATTGAGGATTATATCTGATTATATCTGACAATTTTGCCACCTGTTCAAAAACTATGGCTCTTATAAAAAAATTACCAGACCGTGAGCATCAGGGAACCCCAATGAACTGAAATATGTTTTTTTTGGGGTTTTGTGTGTAAAATGTGGAGATGGGAGCAGTTTGTCTATTGTCTAGAAGTGTACTTCTCTCTGCTCTGAAGAAAGATCCGGAACAATTTAACATGGGAATCAATTGGGATCTAGCTGGACTTTTTCTCTCTTCATGCCCTCAAGAGGCATTTTGTTTAAAAAAAAATCTTATTTTTTATTTTATTTTCCAACCTAGGAGAGGTTTTCCTACGTTTTTCATGGAAAAATATGTCTGAGGAGTGTAGGGTTTGGGAATCATGGCAAGTTTAAAATATTTTTGGGGGAGAATTTCAGGCACTGCTGCACTCTGTTTTGAGATCAAAGCACTCTCGAGTTAACGAGCTGCTCCATCCACTCTAATGTTAAAATCTGAAAAGGCCTCTCTACCAAGCTCCAAACTAAATTCAATATCTCAAAAAGTTTAAAAGATATCAAAAATCTGAATAACAATTGAATAGCTGAAGGTCTTGTGATCATTTGAAAGTTGTCTAGCTGAAAGTATGTGGAAGGAGTAGCATTTGGCGCAAGGTGTAGGAAAACAGGATTTGAAGGCATCTCCCATTGACTTCAATGTTAAAAAAATAGTTTAAAAAGCTGAATATTTCAAAAGGTATGAAATATTTTGAAAAAGTTGAAAGTTTCTCATCAATTGTTGAACAGGCTGAATAGTTTAATATTTGAATGGTTTCTGTAGCTGAAAATAAGCTGTAGTTATGGAGAGCCAAAGTATTGTCTGAAATAAGGGGAATAAAGATTTGAAGAACTATAGTGGAATGCTGTAAACAAATACTCACACTCTCTGGAGGGAGGATTATGTTGCTGTTTGAGTAAAATAAAGACCTGAGAAAATCGGAGACACAATCTCATGATCTACAGCTAATCCACATACACACACACGCACGAACGAACGAACACACACACACACACACACACACACCCTTTAATCTGACCGACACACACAGCCTCCTTTCTCTCCCACACTGTCAGACCTGCTCAGGATAAATAGTCAGGAATGTAACACACACACCGACGTACACACACATACGTACACACACACACACACACACACTGTGAAATCTCCTGGGAAAGAGAGCAGAGTTTCAACAGGCAGCAGAAAACTCCTGAACACTAAAAGCTGCTCAACGGCAGAGACAAAATAATGGGAAGGGGTATAGATAACATTTCACTCTTGAAGATGGAGGGAACTTTGGGATTTTAGCTTTTGCAGACCATTGACATGCACAAAAACCTACACCAATAAGCATTTATTGGCTTTTATGTTGAACAATATTGGCTCGTTCACCTTTTACCTTAGATTGGTTTAAAATGAATACCAGACTGTTGAACTCAAACACAACTAAACTCATTTTGGTCCCTTCCTCCCTTCACATCGTATCTAAGGTAGCGTACATTATTTAACACACGTACTCACCTAAATACTGCGGATCGGTTTCCAAATGAACAGGTCCATCTACTGTAACCTTCAATCGACAACAAGTCTGCTGAAAATGTCCGATTATAATATCGTAAGTCAGTCAAGTCAAAGTCAACTTTATTGTCAATCTTTCGGTTTGCTTGTACAGAGATCAAAATGCCGTTTCCCACAATCCCGAGGAATACAAAATAGAAATATGTATATATACACTTGCACTATTTCTATTATATTCTGTTTTATTGTATTTACTTGCACTATTGTATCTGTTTTATTGTGTTACTGTGATCTAAGAATGTAATTGTCATAACTACACTGTCGCTATGTACACATGACAATAAAAGCCTTGAATATTGAAAACACAGATGCCGTAGACTGACTCTTACTCCTGTGTTTGTCGTGCAGCGGACATCCTGGTGTACATCAACGACAGCTGTGTGTTGGGCCGCTCCCATAAGGAGGTGGTGGAGATGCTGAAGGCGGTGCAGATGGGTCAGAGTGTGGATGTGGTGCTGAGGAGAGGATATCCCATGCTCTACAACCCAGACGGGTGTCCCAAACAGAGTCTGGAGTCGGTATGTATTGTATTTAAAGGTCACCTATTATACAAAATCCACTTCTTCATGTCTCTTCTACATCAACATGTGTCCCCTCTTCTCCATGTCTCTTCTACATCAACATGTGTCCCCTCTTCTTCATGTCTCTTCTTCATCAACATGTGTCCCCTCTTCTTCATGTCTCTTCTACATCAACATGTGTCCCCTCTTCTTCATGTCTCTTCTACATCAACATGTGTCCCCTCTTCTTCATGTCTCTTCTACATCAACATGTGTCCCCTCTTCTTCATGTCTCTTCTACATCAACATGTGTCCCCTCTTCTTCATGTCTCTTCTACATCAACATGTGTCCCCTCTGTGGAAAGACACTAAAGTTTCAGGAACAAAGATTCTCTCTCTTTTTGTCCTGATCTATTTCTATAAAAACCTGTCTGAAAATGAGCTGATCAGATTTTGGCCACTGTATGATGTCATAACGATGTTTGTCTTGTGTAACCATTAGCCAATCAGCAACCAACGTAACCCCCCCCAAATCTCTCTCAGAGGGGCGTGGGGAGGGGCTCCTTATTTTTCATCTAAAGAAACAGACAGAGAATCAGCACTTTGCAAACAGGCCTGAAACAGAGGGGATTATGGGTAATGCTGCAATGATCTGTTTGGCGTTTGGAGCCAAACACTTCAGAGACATGTTCTGTATCTGAGACCTGTAATATATTGATGAAAAACAGTATAATAGGGGACCTTTAACACTGTTTGATTCACTAACCGTGTGTCTGTTTTTTTAACCCTATTTTACAGCCGCAGACCCCCAGCGAGCCTTCGAACCCCCTCAATGTGAGGCTGGCACACCTCACTTACAGTCGAACGCTGGACGCCAATGGCAGTGCGCCAGGTCAGAAATATGACATGCTTTTTTTGCCAGACACTCAGGTTGTAATGCACTAGTTAGAAAAGCTGAAGACAAAAGGGGAAAGAATTTAAAGAAATCTTGAAATATATATTCCAGATATGGAACCTTCCTTACATTAACGCATTCAAACAAAAAATTAATTTCATATTTAAATCAAGTTTTCGACAGTTTCCCCATTACAGGTTCCGCCTTGGGCTTTTTTTTATTATTATCTCTCCTTATCAACTCCTAATAGTTGCATAAAGTGTTTGAAAACAAGCATTAATTCGCTTCCTCTACCAATTCTCTCAAAATGTGGTTACAATTTTGATGGAAATCTCTAACACCTTAAACCATTACAAAACTAAATTCAAAGAAATCGTTTGTACTCTACCGAAACTGGCCTCTTTATTTGAGTTTGTTTTCAAAGTCATATCCAGTCAATCTTCTACCTAAAATCGCATTAATCTGGTTTTATCTATACAACTTTTTTCTTCTGTTTAACGATTACACACCTGTTAAGTTTTAGTCTTTAATGTCTAATGAGAATTGCAAACGTGCAATTTAAACTCCTTTATATATCCTTTTAGTATCTGTCAGTATTTTAACTTTAGTGATTTTCAATAATTCACCTGTCTTACCAACTATTTCGCTCTACAATGCAGGACTGGGTCACACCCCGCCCTCCTATGCTCAGCCAATGACAAACGGTCTGAGAGGCCCCCCCACCCCGACTCTCTCGGACCCCCCACTGGGTCCCCCCCCCCTCCCAGACAGGATACCGGCCTCCAATCACAGCGACTCTGATGGCGGGATTTCCAACGCTGGGACACGAAGGTGAGGATGTGTATTTTGTAAATTGTGTAATTTTTGTATCTTTAATATTTTTTTTAAGCATGCTTCTTAGTTCACATTAACAGCTGTAACAAATTTAAATGTCCCCTCTGTGGGACGAATAAAGGTATTCTGAGAGGAGGGTAGCAGTATGAGCACTAGCACTGTTAGCATTAGCAGTGTTAGCAATAGCAGTGTTAGCAATAGCAGTGTTAGCAATAGTAGTGTTAGCAATAGTAGTGTTAGCAATAGTAGTGTTAGCAATAGCAGTGTTAGCAATAGCAGTGTTAGCAATAGTAGTGTTAGCAATAGTAGTGTTAGCAATAGCAGTGTTAGTAATAGCAGTGTTAGCAATAGCAGTGTTAGCAATAGTAGTGTTAGCAATAGCAGTGTTAGCAATAGCAGTGTTAGCAATAGTAGTGTTAGCAATAGCAGTGTTAGCAATAGCAGTGTTAGCAATAGCAGTGTTAGCAATAGTAGTGTTAGCAATAGCAGTGTTAGCAATAGTAGTGTTAGCAATAGCAGTGTTAGCAATAGTAGTGTTAGCAATAGCAGTGTTAGCAATAGTAGTGTTAGCAATAGCAGTGTTAGCAATAGTAGTGTTAGCTAACATATCACATTAAAGGAACGTTTTATAAAAAAACGTTCTGTCATCTCAGGCCTCAATAACATCCTCAAAACATCCTCTGAATGTCGCAATAAAAACGTTATGTCTTAGTTAACCTTAAACCTTATAGGAACATTATTTGAAATAATAAATATCCTAAAAAGGTTATTTGAACATCAGATTAAAACGTTTCTTTAATACATTATTAGAACGTGTAGGTAACGTTAGCCAAAGTTGTTTGCTATTGTATGACACGCTAAAAAAAGCACTTGCAATAGCAAGGAAAGCATTATTGCTATGAGAGCACATAGGCTTATAATATAATAAGTAATTAAGTAAGTGTGTTTATGGAGACATATAATGCAAATAATTGTTATACATTAAGTTGTGCATAGCTTACCATGAACGGAACGAATAAAAATGAAATTAAATATATGAAAATTAATAACTTCTTTTGTATGAAATATCTGTTTTCTGCCTCCAGTCGCAGGTCTTCTCTGATTCGCTACAGCAGCAGCACTCTCCCCGCCCTCTCGTCCTCCTCCCTCCTCCACCATCAGAGCTCCAAGTCTTCAGAGAGTGACTTATCAACATCAACGCTCCCCATCTCCTCCTCCACTCTCCCTCTCTCCTCCTCCTCCCACACTCTGTCCAAACTCCCTCTCTCTCAGCCAGAGTTGGGTCTACTGCTCCAAAACTCCACCAGCCCCACCACCACCACCCCCATCACCTCCTCCTCCTCCTCCACACCTCCTGGAGCTCCGGTTCAGCGCCCAGCGATGCCTCAGACCTCCGTCGTCCTCACCCCACCCAGAGACGTCCCATCCTGCGGCTTCAACGGCTGTCCGGCCAATCACCAAACCCCCTCTCCGAGCTCCAGAGGAAACCCAGGGTTGGCGCTCCCTCTCGGGGCCGTTTCCCCCGGGTCGGCTCCTGGTGGAGAACTCGTCCCGGTGGCCCTCGGGCGCAGCGAGAGCGGAGGGATCGGGTTCAGTGTGACGGCGGGGGGGCAGGGGGGTCAGTTCGCCGTGGTGAGGAGGGTCTGGGATCGAAGGCACTGCCCCTCGCTGCAGGCAGGCGACACTATAGTGAAGATCAACGGAGCAGATGTGCAGAGCCTCAGCTTCTCTCAGGTAATAGATTATTACACCAACTGGCAAACAATCAGGGTCAAGGTATTCTCAGAAAGCTTCCCTCTAATTGAAGAAGAAGAAGAAGAAGAACCTTATTAATCCCTCACAGGGACATTTCTTCCTCCACTCCGTTGTGTTTTTACACACATTACACACACGGGTGGATATACATGCTCAAACACAGAGGATATTACATTACATGTCACTTGTTAGACGCTTTTATCCAAAGCGACTTACATACTCGATACTGTGGCCAATCACAGGAGCAATTTGGGGTGAAGTGTCTCAGGGACACAACGACATGCTGACTGCAGTGGGGTTTGAACCTGTGACCCCCTGATACGAACACCAACGCACAACCCACTGCGCCACACACCTCCTCATATATATATGAAGATGTATGAACATGCAGAAAGAAGAGGTGGCAGAGCAGAGAGGCTGCCAGTTATCCGGCGCCAGGGAGCAGTTTCGAGGTTAGGTGCCTTGCTTAAGGGCACCTCTCCAGCTACCTGCTCGCTCCATATCTTTTTTTGGGTCCGATGGCAGGAATGGTTATGGTCCAATTACAATGCCCACCAAACACTGAGGCATGTTTCTGGAAATGGTGCATTCACACCAGAGCAAAACCAAGATTCACTCCGCGTTATTCGAGCGAGTTTCACCGAGGGGATCATTTGTGTTTTAGTCGCATCACTCAAACTCGACCAGGCAGAGCTTATCTCCATGTAGATACCAACAACGACAACAAAGTTAACATATTCTGCCGTTATTTAACTGTATACCTGGGTCGTCATGTCCGGTGTTTACGCACCGTAATTCAGAGAGTGTACCAGTGTAAAATTGACGAGGGCTCTCTTGCAGACATTTTATGAGAACTTTTGGTAAGTCCACAAATCTGCAGACCCTGCCTCATAGAATAACCCTCAATTCATTGTGCTGTGAAATTAAAACACAGGGTTCAAAGGTGAAGCCAAAAGGTAAACAATGAGGATATTTAGCATGGCATAAAGTATGTTGCGTGCTACATTTATAAAACAACTGCATTACACTACACAACCTTAGAGTGGCAAAGAAAAAGCAGTAATAGTTGCAGTAAAGTAGTTCCTAAGTGACGTTTTTCAAAGCATCCTTTTTCTTCTTCAAGCCCAAGATCCAGGAAGTCATTGACAATATGTATTTTAGTTCTCTTATTAAGCTTTTGTTTTTCACGGAAACCAAGACAGGGTTTCTCCAGCTAGTCAGAGGACAATGGCATTAAGCATTGTCCCCTCGTCTGGGTTGAACTGCTGGGTGACTTTTGAGTCTTGCATCGCACTGGGTGGTACCAGTATGTTGTTTTCCTTTCACAATGAATGGCACATGATCATGCCTCCAGTGTTTGAGCCTGAAAGTTCAACGATAAGATGCATACAGGAAACTATGAAAATGCAATTTACTGTAAACCCATTGAAACCATAACAATTGGTGCATTTCCTTCCTCAGGTCCAAAGAACCCTGCAGGAACACACCAAACAGGGAGAGGTGGTGCTACTGGTCTACAGAGGAGGTACAACTTAAACACAATATCATTTCAATATCATATCTCAATATCGTGTGTGTGTGTGTGTGTGTGTGTGTGTGTGTGTGTGTGTGTGTGTGTGTGTGTGTGTGTGTGTGTGTGTGTGTGTGTGTGTGTGTGTGTGTGTGTGTGTGTGTGTGTGTGTGTGTGTGTGTGTGTGTGTGTGTGTGTGTGTGTGTGTGTGTGTGTGTGTGTGTGTGTGTGTGTGTGTGTGTGTGTGTGTGTGTGTGTGTGTGTCTGCAGTCAAATCGTCTTTTTCTCTTAGGGAGGTTCCTAACTGAGTGAAATGACCCCAGAGTGTTACATGTATTTAGAGCTGTTTAATTCTCTAGATGCTAAGGAAAGGAGCTTTAATGCTTCCTTTATTGTCTCCTTTAGTGAAGGAAACACTGCACCAAAGAAAAGATTGCAGCAGCAGCATTTAAAGCGTCAATCCGTGTTGCTCTTTGCAAACTACGCATACTTTTAAATCATTTTAAAACTATTTTATGTCGTGCTGGGATTTTTGAGGAAGTTGTGAGGAGTGAGGAGGCCTGGAAAAAGTCCACTGTGTGTGTGTGTGTGTGTGTGTGTGTGTGTGTGTGTGTGTGTGTGTGTGTGTGTGTGTGTGTGTGTGTGTGTGTGTGTGTGTGTGTGTGTGTGTGTGTGTGTGTGTGTGTGTGTGTGTGTGTGTGTGTGTGTGTGTGTGTGTGTGTGTGTGTGTGTGTGTGTGTGTGTGTGTGTGTGTGTGTGTGTGTGTGTGTGTGTGTGTGTGTGTGTGTGTGTGTGTGCAGGTGGCACCTTGTTTTGCAGCCGCTGTATGAATAGATTGTCCATTAACCATATTTCCAATATTAGCTTTCTACTTAATCAATGTTTACTTGTATTGTTATTCTGAAAGGCATAGTGTTGGCATTACTTCTTATATACACTAAATATGTTTTATTCTATTGTTTTGTATTCATTGGTTGTTGTTGTTGTTGTTGTTGTTGTTGTTGTTGTTAATAAGCAATCTCTTGAACAGGAGCTTATTTTTAAGATTATTTTAACATCTCATTTTATTTTAAATGTAAATCCCCTTACTTCAAACCTACCATTGTGCAATTTACACTTTATTTTTACAACTTATTTACACTTTGTTGATGTTACTGGCTCCTTCAATACTTTTGTATGTTCACTTACTTGTCTTAAAATACTTCAACTTATTGTTTTACCATGGTGTAATCATTTGTTTTTATTTGAGTGCTTGCCTCTTTATTTATATAATATGTAAGTCTACTATTTTTTACTTTTGCCCATTTATATTGCCACTTGTTGTGGTGTTCCCTTTCCTGTAGTGTTTTAATAGGTTTTAGTTCATGTAAATGCTAGAATACTAAATGTTGCTCCAGAAAATTAGGTACATATCTCCTCTTTAATAACTTTCTCTCTCTCTCTCTCGCAGGTCCGATGTCTTCCCCAGCCGTCACCCCAAATCTCTACAAGACCCTCCCCTCCCCACACAGCCTGGCCACTCCTTCCTCCTCCTTCCCCCCAACTTCAGCCGACTTGCCTTCCCCATCCACGGGTGCCTTGCTGGGGGGCGTCCCCCCACTCAGTCAGGCTGGCTTGGCCCTGGAGGGTCCTCAGGAGGGGCACCTAGCAGCCATAGGGACCCACCAAGGTAACTACCCAGAAACAGAATCAGAATACCTGTATTCGTCCCGCAGCGGGGACACTTACAGCGTTAAAGCAAAAGTGACAAAGCAGATAAAAGGCAAGCAATAATAAAGTAGCGAACATGGAAAATATAGAGAAAAAGGACACATTAGTAATACAAAATAAAAGACAAATAAGTGCTAACAACATTTAAATAGCTAAGTGAACATTTTAAAGGGGACCTATCGTGCAAAATGCACTTTTTGATGTCTTTTATACATAAACATGTGTCCCCGGTGCGTCAGGGAACTCACAAAGTGTCTGAAAATAAAACCCTCTCTCTTTCCCTCCGTTCCCAAATCTCTAAAAACGGGGGAACAACGGAGCTGATCCAGATTTGCTGCCGATATGACATAATATCGGAAATGTGTGCTGGCTTTACACCAGCGGCCCTATCAGAAACGTTGCTATTAGAAACATTGCCCGACTGTTTTGGACGTAATATGGTCTTTGTTGACATTAGCATCGCTAACACTCAGAGCTAACCTGTACTGGAGAGAGCATGTGTAAAAAAGCAGGAAATAAAAAAAGGAGAATTGCCAATAAACGTGTATGTATTGCACAATGCAGGTGTATTGCACAAGTTCCCAACATTCTGTATTTCCCCCTTGAACGACTCCTTCTGTCTCCTCCTCCTTTCTCTATAAATCTGACTCCACTTTATGTTTCCCAGGGGCCCCTCCTGCGCAGACGCCTAACGGGCCCCCAGCCTCAGCCCTCATCCAGAGCACCAGCTTCCTGGACTCAGTTCCTGTGACGCTAACCTTAGAGCCGCGGGACTTACTGGGCGTAGAGGAGAGCGCCGGCGGGCCTCCCCCCAGCAGAGGGGGAGGAGCGATGGGAGCGATAGCAAAGGATGGAAGAGGAGGAGTAAAGACGTTGGAGGTGGAGCTGAGGAGGAGGTCGGGAGAAGGATTCGGATTCGTCATCGCCTCTCAGGAAGTGAACGGGGGTGAGTACCCATCACATCAAAAATTAGACAACAGCAATTACTTACAAAACATACAAAATATACAAAATGCAGAATACAGAATACATGTAAGCTAAAAATAATAGTACCCATCACATTTGAAGTCACGGCTGTTGTGCTTTTTTACATGGTGGTCCCTAAATGTCATATTATCTGATCAATCAGAGAAACTATGTGGTTCCTTCCGATCACACTTTTTTAAAGCTCTTTTGCAATCGAGTGAAAAGGTGGATTTGTTAAATAAAATCTTGGAATATGGAAGAAAAAGTCTGCAGGCTTTAAAAATGTATGAATTTGATTAGGCAAATTACGACAAAGTGCAATGGAAAAATACTTAGTGAATAAATGATGACTCACATCAGGCATGAGACTTCAATAAAGCCTGAACAGACAAATATTCTCCCCATTGCTCCAAATGTCATATTTTTATCCGGATTTTATATTGCTTTTTTCATTAAAAATATGATATAAAGTAGCAGAAAATAAGCATAAGCATGAACCATTTGTCAATAGAGTGGATATTTTTGAACAAAAAGAAATTCTCATGCAGATGTTACACCAAATGTTGTTTTAAACAATTTCACTGTTGCAGAAAAATGCCAGATATTGGAATAAAACCACAAGATTTGTGTTATTGCT
This sequence comes from Pogonophryne albipinna, assembly GCA_028583405.1. NCBI lineage: Eukaryota > Metazoa > Chordata > Actinopteri > Perciformes > Artedidraconidae > Pogonophryne > Pogonophryne albipinna. Next base: position 371,671 of record JAPTMU010000128.1, on the reverse strand, counting down.
AAATTGATTTGCTGGTGCAAGCAAGGATGTCATCACTCAGTCCTTTCTTGTTCTGTGATGTTCTGTTCAAATATGCATCTCATTAAGTTTAAGGCTTGGCTAATGCAAATATTGAAGTTCAATGATGGGAACATTGTCAACAACCAATAGATGGAGGGGAGTCACGGGAGGCTCAAAATACCTGATAAAGTCTCTGTTAACTTTGATTGTGAAAAAAGGAGAAACACGTAGAGTTGTTTGAGTTGATTAGAGTATTAGTTAGGAGTGTTATTGCTGTTGTTTTAGATCAGGGGGGGGGGGACCTCCGGCCTCCGGGCCATATACGGACCGCGAGACCATTTGGTACGGCCCTCGAGGTAATTTATAAACACACGCAAAAAAGAAAACAATTTAAGAAATCTAGACCGCAAAATAATTAAACAAGCGAGTTCCTGTTTTTCCTGGCCAAGGTCAGGGTCCTTGAACACAACACGAGCCTAACGTGTCATCACGTGGTATATGTCTCCTCTGACAGGGGTGCAGTTCTGACGGAGAGCACCAGAACTTCACAAACTGCAGTACCCATAAGGAGCCGTACACATGCCGCAGTTTTTGCGTGGCTGTGTCTTTAGTTGAAAGCCCAGTGGCGATCTGCTCATCTGTCATACTGATCATACAGTCAATAACTTTGTTGTTATTAGCATCTGGTTAGCTAGCTATGCTAACGAATATAAGAAGCTTTTTCTCCAACCAGTGAGGTAAAGACACATCTTTATATGATCATTACAGTTATCAAAAAATAAGAGAATAAAGAAAACAGGTATAAAATACTATATGACAGTAAAAAAAAGTTGTTATTAATAAACAACGGCCCCTCGGAGGATGTAAAAATTGAAATGGCCCTTGAGAGTAGTGTTAATTTCGTTGACTAAAACTATGACGAAATATGTTCGTCAACGACCTTCTTTTCCATGACGAAAACGAGACGATGACGAGACGGCACTGACGGCAGTAAACAATAACTGTAACAAAATCATCATGCAATATCGTTGACGAAAAGTGACGAGACGAAAATGTAGTTTACTAAATAAAAACTATGCCAAAATCTCTCTTTACTTTCGTTGACGAAAAATGAGGAGACGAAATATTATCAAAGATAACGTTTCATCTCTGATAGTCAGTTTTTCTCCCAGCAGTTCCACTTCCGGTGCTGCGGCTGGGCAGCAGCTGTGTGTCTGTGATGTGCGCGGCGGTAGATTTGAATTACACCGGGCAGCGGCAAAATATGAACGGTCAGGAAGACTCGGGTCTAACTCATGGTCTAACTCATGGTCTAACTCATGGTCTAACTCATGGTCTAACTAATGGTCTAACTAACCTTATTTAACAGAAAATAAAATGGCAACAACAGGGCTTGGGAGCAGTGGTCGCACTCGCGTTAACCGAATACCCCCCCGTCAGCGCGAGTGATTGATAAATTGTGCACTCGACGGATAATAATGGATTATGACGGAAATGTTACGATCCTGTCCGTCAAAATTACTGACAACTAAAAAGTCTAAAGCCACCACTGCTTGGGAGAAAGAAACGATGCGATATTTGGGCCCATTTTCGCTACAATGAGGCGGAGAAAAAAAGCGAATGCATTGTTTTATCAGAAGGGAAGCAATGTGGCCATAACACAGAAAACACCACAAACCTGAGCAGATACTCTCTGCAAAGCTTCTTTCTAATCAAACTGTGTTTTTCATCAAATAAGGACAAGATATAATCTTATTGTGAAATACGTTTGACTAAAATGACAAATGATTGGTTTTGGCTAGACTAGTTTGACTGAAATGTTCTATATAATCTGATGACTAAAAAAGACTCAACCGTTTTCATTGACAAAAAGTAGACGAAAATAATTAGTTTTCTTTGACTAAAATAAGACTAAAATGCTCAGACTTTTAGTCGACTAAAACTTGACTAAATAAAAACAGGATGAAGGTGACTAAATATGACTAAAACTAAAAAGAAAATTTAACACAGGACTAAGACTAAAACTAAATTAAAAAATAGCTGACGAAATTAACACTAGTTGAGAGGAAAAAGGTTCCCACCCCTGCTTTGGATCAAACTGCACTGCAAACCAGGGCATTTGTGGCAAAAAGCAGCTCTTTTTTATTGGTCCTTTGTTCAACAGTTCCTTATTGTAAATTTCCATCAGAAACCGGAGGGGGAAAAGGAGTCTAGCTGTAGTCTTGCAGTGACACTGCATGATCCCAAGTCTTTGCAAAGTCTTATATTCTCTGTGACATTACTTGACTTAAAAACTCTTCAAATGTAAGAGATTGTCAGAGTCTTTGAAAATACTTCTAAAAGTCTTCTTGTGTATAATAAGTGCTTAAGAACACAAGTGTTGGTGTCGGGACAGACTCTAAATAAATCGTCAGGATGTTGTTTGTTCATAATGTGGCTGTAATGACGCCTGCAGCCTCTAGGGGGCGCTGACAGCTCTCTGTATGTGTGCGTTCACAGTTAAAATGGTTGATTAAAGCAGCAGCTGAGCTTCTGTGTCTGTTCCACTGATTCAGCTTCATTCAGGTGGAAGAACAACGAGGTTTACAGCACGGTTAAAGAGACCTCAAACGCATCGCCTCCTCTGAAACATAAACAATAATCTCCTCTGTTAACGTGTGTGTGTGTGTGTGTGTGTGTGTGTGTGTGTGTGTGTGTGTGTGTGTGTGTGTGTGTGTGTGTGTGTGTGTGTGTGTGTGTGTGTGTGTGTGTGTGTGTGTGTGTGTGTGTGTGTGTGTGTGTGTGTGTGTGTGTGTGTGTGTGTGTGTGTGTGTGTGTGTGTGTGTGTGTGTGTGTGTGTGTGTGTGTGTGTGTGTGTGTGATCTGCACTCAGTTAGCCACGCCTCCCTTCCAGCTGTCTCCCTCTCGCTCTGACTCCAGCTCACTCTCAGTATTGCTTGTTCGCTTTCAGAGGCAAAACCTGCCTCACACAGAGAGACAGGTGTGCAGATAGACAGGTGTACAGAGAGACAGGTGTGCAGATAGACAGGTGTACAGAGAGACAGGTGTGCAGATAGACAGGTGTACAGAGAGACAGGTAGAAAGAAAGACAAGTAGACGGACAGACAGGTAGCTTCTGGTTTCTGCTCTGTTTCTACTCTGTTCATCATGTTGGAGCGACTGCAGTCCGCTCTGAAAACTGTGAAGGACTCCAAACGTAAGTTTCTCAGCACGCGTGTGTGTGTGTTTGTTCAAAGGGTGTTCCGGGGACCACCAGAGGTTCAAGGTCCTTATGGGGTCAGTGACATTTTCAGATTCATTCAGTAGAATAATCATTGTGTAAAGAATGTGTATTTATTTTACAAATATTTACGTTTTTAAATGATTAATAATGCGTTTTAATTGAGCACATCTTAAACTCTTAAAAGCTGCAAATATGTTTAAGACATGTCTAACATTACTAATTATTTAGATTTGGGGTTAAAAAGTCTATGTTAAATTATTCCAAGGGACAGTACATAAGGGAGTCCTGGGTTTATGCTCTATTTTTGTGGTTCTGAGCTCGACTAAAGAAAATCTTCACTCAACTTAAGGCACTATTATTTTGCGTCCTGTTATTTTGATGTAATTTAACACTAAATATTTTACTAGGTGTTGGAAATGTCATGATTTCACTCTAATATCTATTTGATATTGCTTTAAAAACACCTCCTTAATTTAACAAGATCACATCATAATAACATTATATCCTGATCACACCTTACTGCATGTTGTTAACTTAGCATCATGTGATATCAGCTAATAAAAGCTAGCATCTCATTTCAACAGTGTTTGTAGTTTCAGTAGGTAACTACACAACACATGGCATTCAAACTACTCACTACAATAATGATATACTGTAAAAGTACATGGGACATTACTGCATAATGTATTAAAAAACGTTTGGTCAGATAAAAAAATACTAATTAATGAATATATTGCCCTAACCCTATTCCGTAGAAATACCTTCAATCCATGCTTTAAAAAATATTAAACGAGATGCCTAACTTTTTCAGCCAATTAAAGTTATATGAATATCCTCCTTCAAAACATCTCAACAACTTTTTTACACAAAGGATCTAAAGTTGTGTCCACAAAGTGAAATGCTCTTACATGTATTCATTAGTGATAAAACATATGACTATAGCCTAATTTGACGATCGTAAAAAAGGAGCCATTCCTCATATCATTTTTTTTTTAAACTTGAAGTACATTTTGCTTTCAATAGTTTTGCACTTTCTGTTTAGGGAGATTTCAAATGTATAACTGAAACACTGGCATTTCTACGTTTACTCAAGTAAATGATTGGTACTTTCTCTACCTCTATCAGGGACTTTTACGACACTATTTGTTTATCTTCGGCCTGTCAAACCTACGTAAATTCACGTTCCCTCTGTTCTCATTTCTATCCTACTTCCCCTCCTCCTCCTTCATCCTTATCAGCACTCAGGAATGTCTTAAATGGTTTCACCTCATTGAAACTGTGTGTGTGTGTGTGTGTGTGTGTGTGTGTGTGTGTGTGTGTGTGTGTGTGTGTGTGTGTGTGTGTGTGTGTGTGTGTGTGTGTGTGTGTGTGTGTGTGTGTGTGTGTGTGTGTGTGTGTGTGTGTGTGTGTGTGTGTGTGTGTGTGTGTGTGTGTGTGTGTGTGTGTGTGTGTGTGTGTGTGTGTGTGTGTGTGTGTGTGTGTGTGTGTGTGTGTGTGTGTGTGATGTAACGTAATGTTTTAACAGCACTGCTTTCCATCTAGTTAAATAGCTCTTGTAAAAATGATCTCCTGTGAGTTTTCTGTTGCACTGCATTAAACAGATATGTCTAAATCTGTGCAGATTAAATATAGAACGTGTGTAAGTGTGTGTACACGGGTCAGATACCATCAGGGGAGAATTAGTAAACATGCTTTTGTGTTTTTAGTGAGCTAATCCTTTAAGAGGAGTGCACTTTGGCCCAGGCTGCAGCTCACAGAAGAATTATAGAAATGAATAAATACGATTATTTCCAGAGAAAAAACCTTCATGGTGGAGAAACTGTTTCTATGACTCAATTTAATAGCTTTCATGATAAAGTTAAATACAACTGGGTTAAAGCTTTATTTTGAAGACTTTTATTTGAAAGTTATTTTTGGTTATTTATTTTCGTATTCTTATAAACGTGTCTTTCACTTTGGTTTTGATGTATAAGTAAGTTGTTCGGGATCAATTTTAAAACCGACTTCAATTGTTCCCATTCAACCCTCCTATTGTCTTCGTTTCCCCCCTTACTTTGGTGTTCGTGGTCAAATTTGACCGGTCCTGTTTTTAACTGCTATTACATAAACACAAAAACCATTAATCATCACCACATTTCATTTAACACCCTTTCAAACTGTACATATTGTATCAGACTACTGGTATACATGAACAACTGCAGTAAATATACAAAGAACAGACACTGAACATGTATTGCGTGTGCCAGGTGTGATCCATGTGGGGGGATGGGCACATAAGAGCGGGAAATGTGTCAAATTGTTCTGTGTGTGTGTGTGGGTGTGTGTGTGTGTTTTATCTGATCCAGATGGTTACTAATTCCTTTTCTTCATGGTGGTCATTTTTGACCGGGAACACCATGGGTGTTACAAAGTTGACTAAATCATCCAAAACTCAATGAAAGTGGTGATCAGCTATTTGATATGTTAAAATGTCTTCTGTGAAGGATATCATAAAGCCTGAATGCAATCGAATGTAAAACAAAAAAGTTATGGTTGATGAAAGTAGTAAATCGGTCAGATTTGACCCGAAGACAACAGGAGGGTTAAATAGTATTTTTTCATTTCACAGTTTTTGTATTTCTTCAGTAAAAACTGTTTTAATGACTGAATGCTTTTTGTTGGTTTTACGGAAAGCTAAAGTTGATCAGCTGGATATCCTCTGAGATCCCCACTGTTTATTATTTAATATTTGTAGTGTTATTCTAATTATAAACAATGTACAATGCATACATACAGTTCTTCCTGTCAAAAGTGGGGGGTTGAAACTTAGATAAAAAACATTATGCTATTGCTTATTTTGTAAAATGGTCTGGAGGAAGAAATCTAAGAAAATAAAATTATCAGACGGTTAAAATATTTGTACAAAATATATTTTATTACGAGGTACAGAATCGAGGAAGGGGAATATACATTAGACATTAAACTAAACATTAGGTCATAAAGATATTCTGTCTTTAACTCTAGAGAGGTACTTGATATTGCAGTATTTACAATAATTTCAAGATGAGCTATCTGGAGGGATGTTCACACATTACAGACACTCCACTTATCTAATTAGCAACCGATGACTGATCTATAACAACACACACACACACACACACACACACACACACACACACACAGACAATTATACAGATAGACGCACTGCTGAACTCAGTAGGGAGTGTGTGTGTGTGTGTGTGTGTGTGTGTGTGTGTGTGTGTGTGTGTGTGTGTGTGTGTGTGTGTGTGTGTGTGTGTGTGTGTGTGTGTGTGTGTGTGTGTGTGTGTGTGTGTGTGTGTGTGTGTGTGTGTGTGTGTGTGTGTGTGTGTGTGTGTGTGTGTGTGTGTGTGTGTGTGTGTGTGTGTGTGTGTGTGTGTGTGTGTGTGTGTGTGTGTGTGTGTGTGTGTGTGTGTGTGTGTGTGTGTGCGTTATATAACAGTAAGCCTCAGTGACTCACAGCTGACTGATGGAGCTGTCAGTTTGAGTCCAGATGTGACTTCATGTTCAGACACAGAAAACCATCAGAGTCAGTGACACATAATCATTATTAAAAGAACATTTACTGATAAACATGAAGTACAACTTTAATCTGACATGTTTCTAGAATGACATTTAGATTTTTGTTTAGTGTAAGAGCTGCATTGTTTTGGTTTGAGAGATAAAGAGTGACTTACAGTCCAGTGAAGAGATGCAGTAGTAGGTCGTCAGCCTTTTCTATCATCTGTCCTATGAACACAGTGAAAACTATAAAAACATCAGTCACAACACTATAGAGAGGTGCAGAAATGAGTCCCAAAACCAATCAATTAGTCCGCATTTTACCCCTTCCAGTTAGCTAGTTTAGAAGCCAATGTTGTTTTGAACATGTTTTTTGTTTGTTAGCCTGATATAAGGTCTGTAGTTAACACAAGCTGAAGAGATTTAAACGTTTTGTCCTACGACATAAAATACATCAGTAAATACCCCACTGGTCAATTTAAAAACAGCGGTTGCTAACAAGTGTCTAAATGAGACGACTAAACTTCATCACGCCCAACATTAGCCACCTTTAGCTTAGCTGTGGTGACCTGAAGTCATGTGACCGTGCTGTAGTTCCTTTATAGCCCAACATTAGCCGCCTTTAGCTTAGCGGTGGTGACGTGAAGTCATGTGACCGTGCTGTAGTTCCTTTATAGCCCAACATTAGCCTCCTTTAGCTTAGCGGTGGTGACGTGAAGTCATGTGACCGTGCTGTAGTTCCTTTATAGCCCAACATTAGCCTCCTTTAGCTTAGCGGTGGTGATGTGAAGTCATGTAACCGTGCTGTAGTTCCTTTATAGCCCAACATTAGCCTCCTTTAGCTTAGCGGTGGTGACGTGAAGTCATGTGACCGTGCTGTAGTTCCTTTATAGCCCAACATTAGCCGCCTTTAGCTTAGCGGTGGTGACGTGAAGTCATGTGACCGTGCTGTAGTTCCTTTATAGCCCAACATTAGCCGCCTTTAGCTTAGCGGTGGTGACGTGAAGTCATGTGACCGTGCTGTAGTTCCTTTATAGCCCAACATTAGCCTCCTTTAGCTTAGCGGTGGTGACGTGAAGTCATGTGACCGTGCTGTAGTTCCTTTATAGCCCAACATTAGCCGCCTTTAGCTTAGCGGTGGTGACGTGAAGTCGTTTGACCGTGCTGTAGTTCCTTTATAGCCCAACATTAGCCTCCTTTAGCTTAGCGGTGGTGACGTGAAGTCATGTGACCGTGCTGTAGTTCCTTTATAGCCCAACATTAGCCTCCTTTAGCTTAGCGGTGGTGACGTGAAGTCATGTGACCCTGCTGTAGTTCCGTTGTAGCCTAACGTTTGCTTTTTACTTCTGGAGATTGCATTTACTCTTCAATAGTTATTAAAGTGGTGTTACTATGTGTAGATTATCCTGCTGAACAAAACATACAAGTATCATAAACGTGTGTTTGCTACATTTCTTATTATCTGCAATATTCAAAAATCCAATGGAAAAATCCCTTTGGCTTTTTGTCAGGGGAACCAGGGAGATGCTTCAGGGTCGGACTACAAAAATAGGTCATCACTGTATTAACATCTGCACAAGCCTAAATTGGTCTTAAATAAACATCTCAACTCACAATGAAGAAATTAGGTTAATGTTACGTAAAAGGTGACATATATTGGATCACAAATAGCGCTTAGATACCGGAGTTTTATCAAAAGGTAAAGGAAAGGATCCCTAAAGTTATAATGCACTGGCACTAGTTTTTTCTTTTTATATATCTCAAAGTACCTTAAAGTCTTAATAAAGAATTTAAAACCAGAGAAAAAGGGTTCAAAAAGCTGCATGGCTTAAACTCTGTATCAGCGAGATCTGAGGTTACACCTCTTAATTAAAAATATATACACATGTTATTTTTAGGCAAGTTCAGAAGAGCACGAAAGCCACAATGACCTACTTCCTGTTACACCCCTCAGTGCTGTTGTATATTTTAGTAATATGTGTAAGGGATTTGAGAGCGTGTGGGGAAAACAGACTTAACATTGTCACGATACCAGAAAACGAGTATTTGATACGAATAACATTTCAATGCCACTATTGTCGATTCGCAGTGGCATATCACAGTAAAAAGTAATAGTAATCGTAAGGATTTTAGCCAGGTTATAATTCCCTCCCTAATATGTATGTCATACTGTGAAAACATCATATCTATTTCATTCTGTGAAAAAAAAAGATATATTTGTCAAACAATTGAATCTCCGTCGATTTTCAACTTGTGAAGATTTCAAAATGTGCGATGAACTTGGCACAAAGATATCAAAGTCACAAAGTCACTATCTGCTAAAAACACAATATTATTATTTGACAGTAAGTCCAGTTTAAATCAGAGGTCCACTAGAAGAAAAAGGTGGAATAAAAGACGTTTAAAAACTCGAGATTAGATTATAAAATGTCATAAGAATACAAATTCACAAAAACAAATCCTGTGTTTTAAATTTGTATTCCTGCTAATAATATAGGGATAAATTAGCAATGTATTTAAACTCTCTGTATATTAACAGTGTCATGTTCCTCTGTATTGAAAATATGCATCAAACCCATCGAAGTAAAAAACATTTTAAATTGAAATATAATGTTTAATTATTTTGTATACATTACATTTCTTTTTTTTCTTTTACTCAAACAAAGTAGTTACTCTTTGATTAGCTTTGCAGTTTCAGCAGCACCAACTGTGAGACTTTCTATTAATAGTCACTTTAATCCATAATTCATCACCTCAACCAAGTCGAGCTTCTGTGTGTGTGTGTGTGTGTGTGTGTGTGTGTGTGTGTGTGTGTGTGTGTGTGTGTGTGTGTGTGTGTGTGTGTGTGTGTGTGTGTGTGTGTGTGTGTGTGTGTGTGTGTGTGTGTGTGTGTGTGTGTGTGTGTGTGTGTGTGTGTGTGTGTGTGTGTGTGTGTGTGTGTGTGTGTGTGTGTGTGTGTGTGTGTGTGTGTGTGTGTGTGTGTGTGTGTGTGACAAACTGGAGCGCAGGTGAGTCTATGGTTATCGTACTGTGAAATTGGACAGAAATCACTTTGACGTAACGCACGCACGAACACGTGCACACACACACACAGTTAAAGCAAAAGTAGTGTTTTTGTGTTCATGTGGCAGCTGCAGCTCAGTTGCTACATGAACACTGGAGTGATGATGATGATGATGATGATGATGATGATGATGATGATGATGAAGGTGATGTTAGAGGAGGAGACATTTTGATCTGATCTGCACCTCAACAGGTTAATATTTCATCGGTCAGAGAAGTTTAACCAAATGTTCAAATGCATCATTCAAATCGTTCATATCTTAGACATAGATACATATAAATTAATTCAAATGAGCTCCACCTTTAGCAGCTGCAACCTTAAAGTGATGAACACATATGCATTTTAACAAAATGTTTTTTTTTTTGCATGATGTGCACTTTAACTTAAAATATATTTTGATGTTAATACTTTTCTACTTTTCTACCACACTTAAATGCAGTACTATTTTATACTGTTCTATTCCTACCTTTAAGGAAATTAAGGATCGGAGTACTTCAACTGCTTTTACATCAACTCTGCTTACTTATTATTAACAAGATAGTGTTAAAGGGCTGAGGTTGGGCTAAATAAATAATGTATTAGTAACTGGTGACTGTCGCTGTGAGGTAGTGCGGTTTGTACGGTGTCCTTTGGTGTCATGAAAGGCGCCCTTAAAGGTCACCTATCATGCTATTTGTAGGCAATAGCATAGGTCTCTCAGATATATAAAAATATATAAAAAACATGTCTCTGAAGTGTTTCGCTCAAAATACCAAACAGATCACCCATTCTAGCCATGCCTCATATCCTTCTATTTCACTTCCTGTTTTAAAAGTGCTGATCTGGGGTATAAAGCTTTAAAAAATGTAAAAATTGTTAATAAATAAAAAAGGATGGGGCTGAGCTCATGCGGGACCCGGCAGCTACTGTCTAAACTAAATGCTGCCGTGATGAAACGCCATATCATGGATTATCAAGGATTCTCTCTGAAACAGTTTGGAGCTCAAAGGCTTTCTCTCTTGCCGGTTATACCACAAGGTGAGTTCCTTTTTACTTCCTGCTTCTTCACACACATGCTCTCCAGTACAGGTTAGCTCTGAGTGTTAGCGATGCTAATGTAAACACCGACCATATTACGTCCAAAACAGTCGGGCATTGTTTCTGATAGCAACGTTTCTGATTGGGCCGTGGGTCCACATTTCCGATATTACGTCATATCGGACGCAAATCTGGATCAGCTCCGTTGTTCCCCGTTTTTAGAGATTTGGGTACGGAGAAAAAGAGAGAGGGTTTTATTTTCTGACGCTTCGTGAGTTCCCTGACACACCGGGGACACATGTTTATTTAGACATCAAAAAGTGCATTTTGCATGATAGGTCCCCTTTAAATAAAATGTATTATTATTATTATTAAGGTTGTGGGTTCGATGCCAGCCCCTACACTCAGGAATTTCTTAAGTTGGCCATTACGTTGGCATCTCGTGGACTTGTGGAATCTCACGTTAGCGAAATTGTAGATTATGAACAATAAAATACAAATGGATTTAGTTTACTTGCACAAAATATTCCAGTGTTTGTATTTTTTTTCTGAGAAGACAATCTTCTAAAGCGTTTTACATGGCTAATGAATATGAATATTAGATATTCCAATGTTGATTTCTTAAACATTGACCTACTTTTCCTTATCAATCATACTACATTACAGTTCTTGTAATTTTAGGTCATACAATTGCTATCATACAGTGGGATTTCGTGTTGTTCTGTTGGTGTATTTTCAGAGGCACGGTGATATTTTTCAGCGTCAGAGTTTCCTCCAGCTGTCTGTCTGGATAACATCAAACTCTCCTCCACCAACATTTATTTTTCTCTCTGCAGCTTCGTGTTGTTCCACTCAACACTTTTCTTATCAGCTCACATGCTAACATTCACCCTCCCACCTCTAACCGAGTGTGTGTTTGAACACGGTTAAACACACACCCTTTGTCTCTTTGATATTTTACAGGACAGACATTAAAGGAGCATGCTGGTGTTTTTCCCGTTTCAGCCTATTCTCTATGAATCCTGTTTACGTTTCAATCCTACTGGGTCCTGTAGAGTTTATTATTTTAGCCCAGAGTCACATACTGAATTTTCTGACCATCCCAATTCTCCTAAAGTTCCAACCAAAACCAGGAAACGCACCATTTTATAAATCTTCAATCAAGTTGTCGGGTTTCATTACTTCAATTCAGAAAATGGTTTCATTTAAAAAGATGTGTTGATCCACTATATGCAAACAGTGTTGTAACCTAACTTAATTTCTATCTTATTATTGTCTTTATCAATCATAAGAGCAGAGGCCCCAGTATTGAGCCTTGTGGTGCACCTGTTTCGCAGTTTTAAGGTTGTGACAGTTTAACTTATATGGCTAAGAAGAAATAATGTATTATATAACATCTATTTTGATTCCTGTTCATAATGTTCTCTAATATTTAGATTAATAACGTACCTGCAAGTCAAGAAATATAACATTACAAGTCAACAAATACTAAAGTTCAGATCCGGTTTCAACCAACAGCAGCACTTCAGAGACCAGCTACATGCATATACTGTATGTATACAAATATACTGTATGTGTGAGGCTCTACGCAGTTGTTTTGGCACACTTCATGGTCTTTTTTTAGGGTCTTTATTGTCGCTTTGAGTCTTTGTGGTGGTTAAGCCGTTCCTTGAGAATCATTTTTAGTCTTTTTGTGATTTTTTTTGTGTGTCTGTGATTATTTTCAGTCTGTTTATGGTCACTTTGAGTCTCTGTGGGGTCGATTTGAGTGTCTTTGAGGATCATTTGCAGATCTTTTTTGGTCATTTTGATTATCTTTTTATTGTTTTTTTGCATCTATTTGTTGTCATTTTGTATCTCTGTTGACACTAAATGTCTTTGTCGCTGTTTTGAGTATCTCTAGTAGCTTTGGGATTCTTTGCAGTCGTGTTGAGTTGCAGTTTTTGAGTTTAATTGTAGTTGCTTCGAATTTCTTTCTGGATGTTTTGTGTCTTTTTGTAATCGTTTTGCATCTCTGTTGACCCTTCAAGTCTCTTTGCGACTCTATTTTCTTCCAGTAACATAATCAGACTATATGCAGGAATCCTGAAGACACATTTAATACCTATTAAGACCTTTTTTAAGACCCTTTCCATACATTTTAAGACCTCATCGCCACTTTGAGTTCTAACCGGTTACCTTGGCGACACACTTTACCTCACATTGACTATATACAGTATGGATTGTCCTTCCTCCTTATTTTCCAACAATTTGGACGCAGACTTGCATTTCCCCATAACGATGTTGTTTAACAACCGGCGTAAACGGACCTTCGCGCTATCAAGCAGTGAGCGTGCGATGTCCTGTTCAGATGACGTCAAATCCAACGGGATGCCATAAATAAACTACACAGAATCACACTACACACCTACGCAATGATTACATTCAGGCAGACTGTAGAACACAACCTCTTTGGACAATTTATATACTTATTAAAAACAAGATACAAAATGTAATACCTTGGAAAATGCCGTTTAATACTTTTTAAGACCCCGCGGACGCCCTGATAATGCAGATATAGCATAACTATGAAGATCTAGTGTTGGTAGTTTATAGTGTCTTGCGTTAGTTTTTGTTGAGACATGAAGAAAGAAAGTCTGACAGCTTCAGCTTCCTACCACAGCACATCCTCACTGAAACTGCTCTGCACAGACATATTTTAAAGCTTTTGGGAACATTTTATATCTTTATTACAGACAGGATGGTGATGACAGAAAATAAGAGATGCCACAGAGGCCATAGATGATGCAGTTGATGGTGTCAGTATCACATCTCCTTGAATCAGAATAAAACTAACAGCTGATTGTCCAGATTTAGTCCATGATGGAGACGCAGCTGGCTGTGATGTAACTGCAAAGCCTCTTACACTCACATAAAGATAGTCTTTTTTTAAAGCCTGTAAACTGTTGCTTCACACACTAAATGGACCAGAACAGAGGTTAAATCCTGCAGAAACACCCAATCATCTTACACACACGATTAGATTTATTGGAAGGTTTGAGAAACTATAATTTTCTGCAGGTTAGAAAGTCTGGTTTCTGTCCTGTGGGTTTTATCTGCGGCTGGTTGACTTCACAACTTGAAACTATGCAAACAGCCAGGTTGGGTTGCTTCATGGGGTCAGTTTAAAACTGTGTGTGTGTGTGTGTGTGTGTGTGTGTGTGTGTGTGTGTGTGTGTGTGTGTGTGTGTGTGTGTGTGTGTGTGTGTGTGTGTGTGTGTGTGTGTGTGTGTGTGTGTGTGTGTGTGTGTGTGTGTGTGTGTGTGTGTGTGTGTGTGTGTGTGTGTGTGTGTGTGTGTGTGTGTGTGTGTGTGTGTGTGTGTGTGTGTGTGTGTGTGTGTGTGTGTGAAGGTCATGAGATCTGTAACAGTTTTAATTTGTCTTGTTTTCAGTTTCTTTGTCCTCAGAAAGTTATTAATGTTTCTGAGCCAGAAAATCTTTCCGAGAATTTCTCTCCCTTCTCCTCCTCCAAGGTTTCCACACTGATTCACAATCAGGTGTGCGTGCGTGCGTGTGACTTGGCAGTTGTTTTCAAGAACAAACTCCCACAAATGTCTCCGTTCAAACTGAAAAAATGAGTTCAGAGCTGGAACAAACTGTCTCTTAACAATGATTTCAAATGTGTTTTAAAACACACAAACTACGCAATTTCTCATAACTTTTAAAAAGACATTACACAATCAGCAGCACAGCATTACTCTTGGCTTTCCAAGCCGTATCTTTGTACTGAAACAACTATGTTGTCATCTATACAAAGTAACACAGAACAAGACGTTCAAAAGCGGATAAAACATGCATATCTAGGAGTATGTACATTTGTAAAGATATGGATAAAGTTTGAATCCAAAAAGGTTTTAGCTTTAGTATTATTTTGTGTTTGAGAAATGAATATTTTTGGAGGAATATGTTCCACAATGAGGTCTAATATGAGGAGATAAAGACCGTTGGCATTCGAGTTACGAGCTTTGTCTAACAAGCACTAACTGCCTTATTAATATATGCCGATAAATGCTTCAGAAAAAGTAATGATGTTCAAATCTGTGGTGTAGGAAATTATGGTTAAATTGTTCTTAAATAAGTCTCACTACTGCCTGCGTTGCTTCAGATAAACTGACCACTAGAGGTCGCTGTCAGGTAAACACAAACAGGTCGACTTCCTGTTGTCCGATTTGTTGTCGTGATGTGTGAACGTGATAACTACAGCTTCCTCTTCTGCTTCTTCCTGCAGCAGCTGTTAGTTCAGCCGAGCACACTGAGCACACCTCAATAATTAAAACACATTTATTATTACTCAGCTGTCAGAAAGAAGAAGATCCAGAGTCTTCATCGTAAAAAAATATCTGAGTTAACAGGGTCCGGGAGTGGCCTTAGAAGAAAAAAAAGTTGATAAATCGTTACCTCACTTCTTAAATCTTTGGATTCATTTGTGGTCACTAGTCAAATAGTTTTGGCAGTGCAAAGGGTCATGACATTCACTCCATCCGCCAGGCTGTTATCGTTGGTCGCAGATAGCTTAGATTTACATTTGGGAAGAGTAATTAAGACATGTTGACCACACTTTGCAAAGGATTACTGTCAGTGAAACTCTCTTAATGAGGATACTGAGAGCTTGTGGTGACTGATATTGTTGAGGATGCTATTGACTTTGGAGTAGGTCGATTGGAAACCTTATGGTTACAGCTGGATGTGTGCATCACGAAAGATGGTTTAGTCTCTTCTTTGCTTTTTTTTTTAGTCTCTGTGGTGGTTTTGAGTGTCTTTGTGATGACTTAGCATCTCTTTTTGGTCGTTTGATGCTTTTTGAAGACATTCTCATACTTAGTGTTCTTTTTACATATCCTGTCGGTCATTTTAAATCTCTTTAAGGATAAGTTTCGAGTGTTTTTACGATTTTGAATCTCCTTAGTCATTTTGAATCTTTTTGTTGTCGGTTCAGTCTAGTATTGAGTCTAGTATTGAGTCTAGTATTGAGTCTGCTTGTGGTCATTTTGTTTATCTTGGTAATTTTACGTGCCTTTGGTGTCGTTTTTTTAATCTTTTTGATGACGTTTGAAGTCTCTTTGTGTTAGTATTGAGTCTTTGATGAAGTTTTGAGTCTCATTGAGGTCGATTTAAGTATCTTTATGGACTTTTTAAGTTACTGTTACTCCTTTTGGGTCTTTTTAAAGTCTATTTGTGGACGTATTGAGAGTCTTTGAGGTCATTTTGGCTATCTTTTTGACGTTTTATGCTGTTTGCATTTTGATCCTTCAGTTTGTATTGCCTTTTTTTTTTAAACGGCAACACATCAGATTTTATTTCACAAAATACAGTTATTCTAATAAAATGTTCTTATTCCAACCAAAACCATTTCAAATATGTTTAATGTACACAGCTCCATTTCTTCACAGGTGTCTGTAGCCTTGTGAATCCTCTTATTTTCAGTTTCAGGCACGATGTAATATTGTCAGCCCACCTCGGCCCATGTGATGTAACTCCAGTCACGTTTACACTGTGGCCCCGAGGCCTCGTACTGTAGATCTCTGACTCTGTGCAGCTGGTTTGATAGTTGCAATTGTTTGTATTGCCTCTCTTACTGGTGGACAGCTGTACTTCAGTATTATTCCCTGATGTCTGACCATGTAACCCCCCCCCCCCCTCTCTCCTCAGCCCCCTCCCTGTTGTCTCACCGGTTCGTGACGGTGCGTCGCGGCAGCCCGGCGGCTCGCAGCGGTCAGATCCAGCCTGGAGACCAACTAGAGACGGTGGAGGGCCGGGCCGTCGGGGGTCTGCAGCACCGAGACCTCGCCCAGATCCTGAGGAGAGCCGGGAACACCCTGAGACTGAGCATCACTCCCAGACACCGTACGAACACACACACAAACACACATTGCATTGCATTTAGCTGACGCTTTTATCCAAAGCGACTTACAATAAGTGCGTTCGACCAACAAAATACAAACTTGAAGAAAACAGAATCATAAAGTACATCAGGTTTCATAGAGCAAAAACATTTCAAGTGCTACTCAACTGGCTTTAGGTAAGCCAGTCCTTTGTTAGTATATAAGTGCTTTGTTAATAGTTCTATTGCTCGAAGTCGAGTCGAAAGAGATGAGTTTTCAGTCTGCGCCGGAAGGTGTGTAAGCTATCTGCTGTCCTGATGTCAATGGGGAGCTCATTCCACCATTTTGGAGCCAGGATAGCAAACCCACGTGTTTTTGCTGATGGGAACTTTGGTCCCCTTGGCAGCGAGGGTGCAGCGAGTCGTTTGGTTGATGCAGAGCGGAGTGCACGTGCTGGGGTGTACGGTTTAACCATGTCCTGGATGTAGGAAGGGCCAGATCCATTTGCAGCATGGTACGCAAGTACCATTGTCTTGAAGTGGATTCTAGCAGTTACCGGAAGCCAGTGAAGGGAGCGGAGGAGCGGAGTGGTGTGGGAACATTTAGGAAGGTTGAAGACCAGACGAACACACACACACACACACAAATAAAATAATATAAAACACAATAAAATCAGGGTGTAGCAGCCTCGCCTATTTTCCCAACATAAAAACATCTATTAACTTTTAAATCACTTTATAATTGCTCTTCCCGAAACTAAGAGGTTATCTAGTCTCATATCAAGATACCAATATAATACTGTATATCAAAGCTCTACTCTCAAACACAGTTACAACGTGCTTTCCAATAAAAGCAGAACAATGGATGAACTAAATGAGCAAACAGCAACTAAACACAAAGTAAAACAGAGAAAGACGATTATTAACCAAAAATCTCAGAGTACATTTTGTTAAAGCGTATTCAGCAAGATATGTTGAATGTCCAACAACAAGTTACACAAAGTGTATAAACAGGAACCAACTACAACTTTTAAGACGCTGATCGACAATTGTGTTAACTTTAATTCTGTCAACGGACTAAAATGAAGTCGTTCATACATTCTTCTTTGATTTGTGAAAAAAAGTAATATTGTCTAAAAATGATTGTAAAATTAATCCATAACAACAGTTGATATTTCTCTTTTAGACTCGTCCACCGTGTCAGAGGGAGCAGATCTGGATATCGACAGCCGGGTGATGAAGGGATCCAGAGGGAGGCCGAAGGTCAGTCTTGACGGTTAATTGTTTGAAATTGAAGTGCTTACTTAAACCGTTATTCTTATTACTTTATATATATAAATATTTTCCTGACACTGACTCTAACACATAAGGCTCTTTCACACCGGAGTACTTTTACCCGTACTTTTCCCGTTTAGTTCCATTAGTGCCTGGAATTTTGCGTTCACACCAAAAAGAGAACTTAGTTCAGAGAACTTTTACCCCCATTTTTAGTGCCTGCTGTGGCCAATTTCTGATTGGCTGGGCGAATTGCAAACCACGCCCCGTAAAACTCTGAAAAGTTTTTTGAAGCCGCCATTGTATTTGCTGGCATTAGCATTATTAGCATTAGCATTCGCCCCGCACACCAACGGAGAGAGACTAACTTATGGCAACACAAAATAAAACATGGGAGCGGTGGAGATGAGGAGGTGTCGGCGTTCTGGCGATTTACTCTGAAGGCTTCAGTAGAAGCTGCTGGGAGTCCCAGCAGCTTCTACTGAAGCCAGTCCCCAACTCCGGGGACTTCCGGCTGGGGACTTCGGGTGGCAGTATACGCCGTGAAGTGGTTTGCGGCCTGCCAGTAAACCCAAAGCAGAAGAAGAAGAAGTGACGTCAGCGGCTCATTTGCGTAATCTTCCCTCAGGGATTTATTCCGGTGTGAACGCGAACGGCTCTTAGTTCCATGGGGGAACTAAGAGCTGGGAACTAAGTATGGCAAAGTACTCACTTGGTATGATGGATGGTATAAAAATGCACCATCATGCATCATCACTTTTTGAAATAGTTGGATAGAGTTTAGTTTTTATTTTATTTTATTGAAACTTACTAATATTTTTCCAATATTTTTTACTAGTAGTTTTCAGGTTTTTTGTTGATATTTAACTAACATTTGTGTGTCTGTGTAAGGAGGAGTCCAGGTTCTACAGCGTGGATCTGGATCGAGGTCCTACAGGTTTTGGTTTCTCTCTGAGGGGGGGCAGCGAATACAACATGGGGCTGTATGTACTGGGACTGATGGAGGGGGGGCCGGCCCAACGCAGCAACAAGATACAGGTACACACACACACACACATGCACACACACACCTTAACTCATCACTTCCTGCAAACTCCTTCACAGTAAAAGCCAGAATCAGGTCTCCTCACAGGAAGGCTTTTCATACTTTAAAACAGGTCCCAAAGAAAACCAACTGAACTCCATCGTTTCAAATGGCGTTGGTGGGGTTTTGGGAAGGTTCAAGGTTCTTTATTTTGTCATACGAACATAGCTACAGTGTAGTTATGCCGATGAAAATCTTAGGCCACAGGCTCCTCCAACAGTGCAACACAATAACACAGATAAACAGAAAAAATATAGTGCCGGTAAATAGTAAATACAAAATACAAAAAGAAAAATAGTTTAATAAGTGAAATAAGAGTCTAAATGCAAGTTATTGGAATGATATATTTGATAAATAGATAAATAATTACTAAGTAGCAGATGAATGTTATGGATGTTGTTTCAACAGTTCAGGTGCTTAACAGTCTTATTGCCTGCGGGTTGAAACTGTCCCTGAGTCTGGTGGTTTAAGTCCGGATGCTGCGGTACCGCCTGCCAGACGGCAGCAGACAGAACAGTTTGTGGCTGGGGTGATGGGGGTCTTTTATAATCCGGAGGTTTTTCTTCCTGAGCCGCTGGGAGTAAAGGTCCTCCATGGATGGCAGCTCCGTCCTGGTGATGTTCTGTGCAGTTTTCACCACCCTCTGTAAAGCCTTACGATTGAGGGCGGTGCAGCTGCCGTACCAGGCCGTGATGCAGCCAGACAGGATCCTCTCTATGGTGCACCTGTAGAAGGTCAGGATCCTCTCTATGGTGCACCTGTAGAAGGTCAGGATGCTCTCTATGGTGCACCTGTAGAAGGTCAGGATCCTCTCTATGGTGCACCTGTAGAAGGTCAGGATCCTCTCTATGGTGCACCTGTAGAAGGTCAGGATCCTCTCTATGGTGCACCTGTAGAAGGTCAGGATCCTCTCTATGGTGCACCTGTAGAAGGTCAGGATCCTCTCTAAGGTGCACCTGTAGAAGGTCAGGGTCCTCTCTATGGTGCACCTGTATAAGTTGCAAAGTATCCTGGTAAATATAAGTATCAGATAAAACTTAAATGAGAACCAGATCAAAGATATTTGAAGACTCTAATCTGGGATTACAAAACTCACTTTAGTGGTGAAACACTCGTTAACACCCCTGTCGATGTAAAGCATCCTGAGACCGAGACACTCCTTTATGGTATTCAAACAAATGATTTATTCATGCTTTTTTATGATCTCATTTTTGTCAGCAGCTGTGAGATTCTGAGCATCAAACATTCAACGTCCAGCTTCTTCCTCTGCTCTCTGTTTTAAATATGAAACGTCAAGGTCCAGATGTGCTGTTAGCGCCCCCTACAGACTGCATTTACCACTCCCAAGTCTCAAATTAAAGACAAACGCCTGATAATAGGGGGAAACTGAAACAAATCCTTCATCACTTTTGAACTTTTGAGCCAAATGGCAACGATTTGCTGGCACCAGATTATTTCTAATGGAATATTCTCTGCTCTTGCCCTCCTGGCTCAGGTGTCGGACCAGCTGGTGGAGATTAATGGAGACAGCACATCAGGGATGACCCACAGTCAGGCTGTGGAGCAGATCAGGAGAGGAGGACATCGAATCCACCTCGTGCTCAAGAAAGGAAACGGATACGTGCCCGACTACGGTGAGGTTTCAAACACTGGCGGCGGACACCGAGTGTTTACAGGAACCAACAAATCCTACTCATTGTAGAATTAAGTGTGGTGAAAGTACCTGAGGGAGGCGTGTGGCGCAGTCGACTAGTGCGTTGGTGTTCGGATCAGGGGAGCACAAGTTCAAACCCCACTGCATGTCGTTGTGTTGATGTCTCACATAGCAGTATAATTACAAGTTTCTCATCTATTTAATCTGAAAAACAAGACATGTATAGTCTTTAATTCATTAAAAAAAATTACAATTTATAGTTCAGTAAAAATCCAGCTGGACCTCTTCTCACTTCCCAACTCTCTGAACCTGAAATCCTCCAATCACAGCTCTGGGATTTTCTTGACTTTGTACTTTTACTTTCTCCTGTTCTTCCTCTTCTTCTTCTTCTTCTTCTTCTTCTTCCTCTTCCTCAGTGGAGTTGTCCAGCCTGTCTCTCTGTATGACCAACTCTAAACAGGGGGAACCCTGCTTCTACGTGATTGGACGCACTGAAAATGCGCGGTTTGTATCTTTCCTTTCTTTCCTTTCATTTCATCTCCTTTCCTTTCACTTTTCACCGACTCTCATCTCTCCATGTTCCGGTTTTCAATCCACAGCCATCAGTACTTTTATCAGAAAGTTACAAATGAAAGCTCTGTATTTACATGAACTCTAATGGATTTAAATTACAATATCCCATATACCGACCCCGTCATGTTTACCATACTTTGTATTATTATTGTGCAGCTTTTGGCTAATGGAAGTGAAATAAAACATTAGATTCACAGGCGATAGCTCTGGTGGAGAAGCCAATCCGCACGCCCATCTACTTCCGGTCCATGGGACCTTATTTCGGAAAAATTATATATTGAAGTCAATGGGGAGAGAAAACGTATCTTTTGATCCCGTTTGAATTGTGCCACGAATTACACATATGATGTTTGTCAATCTTAAAAAATCATTTCCACGTCAAAAAAGTCACAGTTTGTCTTAAAACTGTTGAAATATAAGACGATGAAAAATACACAACTAAAGACTACAAATCCCAGAGTCTCGGTCCCGCATGCTGGCTCTTACGGAACCGACTAACTCCCCTTGTGTGTATGTACAGCTCTCAACATGCCCAGACTTGGAGTGATTTTCACCTCTTTTAATACTTTTCACCTCATTCTGAAAGAAAGAAGTGAAATGTTCCAACGTGACGGCCGCCTTGGTGTGTGGTGCGAGACGGGAGATGTAGTTCATTGAGCGGTTTCACACAAAAAAAAGTGTTAAGAAGTAACACTTTTGTTTGTGTGAAACGCACAATGAACTACATCTCTGGTCTCGCAGAACAACACACGTCACCAAGATGGCCGTCACTACTGTCTTGTCAACAAAAGGATTGATTACCCTCACTATCACCACAATGAAACCGGTCCAGAAGAATGTCATGCAAAGCTGCCTGCCTGCCTTCCTTTGATTCTCTCTGAACTGCCTGCTCTTTTTAATGTTTAATGTCAACCATTTGTGCAGATAGCATGAAGTAGAACAGATCGGCGATCGCCGATGCTAGCGTTAGCATTTCTCCCCCGGGCTTAAATTGTGTATTGTAGAATGATCACACCGGTGACAGTACTCTTCAAAGGGTTCACGAAATATGAATACTACTCTTACTGTTTAACATTTTGTGTTACTTAATGTTACTTCATGTTAAGGCTAATAAAAATGACAAGGCTGTAATGCTAACTAACGTGCTAACTACTAGCTAGGTAGCTAACTTGATCCAGCCACTCCTGGTCCTTTCATCAGACGGGAAGCGAAAGAACGAGCAAGACCCATTGCTGGTATGATAACAACCTGGTACTAAGCACACAGGCATCTTGTTAAAGTTATCTTATCTTAGCCAGCGCCATATAGATAGATTATATCTATATGGCGCTGATCTTAGCTATCTCTTAGTGGAGGAAAACAATTGTGACATCACTTACGCGACTCTGGGATTTGTAGTCTTTCTAGTTGCGTATTTTTCATAGTCTTATATTTCAACAGTTTTACGACAAACTGTGACTTTTTTGACATGGAAATTATTTTTTTAAGATTGACAAACATCATATGTGTAATCCGTGGCACAATTCAAACGGGATCGAAAGATACGTTTTCTCTCTCCATTGACTTCAATACAAAACATTTCCGAAATAAGGCCCCATGGGGCAGAAGTAGATGGGCGTGACTTCGACACTATGACACATTCTCACACATTTTTTAACTCATTAAACTGATTTAACTGCAAATGTGTATTCTGCCCAAGGCAAGGCACACACTGTTTAAGCAGCAATATAGCATGGATTTCATTACATTTGTGACCAAAATTGATTAGAAATAAGACTTTTGTGCGTAAAGAAAAAGCCTTGAATGATTTAATTTAACTACCGATAAATTGTGAGCAAAAACTGTTATGTTTATATTTTTGTGAAGTCTAGAATAACTGAATTAAACTACACTGCCATCTGGTGGACGTTAGAGGAACTGCAGCTCAATGTGTTTCTCTGTTTGTCCGGCAGGCCCTGAGGAAGGAGCCCTCTCCCCCTCTTCCTCTTCACACACAGAGGAGCCAGATGTGGAAACAGTGACCATGAGAACCACCTCCCTCAGCCAGCAGAGGGGAGGAGGCGGCGGTACCGGAGGAGGAGAAGGAGTAGGAGAGAGGAGGAAGACGAGGAGAGAGGGAGAAACCAAACAAAGAACAGGAGGAAGAGTAGGAGGAGAAGGAGGAGGAGGGTTAGGGCCTCCTGATCTGGACCTAGACGTGGTGGAGGAAGAGGCCAGGATGGAGGAAAAGGGGGAGAGGAGTAAGGAGGAGGAGATGAGGAGAAAAAGTCAGACTGTCAGGCCGAAAGAGAAGCTGGAGAACCAGAGGGAGCAGGGGAAGAAGAGCAGGAGCTTACCCAGGATCAGTGCCAAATCCTGGGACACGTTGGTGCCGCAGGAGGTGGAGGAGTCTGCAGAAGAAGTGAAGGAGAGGAGGAGGAAGAGGAGCGAGACGAAGAGCAGGAGGAGGGAGGAGTCCATGGAGCAGAGAGAGGACAGGTCAACCCGCAACGCAAAGCATTCTGGGAGCTCAGGTGCCCCATTCTCTTTCCTCATGCCGATAGATGACGACGATGAGCACCAGCGTGTGTCAGACAGCGAATCAGCAACCAGCTTTTCAGATGTCAGCCAATCAGCAGCCACCATCACATCGCCTGCCGGGTGGAGGGAGGAGGATTCTGATTGGAGGAGAGCCCAGTCAGCGTGGCAACACGGGGACACCCCGGGCCCCTGGCTGAAGCCGAGCCCAAAGACACTGACGAAGGTTCTGATTAGCAGTCGGCTTGGTGGGTGGGAACTATTGGGCGGGCTCTCTCTCTGATTGGCTCACAGCAAGGACGTTCTTCATTGGCTGATTCTTTTTCCCTTTTTTTCTAGGCTACTTATAAGGGCTTTTTTGATTGGCCTGCTGAGAGGAGAACATCCTCTTCTTGCATCTTATTGGATGATAATACTTTTCTGAATGGATGATGAAAGCAAACTAACAAAGACTTGTTTTCGATTGGCTGGTGGGCGGGTTTCGAGGCCTCTGATGGGCCAATGACATAACAGCTGCACACACAGCCATCAAATTAACCAACTTTATTTATTTTTTTACCCATCATCCTTCAGTACATCGTGAGACCTGTATCACGAAGCAAAATGAGCGCATTGTCAACAGCACGACAACTAACCAATTACATTACTGGAAAAAGGAGTTGTAATAACTTTATTAAAAGAAAATAATAATGAATTATATGTATATAGGTCAGTAGAATATGATGATCATGTCTTTAAAATTGAATTTGGAAAGATGTACTAGCCTTAAAACGTGATTAGCTGTAATTAAGAACATTTTAATGTGGAAACGTTTGTTACCAGCTTTAAGATACCAGCAATAAGTATTACTGAGTTTGGGAATGAGAATAAACAGAGTGAGATAAAGTGCTTGTGATACAGGCCCTGCTCCTCACCTTCATCCTCCTCATCCTCCTCCTCATCATCATCATCATCATCTTCGTCTCCTGAATTTTAAACTTGTATGCAAACAACATGAGAACCTTTACTGGAGGCGCTGTCCTGTGATTCTGTGTAATCTGAGCATGTGAATATCACTGGAATGATTTTTTTATTTTTATAAAAGCTGAATATGTAAAAGGCTCAATGACATTATTACTATTATAAAATATTAATATTATGTGAGATTAAATAGACCAGAGATGATCTGATTTGCCTGCTTGCTTGTAAAAAAAAAAAAGAACTTTGCCCTGATGATATAACAGAGCCATAACACACACACACACACACACACACTTCAGGTCCAGCTGTGGTCCTGTTGGCCGTCTATTACCATGACATCGCCTCGGCAACTCAGCCGGCAAGATGACCTGTTTCTATAGCAACAGCGGTGGATGCTACGTCCTGCAGCTCTGGATCATAACAAAGTGCCTCATTTTATTTCAGCCTTCGTCCTGCAGAGCGACAGCGGGCTGCAGGCAGTAGACAATGCCATTAAGTCACAACACTCACACACACACTTCCTGTCACCTGTCATCAAGACCTGTCACACACCACCATGCCATCCACCTATACGTCCCACATAAAGAGGTGCAGGAATGAGTCCTAAACCCTAAATGAGTTAGCATTGTAGCACTTCTGAGTTCCCTCGTCTTGAAGAAGGAGTTGTTGGTTAGATGCCCAAATGCAACACCGAACTTGTGAGTTATGATGTTTTTACGTTTGCAAACAAGTGACTTAATAAAAGGAGTAAATGTCTCTCGTTGAACATTAGCCACCTTTAGCTTAGCAGTGGTGACGTGAAGTCATGTGACCTTGATGTAGTTCCTTTATAGCCTAACGTTAGCTTTTTACTTCTGCAGATTGCATTTCTGCTTAAAAAATGATAAAACTGGTGTTAATACGTGAATATTATCCTGCTGAACAAAACGTAGAAGTATCATAAATGTTATTTGTCACTTTGTCGCTCATTTTCTTTACAAATCCAAAGGAAAAATACTTTCGACTTCTTGTCGAGGGAACTGCTGCGATGCTAGCTTTCAGGTCCTTTCATTTAATACACTCAAACAAAATGTAGCATGTAAAATATGCCTTTGTGATGCCTCATGCACACGCAGTCTTAACTCCCTCATCCATTCATTACAACATGCATTTTTTTCTACCATGCCTCTGTCTGCACACCCTCTGCAGCTAAACTTCAACTCCCACAAACCCTTGCGCTGCCCTTTAGCCCCGCCCCTCAGCCTGCTAAAAAAAAGGGCATTTTGGACCTTTCTTCTTCTATGCATTTTCTAAAAAAGACTGCCTGAACTCTAACGCTTCTACTGATCGATGGGTCTGGATATTCAGGTTCTGGTCCAAAGACGACCAGGAAGGATTCAAAAGTTTCACCATCAGATCTGCTCTCAGGAGGGACGTCACGGAGGGACTTTGATAAAGTGTCAAATCAAGCGGTCGCCAGTAAACACAAAACTGACTGAAGCAGTGTGATGTGGTGTGTCGGTATATACATATATATATATATATATATATATATATATATATATGTCTTTTTAGCTGCAGTCTGACTACAAACACTAGATACAAGTCAGGGTAGCTGTTGCCTCAATTAACAAACTAATGTTAAAAGAATAGTTAATTTGGGAAGTGACTAAACAGTAGCAATATGACACTTCATAAATTGCAAAAGAAGTTTAAGTAGTTTTACTTAGTTAAAATGCTGGGCTAACACATGCTAAAAATGCTCTTTAAACATGACTTCCTGTCACAGTTAATGACCTCCGCTGAACTTTCCCACATTACTTCAACTCTATTCTTAATTTGCAAAGGTACTAATGAAGCTGTTCAAAAAATGTCGTCGAATAGAGTCAAATGTGCCATAGTTTTCCAATGTAGTGAAATAGAAGTTGCAGTACAAGTACTTCAAATGTTTACTTAAAGGGGACCTATCATGCAAAACTCTTTTATACATGAATATGTGTCCCCGGTGTGTCAGAAAACACAACCCTCTCTATTTTCCTCCATACCCAAATCTCTAAAAAAGGGGCTGCAATGGATCTGATACAGACTGATCCAGATTTGAACACTGTCCTGATGTCAGGACGGTGGCGCTACGGCTATTGGTCAATTCTCCACCTATCAGGGGAAGGAGAGGTTGGGCCACGGCCGGCCATTGCCGCTCGAAAGCGCTGGAGACGCGGTAGTACATATGCCAGGCCTGTAAGTGGCGCTGTAGTCTGCCACAAAAGCAGCGAAGAAGACTTCCCTTGCATGGTTGCCATGGTTGCCCTTCTGTTTATTCTCCGCTGTGGCTCTTTTTCTCCCTCCCCGAGGCAAGCGTTTGCGCCTCCTGCTTTAAAACAAATGAATAATGACTCTATATAATCATATGTAAGGGATAATGTGCAGCGACGCAGTGATTATGGGGAAAAGAACACCGGACAATCGGACACTCTGAGTGGATGCAGTCACAGCCAATTGGAGTCTGATTCAGAGGGTTGCCTGTCAGTTCCGTTGCCTGTCAGTTCCGTTGCTATGGTTCCGTTGTTATGTGTACTGAAACGAGAGCCGGTATAATTCCACGCGCGAAAACAAATACAAATTGGAATACGTTATTTTAGCGTCTTAAAAGTAGACTGAGGTATGAAGGGTTAACGTTACATCTTAGGATACTTTTTAGTCATGTTCTGTATACATACTAACATATAAGGGTATACTTAGTGTGGTTACTTCAGTGTGCGAAATACCCGTCAATAATCGGGGGGGTCCCCATCTCCCGTTTATTGCTCAATATATCGGTCGAAGATTTCTCAAAATGCAGTAGGCCTATACAATATTTCATGGATGCAAGCCAAGACAATCACTAGTCTCTACCAGCGTTTCTCAACCGGGGCGTCCTTCCGTCAAATAATTCTATATTCTGACGTTCATATGAATGAATGAATACGCGACCGTTAAAGAGCCGTCTGTTTTCGATTCTATGCGAGGAAATGCTTTTGCCAGCCAAAATAGAAGATATTTGTGAATTAATGTTTTGAATTATGAATACTACACATAAGCTTAAAAACATGTTAGTGACGATTGCAAGTGACAAATACATATTATAATTCGAGACCCCCCTCAAATGTTGCTGTTGAGGCTTTCAGGGGGGCTCAGGTGTTAATCAGGGGGGTCAAGCTCCCCCGGACCCCCCGTATTTCGCACGCTGGTTACATCACTCTTTTTCACTTCTTACTCAGTCAGCCAGAGTGCAGATATCACCATTAGATTCACAAACCTGAAACATCATCCATTTCTTCACTGCTGGTGATGACATTGTTGTCAGCTACTGATACTGCTGCTGCTGCAGCTTGTGGCGCCTGCTTCAATGAAAATAACTTTCTAATATCCATAACTTTAAAGGCTATTAGCGGACTCCGGTACTGCACATTACTCCCGAGACGTTTCCAACAATTATTATTATTTTTTATTTTTTTTTAAAGGGGACCTATCATGTAAAATGCACTCTTGTACGTCTTTTATACATGAATATGTGTCCCCGCCCCGGTGTGTCAGAGAACTCACCAAGTGTCAGAAAATACAACCCTCTCTCTTTTCCTCTATACCCAAATCTCTAAAAAAAAAAGGGGCTGTAACGGATCCGATACAGACTGATCCAGATTTGAATTCTTTTCTACGTCACAAAAGGGGTGCTCCGCTTAGTGGTCAATTCTCCACCTATCAGGAGAATGAGAGGTTGGGCCACCGCCGGCCATTGCCGCTCGAAAGCGCTGGAGACGCTGTAGTACATATGCCAGGCCTGTAAGTGGCGCTGTAGTCTGCCACAAAAGCAGCGAAGAAGACTTCCCGTGCATGGTTGCCATGGTTGCCCTT
Organism: Pogonophryne albipinna; assembly: GCA_028583405.1. NCBI lineage: Eukaryota > Metazoa > Chordata > Actinopteri > Perciformes > Artedidraconidae > Pogonophryne > Pogonophryne albipinna. The sequence goes on along the minus strand of JAPTMU010000128.1, from coordinate 343,055 downwards.
CTGTTTATTCTCCGCTGCGGCTCTTTTTCTCCCTCCCCGAGGCAAGCGTTTGCACCTACTGCTTTAAAACAGAGAGAGAGAGAGAGAGAGAGAGAGAGAGAGAGAGAGAGAGAGAGAGAGAGAGAGACCGGTGCCAGCAGGGACCGTGTTGTTAGCATCTGGTTAGCTAGCTGCACTAACGGACATAAGGAGCTGTTTCCACAGCAAGCTGGGGGAGAGCTAACAACTGCGTGTGGGGAGTGTTGCAGTAAAAATCCTACTGTAGCGCCGCAGCCACTGTGGGCTAAGCCCCGAATGTTTTTCCGGTCCAGGCGACGCCCCTGGTTGTATGTATTGATTTAAATTGACATGCATCCGCTAAGAAAAATAGTCCGTTGTTACTGTTTGAACTAACGTAGCAACGGCAGGAACTGCTTCGATAGTGTGTTTGAGGAGCTTTTTGATTACAGATTTGAAAACATCGTTGCTTGCTTTAAAAGTAGCACAATTCATTATGTCAAACCTTGGAAAGTATCTAGATATCCCTGCCCTAATGCCAAAGTAACTGGCAACTGAATATGTGTCGCCGTTTGATGTCTATGTCTGGACCGCTGCGTAAAAAGGAGGGTTTCTGCCCGTTACTTCTCTTCTTACTTCTATAAGAATAAAACACGGAGGACGGAGATCTCTTTTTCTCCCCCTCTTCTCCCCGCTGCAGCCCAGCAGCTGATCTCAGAGCACGCTCCCCTCTCCTGCAGGGGGGCGTGGTCAGCTGCAGCTCACAGAATCAGCCCCCTGCAAAAACAGCGCTGGAAAGAGCAAATAGAGCGAAATGAGGCATGGCTAAAATGCAGGATCTGTTTGGTATTTTGAAAAAAAAACGATATTTATATACTTTATATAGGTATGGCCCTACAATATATTGTTCAAATATAGCATGATAGGTCCCCTTTAAGTGAAACATCCGGGGCTTTTCAGAAAACATCCGGGGCTTGAGCCCAAGTAGCCACCCCCTAGCGCCGCCACTGATAATAGTAAAACATTTGAATTCCAAGCGCTTTGTCAGGTGCTCAAAGGCACTTTCCAGTGGGGATAAAAAGGAAATAACTTCAAATCTATTGCGTATAGGGAAATACAGATCTAAAATAATACGATATCTTTAATCACCTCATCACATTGTAATGTTATATTGTTTGTTTTACTGCACTTGACCTACTCGCATATTTCAGATTAATACTTAAAATAAAAAACTCTAATTAATCAATAATTTAAAAATATGGTTAATTGCAGTCCTGGTTCAACGAGGTGCTTTAACTGTGACAGATCATAGTGACTCAAGAAGAACGCAGATGATGACTACATTGTTTCTATTGAACAAATGATTACATTGTTCAGTCTCACCTCCAGCCTTCAGCAATAAAGCCATCACAGCTCCACACATAGCTCCATGCAGAAAGAAGATCCAATTATTCTGATGTAAACAAGCTATTTTCACAGCTAATAAGAATCTGCTTAACATTGATGTCAGATGCTAATGTGAGCGAGTCCGTTAGCATCACAGCTATTGGATTGAATCCCGTTGTCCCGAGGTCTTTTATTTTGAAACGCTCAGAGAACAGATGTATACTTTTTACTTCCTGTTTGAAACCTTTAATGATGTCATGCTTTGTTGGACTGTTATAACCACAATCAGCTCTCAGTCACCCACATTTAAAGACTTCATTTCCCATCAGCCCCGGTGCTCCCAATTCCTCTAATGGCCACTAGATGGCACTAACATTGTATTATTGACATTATCTTTAAATATCTTACAACCTGATAAAAAAAAAACAGCTGATGGTCAGAATTATGATTATTAAGTGAAGAATTCTATTAACTTACCAAATGTATTTTTTATTTTGTTAGTTTTTAAATTAGACGAGTAACCATTGTTTGATGTAAAGAAAGTATTGAAACCTTAAGTCCAATCTTTTACCCTTTAAACAAAAAAACAATGTCCATATCACTTGAGAATGTGTGGTTCTGCCTGCTGGTTGTGGTTCAAATAAAGCTGTATTCAGTATCAGGACAGTGAAGCTGCTGAAACAGGAAGTGCAAAACTGAAAGGAACACGTTTTTTTATATACGTTTCTGATGTTTTTGACATTTTCGCAAAAAATAAGGAAAAAGGCATAGGAAAAAACAATCAGTTTGGATGCAAAAACAAAAAGGAAGGTCTAATTAATGTCAGTTTTTAGCCATCAGGATGCAGCCAGTCAATCAACCTGTCGGCCAATCAGCTTGCAGCTAATGAGTGCCTGCGACACCATGCTTCATTAGAGCAATGCAAGCACACACACACACGCACACACACACGCACACGCACACACACATGCACATGCACACACAAACAAACACACACACACACATACACACACACACACACACACACACACACACACACAGTAGGAATGTTTTTGCCCTGTTGTCAGTCTGTCAGGCTGTGACCCGCACCCTCAACGTTGGCTTAAATTTCACCCACAATTAAAATGAAAAAGGGCAATTGGAAATTGTGTTATGAATAATATATTCCTCAGGGGTTATCAGGATATAATTAAATAAAAAAGTGTAAACAGGAAGCTGGATATTAATATAACACATTTATATTGTGAGATATTATTTGATAAATAATGAAATTGAAAATAGACAACAAATGATTACACTGAATGTAAAATAAAAAAATATTGTAATGTTATTAATTGAGGGATAAGGATTTAAAATGAAGTAGTTCTAGTTTTATGAAAGCTTTATCATCTGGTCATGAAAATGCAAAGAGGAACAATCTTCCCAAAAAACATCAAATAAGTCTCAATTGATTGGTTAATCTTGTCAACATGTTCCCTTAAAATATTGTTTCAGTTTATTGTCAAACAATATCTCTTACACCAAATAGGACTCCGATGACTCTCACAAATAGTTAGCATTTTTTATTTTTCACATTAAACAAGTTAAAATTGAAATGAAATGAATTTGTTGGTCATCAACGTTTATGTCAAAAAATACATTTTCAGATTTATATTTTGTATTTATTTATTAATGTAATATTAGTACAGACAATTTATGAAACCGACAAACATACTCAATTACTAGAAGTTACATAGTTACAAATAATACAAAAATACATTTAGCTTTTTAAATCAGGAGTATTAATCAACAGGACACTTTTAAATAATGAAAACATGTAATTAGTAATATTGATAATAAAGGATGGATGTACAGTACAGTGCCTGCAAACAGTAGAATGCAGCTTCAACTTTCACAACACAACAAATTCCAATAATCCCCCAAAAATGTGGATTTAAATCATAATAACGACTTTCTGTGACGTAGAATTTAAATTATTTTGATGTAGAAATTCAGACTTTGATTCATCATGTTTGCATGAAATAAAAAAATGGAGTTTAAATTATTACAATTAAAGAAAAAATATGTAAACCGTGTGTCAGCGCATCGGCCCTTACTGGTGAACTGAACTCACCTTTAAGTTAAAAATGTAACATTAACGAGAGTGTTATCGTGGTCGCCGTGACGACGCTCCTGGAGACGAGCAGATACCGGCTATTGTGTAGCTAAGCAACAGACAGGAAGTGACATCACGGGTCAGCTGATCGTGTGACACATGTACAGATTTATAAACTGATGTTTGCTTTGTGGATGCAGCTAACAGAGCTAATTTAATAAGTGACTTGCAGTTATTATTCTGAGATGATCCATGAGTTCAATTATTATCAGAAATAAATAAAATGCTTTTATTGAACTGGTTGTGTGTTTGCGTTTTTTTATGAACTTTATTTAACGTAATGTAGTGCGTCCATCTCACAACAACCATACAGGGGATCCAGTTTAACAGATGTTAACCCTATTTTACTTGAGTGTGTGTGTGTGTGTGTGTGTGTGTGTGTGTGTGTGTGTGTGTGTGTGTGTGTGTGTGTGTGTGTGTGTGTGTGTGTGTGTGTGTGTGTGTGTGTGTGTGTGTGTGTGTGTGTGTGTGTGTGTGTGTGTGTGTGTGTGTGTGTGTGTGTGTGGCCTAGCATTACTATACTTGTGGGGACCTAAATCTGTTTACACAGTCACGTGTGGGGACTCGCCTCCCTTATGGGGACAAATTGGAGGTCCCCATGAGGGGAATCATTAATTTTAGGGTGAAGACTTGGTTAGGATTAGGATTAGGGTTAGGTTAAGGGTAAGGGTTAGGGTTAGGCATGTGTTGATTATGGTTAAGGTTAGGATAAGTCTCCAGGAAATGCATGTAAGTCAATGTAATGTCCCCTGAAGTGATGTATACATGGTGTGTGTGTGTGTGTGTGTGTGTGTGTGTGTGTGTGTGTGTGTGTGTGTGTGTGTGTGTGTGTGTGTGTGTGTGTGTGTGTGTGTGTGTGTGTGTGTGTGTGTGTGTGTGTGTGTGTGAGTGTGTGTGTGTGTGTGTGTGTGTGTGTGTGAGTGAGTGAGTGAGTGAGTGAGTGAGTGAGTGAGTGAGTGAGTGAGTGAGTGAGTGAGTGAGTGAGTGAGTGAGTGAGTGAGTGAGTGAGTGTGTGTGTGTGTGTGTGTGTGTGTGTGTGTGTGTGTGTGTGTGTGTGTGTGTGTGTGTGTGTGTGTGTGTGTGTGTGTGTGTGTGTGTGTGTGTGAGTGAGTGAGTGAGTGAGTGAGTGAGTGAGTGAGTGAGTGAGTGAGTGAGTGAGTGAGTGCGTGCGTGCGTGCCTGAATCTGTGTGTGTGTGTGTGTGTGTGTGTGTGTGTGTGTGTGTGTGTGTGTGTGTTCCTATGTAGAAGAGGTGGTTGGACCTTTTGCATGCTTTGCACATTAGCCTATTGTCTCATAATTGACATAGATGTACTTTATTGATCCCCAGTTGGGAAATGATTGTCTTAAGAGCCTGGGTTAAGAAAAACTTGCATCAAAACAAAACAAAAAGATGGTAAGGCCGGGAATGTTCCCTGCAGATTGTGAATTGTCCGGATGGTGGACAATGTTAACATGGGAATCAATAAAGATGAACATGACACCAACATGGAGTAGAATCCCTTCTCCTCTCGTTTATCAAAAAATAACTTTATGAATGTATTTCTGTGGACTTCATTCAGCATGTTCTGTATGTCCTCTTCGGGCCGAGATGTCAAGCCAACATCAGAGTTCTGCAGAAGTCCACGTCAGTCTCCTGCTCATGTTAACCTCATGTTTACCTGTGTTTCTCTCAACAAAACCCCTCGCAGGCTGTCCACTATGTTAACTTTCTGCAATTTAGAATGATTATCTTCTCTCTTCAATTAAACCGTAACATTTTAAATGATCTCATTGGGCCAGCTTTTCTCCCCACGACATATACTGTGCTCAAAACTGTCCAAATCAATTGCACAATAATTATATTGCAACAGATTCAAATTGGTCTGTGAACGCACCTTCAACGCACCTATTTCCTCATTATGTGTCCAACACTTTCTGTGGGTTTGGGCTCGGCAATCCAAAATGTGTGTATTCTGGTTTAACGCAACCAAGATGTTAAATAAGTGTACACTCACCAACCGTTAAGTGTGTGTGTGTGTGTGTATATGTGTGTGTGTGTGTGTGTGTGTGAGTGTGTGTGTGTGTGTGTGTGTGTGTGTGTGTGTGTGTGTGTGTGTGTGTGTGTGTGTGTGTGTGTGTGTGTGTGTGTGTATATAATAGTGTGCGTTGTGGTTGCTAATCTCCATCCCTCAGCAGCTCAGAACGATCCTCGCCCGGAGAGAGAGAGAGAGAGCGGCGTCAGACCGGCCTCGACCACCAACCGCCCTCTGTTCCTTCTGTTCATCTCCCTTTTCCTCTCTTGGCCTTTTTTTTCTGGGTCCGGAAAACCAAAAGCCTCCTGCGTTGCACAACAGCGGCCTCCAGCAGGCAGCCTGCAGGGGGTGGAGGGTGAGGGGGGTGAAGAGAGAGACGAGTGATACCAACAGACTGCCTCCACATCCACACATGATGCTCTGCACACAGGCCTCTGCCTCAGATCCTATAGCAGTAAGCACTCCTGCTGAAGAGCTTGCAATGTGCTGCCACACAAGAGACAAGGAGCTATTTCAGCCACAGCTAAGAAGAATAAATAAATCAGCAGTAATTAATAAAGAAACAGGAAGCTTAGCATCAACATGTGTGCAGATTTGAACAGGACAAGGTTCCTGTTTTAGTGGAAAGTGCACATGAGTGCCTCTAACAAGCTGCAATTAACAGGCAACAACATGCTGCTCTAGATTCAACAGATTAGAGATTAGATTGTGTTACATTTCACAATAGAAAATCAAAACAACAAAACTATTGACATAAAGCAGAATAATCCTCTTTAATGCGACACTGCGTAGACTGCAGAGGGCACAGAAAGACAGACTAAGCGATGACAAGAAGTCATGTGACCGTGATGTCGTTCCTTTGGAGCAGGGGTGTCAAACTCTAATACACAGTGGGCCAAAATAAAAAAATGGGTACTAGTCGAGGGCCGGACTGGTTCAATGTTTATTGCAAAACTTATTGAAATGAACTTACTGCACATATTAAACCTGGAACTAACAAAGCTTAAATGATTGCCTATAAAAACAACATTAAACATTAAATAATCAGTTGCATTAATTTCTTATGGCTCTATCTGCAGCTTCATTTCTTATGAGTACATTTTTCCACAGGCCAACAACAGCTTCAAAAAAACTATTTCCCTCAAAGAGAAAACCAAACATGCCCTGTTGTCTCATTTAGGAAACATCCATTAAACTCAGTGTGCTGCTCTGTGATGCTAGTTCAGATACTTGGCATCTCATCTTGGGTGCAAGGTCATCAATGTTTGGGCTCAGGCTCTGAGCTGAGGAGACCCTCAGGATGGAGTGAAGGTGCAATATACCGGCGGGCCAGATCTAATAGTAATTACAAATTATCCTGCGGGCCGAAATTAAATCCACCAAGGGCCGGATTTGGCCCCCGGGCCTTGAGTTTGACACATGTGCCTTATAGCCTAACGTTAGCTTTTCACTTCAGGAGATTGCATTTACACTTAATAAATCATAACGTGGTGTTAATGTGTGGAGGTTATGATGCAGAAAAAAATATGTAAGTATCATAAACGTGTTTGCCAGAGAGATTATTTTAAGAAATAAATCCTGTTTACTTTGTGTCGAGGGAAGCAGGGAGATGCTACCTTCATGGTCAATAAGTCATCAATGCACCCAAATGACTTATCTACTGTTTGCTTTCAGTCAAAAGTGTTATACTGTAATTGTAATGCTGCTCACTCGGCACTAATCTACACCGGCTCAACAATTTAAGAATCGTTCCTGTCCAGTTTTGTATGACTAGGTAAATGAACTACAGTTGATTATAGGCTTGTTTTTTCCATTTGACACTAATGCAACTGATCATGTCCTAATTGGACAGTCCATAGTGTGTGGAGAGAGTGTGTGGAGCAGAGGAAAGGTCACCAGTGAAGTTTTCCTTGTGTAGGAAGACTTGTTATATTTCAATATAACAATCTCTCTTTGGTTTGTATTCTAGCTGACAGAAAACTGAATCACAGATACAAGAAACCAAACGTGCCACGAAAGAAATCATTTTAAAAACGTATTTTATTTACAGAATCACTTCCCAGTAAGAGGTTTATTAAAAACATGTAACTTGTTCAAAGTAAACAATGCAGAAAGTCCCATTCAGAAACTCAGTCAGGACGAGGTCAGAGGGCAGCTGTTTGAATGGTGATGGTGGTCTATGGTGGTGGGCGGGACCAGAAAGGGCAGCCTAGTATCTGATTGGTCGAATTTCCTGCTCCTCTTATTCTTATTGGTCACTTTACGGTTTCTGGTTTGGATTCCGTCTTTCTTCATCGACAGCGGCCTGTTGACCTGAAATGACAAAGTTAGCAGGATCCTCTCAATATATAAACACCACGTTATGATTGTTAAAGCGTAAATGCAGATGCTAGAAGTTAAATGTTAGGCTTGTTAGGAACAGCAGTGGTGCTGAACATTAGCTGCTGTTAGCTTATAGGTGTGATGTGTAGTTTGTAGTACCTGGTGTAGTTTGTAGTAAAGGCCGCAGGCGTTGCACACCGGTTCTCCTGCAGAGTTCCTCCTCCACAGCGTTGTAGTTTCAGTCAAACAGTTCACACACTGAGTTCCTTTTCTCTGATTCATAATCTGAAACAAATGTAAGTATATACTATATTTAAATAAACACATTTATATCGAAACATTTTCATAAATCAGCGCCAAAGCTAAATGATGTTAAAATCCCAATGTCTCCTTTTTACACCTATTCAACAACATACAGATGTGAGTGTGTTATACGTGTGTGTGTGTGTGTGTGTGTGTGTGTGTGTGTGTGTGTGTGTGTGTGTGTGTGTGTGTGTGTGTGTGTGTGTCTCACAGCTCTCCTCTTCGGCCTCAGCAGTGGTTTGTTGTTGGGTTTCTGTCGGAGGCCGCAGGTGTTACACAGGTGACGACCTGCAGCGTCTCGTCTCCACAGGGGGGCCCTGCTCGTCACACAGCTCACACACACTCTCTGCTCTGAACACACACACACACACACACACGCACACACACCCCAAGAACATGAATATCCTGCGTCAAACACACAGACAGGTGCAGGTCAGACAGGTGTATTGCTCACCTGGTGCTTGGCCCCGCCCCCACGACAGACTTTCAGGTAACGACCAATCATTAGAGAAGGAGGATGGCGAGGGGTAACAGTTGCCATAGTAACTGTTCCATCCAGGTGTAGGGGGTGGAGTCACAGCAGGGTGACCATATAAGGAGGAATAAGCAGAGCTGAGTGATTGACAGCTGGAGTCGTCCAACAAGTTCATGAAGTTGTGCCGCTCCGCCTCATGGGAGATGCTTGGTGATTGGAGGAAGGTGTGTGAAGGGGCGGGGCTAACCTGCAAGAAATAGATGTATATGCATTAGGGACGGAATACATACCTGTATGGCTGCAGAATAAGCTTTCTTTTCTCTATCAGATGTCACCTCTAGCAGGTTTAAACAACTATGGCAGCCTCGGAGGTCCAAAATTCATAATAAACTTGTTGATAAGTCTTAACTATAGTAAGAGAAGTGTGAACAAATGTACGTCAATAAACAGACACAACTCATGAGTTAAAGACAGTCCCCTAGCTCCTCTGAATTTTTAGGTAAAAATATCCATAGTTTTCTGTTTTTTATAAAATATTATTACATTACATGTCACTTGTTAGACGCTATTATCCAAAGCGACTTACATACTCAATATGTGGGCAATCCCCACAGGAGCAATTTGGGGTGAAGTGTCTCAGGGACACAACGACATGCTGACTGCAGAGGGGTTTGAACCTGTGCTCCATTGATCCGAACACCACCGCACTAGTCAACTGCGCCACACGCCACCCAATATATATATAAATATATACCTTTCCTTTGTTTCTCACTTCATTTTAAGAATTGTTGATTTGTTTTTATTTTTGCTGTCTATGTTAAGTCTTTCCCTTAGTAAAACTAACTTCAACTATGAGCTCAAAACAACCTAAAATCTGATAAAAACACAGTTAAACTGGTGAGCAGGTTTGGTTTGGACAAGAGGAGGTTTGGTCCAAAGCACTTAAATGTCCATACAGGCGCTCAGTAGGAACCAGAGTGAATGTTAGAAGTGATTCTGACCTTTGTGTTGAACATTGATGTTTCGTACAAAGTTGTTATAACAGTCGGGGACCAATCAGAGAGCTGCAAATAATCTGACATCGTCACTGTGTAGAGAAATGAGAGACGGAGTGAGAGCAAAAACATATGTAAATCAAATTGTGTGTAATGAGAAGTGACACAAATATAAGAGGGACAGAGAAAATAATACAATTAAAATAATTAAATAAGTGGTAAAAGACAACAAATACATGATTTTAAAAAGTTTAAAACAAAGCGATAATTAATAAAAAAACAAGATAAAGGACAAAAAAAGAATGACCTACATAGCACAGAGAAAAAAGATACAACTTAGAGTTAAAACAAAAAGGTCCAAATGAAATAAAAGATAGAACAAAGTGCTGATATGAGAGCGGTGCTGATACTCACAGAGCTGCAGGAGATTATGTGTCTCCGGTAAACTTTGACTGATGCTCTGAAGGAGAAACAGGAAGTGAGGGAGGGGGCACAGTTTGTGTCAAGTTCCTTTTCAAAATGTTTGACAAATGACACAAAATGTACCTTTTTTCATTTATTTTAAGTATTTGACCAAAAACTTGAGTACTGAAGTACAACTGAAAGGGTATTTCTATCTTCTGCTGCGTTGTGCTCGTTCTACTCCTGCGCAAAGAGAAATATCAGCAATCATTATCTATATTGCATAGTTAAAGCACTTTTGTATTAAAAAGTAAATAAATATGGTGCCAACTTGAACAAAGTATAGCATTATTAATGATCCAATATTTCAACAAAAAGAATGTCTGCAATACTTGTAGCTTGTAGCATGGAGCCAGGGGCGGACTGGCCATTGGGAATACCGGGAGTTTTCCCAGTGGGCGGTGCTGTGCGTGGGCCAGAGGGCCAACAAAAAGAAATAATAATACAATTATTTTTGTTTTGCCTAAATCCTACCGGCCCACATTTGTAAGTGTTCCGTCCACTCCCTTTTGGCAGGGAAACGGGTTTCAGGGGGAGTGGCTGCAGGATAGAAAAGGGGGAAGTGACGTCTGACTCGCGCGGCTATGGATAAGAACGTGTTGCCCACATTCTGTTACTGAGTTTAGGCTAGTTAGCTAGCAGGTTTATTGTTTTTGTGCAGTCACTTTTGCCTCCACTTGCTGTTCAAATAAATGTTGAAAGAAAAAGTAAATCTGTTTACAGTTCTGTTTCATATGGGTGTTGAGAGATGTATCCATAGATTTAGTCCCTAATTTTGCTCTCAAAAAATCTTCCCGGGGGAACATGCCCCCGGGCCCCCCTAGAGGAGGTGAGGTCCACCCCGTCAAATTGTCCCACCCACATTGAGGATGCTTCCTACGCCCATGTTTTATTCCATGCGTCAAGTCAAGAAAATTGGGTCAAAATGTTATTGCATTAATGATCTGTTAACATTAAAATCACTAAATATTTGGTGTAACTATTTTGCTCTAGGCAACTCAAGGGATCAGGTAATGTGATTACTATATAAATAATGGTCCAAAATAACATAAAATACATAGGGTTTTTTGTTAAGTAACATACTTTCGTCGCCGGCCGGCCGATACATGCCGCGCATTAAGTGGGCCTGTCTGTCAATTAATCCCCGGGCCACTATTTCCCCCCAGTCCGCCCCTACATGGAGCTGTTCATTTTTGGCAACTATTTGTTGTAATTGCATTTAATTATAGATTTTATTTTGTGAGGTGTGGCTTTGCATTGTATCACCAATACATTTCCACATGTTTACCGTTGTTTGTATTGTTGCTGTTATCATTGCTTTGTCTCTTCCACACACTCTGTCTGGTGGTTCAGAATAAAAAGGCTTAAGGAACCTTAACAATGAGATTGAATAAGATATTAAAGTGTCAATATTTCAGTTCATCATTACTGTTATTCCACATGTCAACACCTTTTGTTGTGATGCACTGAAGTTTTGAATTTGTTCGTATGGAAGGTTTTTCCCACTCTCTTCCTCCTCCTCCTCCTCCTCTTCCTCAGGTGGTGAAGCTGAAGAACGTCTTCCCTCACCGTACGGGCTTCGTCCTGGTGTTTGACTTCATGCTCTCAGACCTGTCCGAGGTCATCAGGAACTCTCTTGTGTGTGTGTGTGTGTGTGTGTGTGTGTGTGTGTGTGTGTGTGTGTGTGTGTGTGTGTGTTCAGAGCAGAGAGTGTGTGTGAGCTGTGGGACGAGCAGCGCCCCCCTGTGGAGACGAGACGCTGCAGGTCGTCACCTGTGTAACACCTGCGGCGTCCGACAGAAACTCAACAACAAACCACTGCTGAGGCCGAAGAGGAGAGCTGTGAGAGACACACACACACACACACACACACACACACACACACACACACACACACACACACACACACAGTATAAATAATATAATATTCACGGTACATTTTTGTTCAGAAATTATAATTCTTTATTTTTTAACATGACCTTTGTGTCAACGCCATGCTTAACAGCAACAGAGAGGACTTCCATAGTAATGATTCGTCCTTGTAGAGTTCATAAAAGTCTCTTCCACACGTTCATGTATCATATTATCATCTTGTTTTATTCACCGTAGAAATACTTTATGAAAGTTTGAGTGAAGAGCAACAGGAAATGTGACGAAAGAACAATGATATGTACAGGTTCATCAACAAATCACTTCCGCACTTCAGAAAGTAAAAGAAAAACACGTCAATGAAACACAACAAAATAAATAAACATACAATGTGAAAACATCATCAGAGAGTCACTGGGAGAGGAATCTGATTGGTCGTTCAGAGACAGGAAGTGTGGCCCTGCAGCAGCGCGGGGTCTACCACGCTGTTCTGCAGGGGCAGGTCCACAGAGAAGTCAGGGGGCGGAGCCTGCAGCCGCTGGCGGGGGGGTCGACCCCCCCTCTGAGGGATGGGCAGCTCAGAGTGGTGAGCAGGAAGAGGAGAGGAGAAGAAGTACGGATGGAGGAGAGCCTGCAGAGGAGGACCACCAATCAATTAACCAATCAATTCATAAACTAACCAACTCATCAATCTGCCTGCTGTCCAGTTCCTTGAACAGATCAAAAACAGATTGGTCCGAATATGAACATCAAAGGGGGAGATATCCTGCATTCTACTTTTCCCACAATGCAATTCAATAGTGGGCGAAATGCAGTACCAACACAGTATTATGACAAAGGGTCCGTAAACAGTGAAGTTATAGAATGATTTTGTTTCTGGACTAAAATGTGAATACATGCACAGGAAAGGAAATGGGACCTAATGGGGAGCCCTGAGGAACTCCATCTTCTGTATCTACTACACGTCACTTCCTGTTTCCTACCTTTCTGGCGGAGCAGCGCTGTTTGGACGGATAAACCAGGAACTTGTTGAGCAGGTCGACGGCCTGAGGAGACGTGTCGGGGACGATCTCCTCCAATGGGATCGCTGGATTCTCCTTAAAGGTGATTTTATTGTAATCTGGCAGCTCCACGATCTCCTGGAGAGAGACGCCAAACACAGAGAGCATCAACACAATGATGTTGTCACAGAAGTTCCTATTTAACATATATAGATGTAATTAAAAAATGAACAGACTTGACCAATGATAACATTTCATATGTTATGTTACCACCTAAATGTATATGTCAGTTTAGATGTATATGTATGGATTTATGAGGCCTCTTGTCTGCTGATAATGGATCTTACAGGCCAGCTTTCCTGAGTTGGTGTTCCCAGGACTCTGAGGACACAACACAGCTGCTCGATGTCGTTCTCTCCCGGAAACAGAGGAGACGCGTTCAGCAGCTCCCCGAAAATACAGCCCACCGCCCTGAAACACACACACACACACACACACACACACACACACACACACACACACACACACACACACACACACACACACACACACACACACACACACACACACACACACACACACACACACACACACACACACACACACACACATACCATGTATACATCACTTCAGGGGACATTACATTGACTTACATGCATTTCCTGGAGACTTATCCTAAACTTAACCATAACCAACACATGCCTAACCCTTACCCTTAACCTTAACCTTACCCTTAACCTAACCCTAACCAAGTCTTCACCCTAAAATTAATGATTCCCCTCATGGGGACCTCTATTATGTCCCCATGAGGGAGGCGAGTCCCCACACGTGACTGTGTAAACAGATTTAGGTCCCCACAAGTATAGTAATGCTAGGCCACACACACACACAGCAGGGCTTTTATTCTGAAGGACTACAGGAACACACACAAGTAAGATTTCTTTGAATGTATTCCCTCGTTCTGCATGGGTCAATAGCTCCACCTGCTGCTGAGCTCTGGGTAGTGCACTACATCATTCAATTTGTGTTACTTTTTTCATTTAAATATGTGTATTTATTATATGTTTATGTAGCAGTATTCAGAGTATTTTCAGTAGTGTTCTCACCACAGATCGACTCCCTCGTCGTACTTTCTGGCTCCGTACAGCAGCTCAGGAGCTCTGTACCACCTGAACACACACAAATATTAAATGCTGCATTATTACATATTGTTACATTTAGCTTTCTTATGGAAGTGACACGGACTACATTCTAAAAGTGGAGGCTGGTTTGACCCGTTTAAGATGTTTTTTAAAGCTGTTTGTGTGTGTATTTTTAATAAACTAAACTATTGTTGCTAGTGTGGGACGTTTGCAACAATACCTCCCAGCTAACGCCCCATAAAACAAAGAAATGTTGCCTAAAAAAAGTATCTAATAATAAATAAAAATGTGTGTGTGTTACCTGGTGGCCACCTGATGGCTGTACAGTCTGTCTCCCAGCTCACTGAACAATCTGGCCAAACCAAAGTCTGCGATCTTCAGATGACCGGAAGAACTGATGAGGAGGTTCGCTGGCTTCAGGTCCTACACACACACACACACACACACACACACACACACACACACACACACACACACACACACACACACACACACACACACACACACACACACACACACACACACACACACACACACACACACACACACACACACACACACACACACACACACACACACACTCACACACTGTCAGTAAGAACTATTGTCTGGGTTTTTATTGTGAAGGGCTTCAAAAACCAAAACCCCGTACCCTCCTCTCACCCGGTGCATGATGTTGTTGTGATGCAGGAAGGCCACGCCCTTCAGCAGCATCATCATGTAACCTTTGACCTGCGCTGGGGTCAGAGGTCGCTGAGAGTTCCTGATGACCTCGGACAGGTCTGAGAGCATGAAGTCAAACACCAGGACGAAGCCCGTACCGTGAGGGAAGACGTCCTTCAGCTTCACCACCTGAGGAAGAGGAAGAGGAGGAAGAGAGTGGGAAAAACCTTCCATACGAACAAATTCAAAACTTCAGTGCATCACAACAAAAGGTGTTGACATGTGGAATAACAGTAATGATGAGCTGAACTATTGTACAAGTTTATCAAAACTAAAACTAGTATTTAGAAACCAAATCATTGATGGTTATGAGAAGGACCTGTGAACTCATACTTGTTATTTCTTGTCGTTGTAAAAGTTATCTATTTTCTAAAAAGTATTTCTTTACAACATGACGAACTAGACGCCAATGACGATGACCTAATCTTTTATTTTCAAGAAAAATGTACGCTAGAGGGGGGAGGACCAGAAAAGTATTTTTAAGCTTCTTCTTGCCCCTGTTGAACATGACAGAGACTATTTGAGAATCTATTTATTTTAATTTGTTTGTACCTTGAACGTTTTTTGTTGTTTTTTTGCATCTCTTTGTTTCTGACATGTTCAATAAATTGATTAATTCAAAAATAAATAAAAAAACTGTGATGAGATTTAAAAGTACTGCTGTCTTATGGCTACCGTCCATCTCTTATTTTGTTTGTTAACGATAGGATGTTACTCTGAAGGTCACTAGGATAATGAGAGGGTAAGATGGCGTCCTCTGACACTCACATGCTCATTGTCCTCGATCTCCTGCAGAGCCTTGATCTCCCTCAGAGCCTGGTTTGGGATGCCGTCCTCCAGTCGCCTCAGAGCCACTTTCTTTAGGGCCACCGTCTCTCCTGTCTGACACACAACACACAAATCTGTACTTTCACTATCAATAAAGAAAAGTACTGAGAGTAATATGCACAGATTTAGTAACTGCTATATGGTCCTCTTCCCTTCAGGATGTGAGTACTATTATCTGACATCTGTGTGATCATTCAATTGGTCGGAGTCTGATTTCTGATTTCAAGAAACAGGCTTCATTTATATTTTTAACGAGAACTAGGAAAACACATTTTCTGTTTTTGGACTGTACACAGATGGATGACAATAAAATCCCTCTTTTCTCTGATTCAAAACAAGTTTGTTTTTTTAAAGTGTCCAGTTAAATCTTCCCAAAGTTGAACATATTAAACGTCTTGTTTTGTCTGGCAATCAGTCCAAAACTAACAGTAAAGATAGTTTTGGGAAATAAACTTTTCTGTCTTGCATCAAATCAACCAATTGATGAAGTGATAAAGCTGTAAGCAACAGTAATTGTTTGTTGTTGACCAGTTGTTTACCTCGATGTGTTTTGCCTTGAAGACGATGCCGTGAGCTCCTTCTCCGATCCGACCCAGAATACTGTACTGCTCCATGTCTTCCTGTCACGCAGCGGTGTAAAGTAGATAAGTACATTTACTCAAGTACTGTACACTTACAATTTAGAGACAGTAGTACTTTACCTGAGTATATACATTTTCTGATACTTTGTACTTCTACTCCACTACAGTTCAGAGGTGAATGGTGTACTTTTACTCCACTACATGTATTTAATAACTTTAGTTCCTTTACAGATGTGGATGAATGATGTGAAATATAATCAAGTGTTGAATCAGACTTTAGTTCCACCTGGAGTAAATCCACCAGCTACCCTGCAGTCTACAAAGTCATTCAGACTAGCTGCACCTTTACCAGCTTTGAGAACACTTTAATGATCAATCATTATAAAACATATCATTATTCTGAAATGGACCAATCTGCACAACGACTACTTTTACTTGTACTTTAAGTATATTTTGATAATAATACTTTTCTACTTTTACACAGAGTATTCATACTCTCTGGTAGCCTACTTTTACTTTTACTCAAGTATAAGATCTGAGTACTTCTCCCTCCTCTGCTGTCACTGCACACAGCTTGATTTAACTGTCTATTAAAACTGTCCAGCTCAAACATTATTACTTTGTACTTTGATTCGGCATTTAAGATATGTGAAATAATCGATCCTCTTCTAAAGAAACAGCACATTTAGTAAATAAAACAACAACAGTCAAACGGCTATCTAACGGTTGTTCCTAACGTTGCCTTGGTAACCTACAAGCTAAACTGGCTCTGAGAAAACGTCACATTTCATCACCTGTTGTCCGTTTTAAACAGCTATTGGTGCCACGACACATTAGTCCAACTGGTCCTAAAGAGATACGTGGGTTCCATCTGTTATAAAGTGCACACTAGTTAACGGAGAGGACGGTTTTAGATAAATATGTCATAAGAGCTAGCTGCAAAGCCGACAAGGGTCCGCCATGTTTGTTTACAATGACGTCATCGGGCTGGTCCCACTACAGAACTAGAGCAGCGAGAAGAGACTGTTAATTTTATTTCCCTGCACTGTAGTTCAAACATGTTGGGATGCTTTTCTGTATTGGTTGACTTGTCATGATCAAAACATTCAGGTCTTAACATAATGATAATATCAAATGTAGCCTTCAATTTGAAAACAAAAAAACAGAATTTGGAATTAATAATTTGATTATACAGCAAAATAATTCATACACAAATGTCTGCCGTATTTATTGCTTTTCTTAATATGAAAATTGACAAAGTATTAATTAAATTGTGCAAAAGTTAAAAAGCCCAACAATTGTATCCCCTAATTCCTGAGTGACCACTTGTGCTTGTTTTTGTTCATTTCTGAGAGAAATAAAACTGTCATGGTATTGAGAACATGCAATTTGAACAATTGAACTACATTTACATTAACCACAGTTTTTGTATCATCCAACATCATACTATTTTTTTGTGCAATCTGAGCCAAAGATACATCAGCCTTTCATCAGTGAAACAAAGCATACAGAATATTAGCATAATATAGCACCATGAATGACAGACTGAAAAAGGTTGTTTATTTGAGCAAGAACAGGTGCAGACATTTTGCAGAGGACTTTAAAAATAGAAAATGTATAAGAATAGAGTTAAAAATAAAGTATTCAGTGTTAGATTCAGATCCCAGAGTAGTGTCTCTTTTCTAAAACATCTCTGCTTCAATGTGTCTCACTATACCCAGGATATTTTAGGTCTCACGTGTGACCTGCTGGAGGAAGTTCTGGGATTCTTTTCAGGAACGTTCCTGCTCCGTTTCTCGTCTCCTGATCTCTGCGGTGAGGTTTGACTCTGATTTCGACCTGCTGTTTTCTGATGATGCATGTGAACGTCCGGATGATTTGACTGAGGATTGTTTTTCAGGACCAGCTGATGAGTTTGGATTGTAACTTGTGTTATAATGTGACGTTGATGGCAGCTGCTCTGAGTCCTCTCTCAGGTCTGGTGGTGATGAGGCTTCAGGGCTGGAGGAAAAATAATATAATTAATATAGCAAAAAAAAGATGTACAAGAAACAAAAATATACACCATTAAATAAAAACATAACTTGATGCTTCATTCAAACCAAGTATTGGAGGTGTAATGATGCCCCATATTTACTGCGAACATGTTGCCTGGGATCACACTTTAAAGGTCACCTATTATGTAAAATCCACTTCTTCATGTCTTTTATACATACACATGTGTCCCCTCTGTGGAAAGAGATTCTGAAAGTTTCAGGAAAAAAGATTCTCTCACTTTTTGTCCTGAAGGACTGTATTTCTTTACTCTAATTTGGTCTTGTGTTAATCGGGTTTGTACCTCCATCCAGCGTGGTGGCACCCTCCCTCATGATGGCCTCTCCATCCCCTACAGCAGTGCGCCCCTTCAGGAAGAAACGGTAGTGGCTGTGGTGGTCCAGGCCCTTCAGGGTGAAGTGAGTGGCTGTGGGGTCGTCTATTGCCTCTAACTGCAGGGGGCTGTCCTCACTCTCCACAACTGATCACCGACAGCAGAACAAATATTCAATCACAATTTGATCTTCAACATGGTTCGTTATTGGTGACACATTGTCTGACTGATGAGCATCATTAGGAGGCTATGCTTTGACATGTTTCTAGCATTATTGATTTGAAAAGTATTGGTTGGCGTCAGTCACACTGCTGACGGTCTTGGTGTCTTTGATGCAGCATAAAACCACATATCAAACAGGATAATTAACGTGCCTGATATAGGGCTGCACGATATTGGAAAAAACTGACATTGCGATTTTTTCCCCCTGCGATATGAAAAAATACAGGAATTGAAGAAAAGACCGTTTTTTTTGTCCGCAAACCATCTTTTCTTGAACTTTAATGCTATACAATTGGTATTTTTCTAACTATATTTAACCGGATGAAGGATTTTAGTCACGGACGACTGGATCTTAAGTTATCAGAGCAACAAGCTGAGCTAGCTCGGTTAGCAGCGCCGAACTGGAGAAACACATGAAACTACTTTATTCAGTGTTTTTACCTTTAATCACCGGGTCCGTTTGCTTTGGAGATTTGATTGTGATTGGTGATTGGTTTAAGTTAATTTGCCTACTTAATATCGCACACGTCCTAAAAAAATAAATACAAATAAATTTTAAAAAATCGCACGTCCTGGGATGTGAATGCGCATATCGCGATTATCGTCACAACAGGATATATCGTGCAGCCCTAGCCTGTTATTTGTAGAATAGGGGTAACAATGCTCACTCTGTTGGTACTGCAGGGCATATCCATTGAGGACTCCATTGGGATGGTCAGGTGGCGTCCAGCGGAGGGTCATTTCTGTCTCTGATTGGCTGTCCAGCATCAGGGACATAGGAGGACCGGGAACTAGCAGGAACACAAGCAGTTGTTATATCAGTCTTATGCCTCGTCATCACATGGTAAGCTATATCATGAGTGATATTGAGTTTCAGTTTCCTAAGTGAGCAGAAAAAGTACAGAGAAGGCCTCAGGTTATAAAAACAGTTGAGTCTTTCTTAGTTAACTACTCCTAAAGACGTCATGAGATGATGACCTTCTGATATACATAAGTGTTGCATTCAGAGTGAAAAACATGTGATGTCGTGTGTTAGTTAATGTAAAGGAAATGTGTGTGCGTCATTTCAGAATAAATATATATGTCTCTGTAAAATTCTACTGGGTTGGAGCATTGCTGTTTGATTGCTTGAGAGCAGGTACTGTTTCCTCGTTATTATTTGATTGTTGCTCCACAGAATAATAATTGATCAACTATATCTGTGTTATGTTTTATTGATTCCTCTCCATTTCATTCTTTCCTGTTGTGAGTGCTAAATTGCCACAACACAGTCCTCATTAAAATGTACATGGCTTAAAAGGAATTATAATACTGTTTTGATCTCCTGTCAACTATTTCCTCCAACAAGTGCAAGCTCAATAATATCTATCCCTTCATCAATTTCCCCCTCCTTCTCTTAACTGACCTCCATTCAGCCAATATCTGGATAAAATGTCTTACCCTCCTCACCCGCTTTATCCATCACCTCCCCCCGTTTCAGCCCCATCGGCCCATCCCTCTTTCGACACGGTTCTTCCTCTCTTTCTCATTCTCACCTCCTTCGCTAGTGTTGAAGGACAGTGGCTCAGAGGGGGGTCCCTCTCCCTTGCTGTTGAACACAGCGACAGCCAGGTCGTAGTGGGAGTATGGTCTGAGATCACTGATCAGCTTCTTCTCCTCGGCGGTCTCCACCACCACGGGGCTCTCCGGCGCTCGGTGGTGGCCCCTGGAGCCGGTTCTAGTCAAGTAAACCTGGCGCAACAAAATCAGTTATGATAAAATTGTTAAAAAGGAAAGTCACGGGTTTGGGAATTTAAATGTTTAAACCATTTTTTTTAAATCCCGAAAATTAATTGATTTCATATCAAGAGACATTTGACAGTGTGTCAGGGCCATTGGAGTTGAAAGAATTTAGCCCAGATGATTTTCTTATCTTAAGTTATTTTGTTGTAAATGTAATCACTGAAATTCAGATGTGTTACTCTCTTTATAATGTCCCCGACCACAGCTTAATATATATATATATAACGTAATATATTTTCATCCCACAAATGCCGGAATTCATTGCTGTTATTTTCTTATGACAATAAAACTGTGTTTTCTAAAGGGATTTAAAAAGGATGAATTATGGCAACAATTTTCAATGGCTGATGCATTAATAACCCAAAAGAGATAAAGGGAGGAAGTGGGACCAGAGGGGGATACATCCTGAAAGTGATATAATCTCAAATAAAAATAAAAAGGCTCTTCTTGTCACAACCTTGAAACAAAGAGAACTCTGAAGCCAGGCTAAGATCTGGCTTCCTCCGCTGTAAATCCAACATATGCATTATTCATGAGGACAGGCTGAATAAGGCTGGAGTCACACGAGAACGGTAACGGTCGTATCCGCTACAGTTCTCTATCAGATAGACGGTTCGGCCACACGAGGCCGACAGGGAAACGCAGAAAACGATTACAGGTCCCAAGGTGATCTGCGGACGAAACGCTCTGGGGGGCCAAACGGCTCCGTGTCTACGCCCTATACGATCATTTTCTGATAACGATGACGCCATAGCCCCGCCTCTCCCCACCTCTCCTGCTCACCCCCGTGTCACCCGCGTCATTGCTGATGTGTTTCGCCAACAACAACAACAGTTTTCCGAGTGTTTCGAGCCAGGTCCCGGTATCTCGCAGGACAGTGGCTCCAGCAGGTGCCTCCAGCAGACCCCCCCGCACGGCAGAGTTTCCGTTAGCCGAAATCTAAAATTCTCAGGTCAAAATGTCGGTTATTGTTTAGGTGTCCTTTGACACTCAGGCAGTCATATCATTAGCTAGAACTAGCTAGATCTGATCGATATGGACATGAACGCGAGTGAAGTCTAATCGGACAGGAGCGAGGGATCAGAGATCAGACGGAGAAAAAGAGCCCTGCCTCCCCCCCCCTCTGCTGCTAAATCCACCGCGGAGAATAAACAGAAGGGCAACCATGGAAACCATGCTCGGAAGTCTTCTTCGCTGCTTTTGGGCCTGGCATATGTAATACAGCGTTAGACACGTTTCTGGTGCCTATTGCGTGTGGACGGAAGACTTTTTTGATAACGATTTTGGTTCGTTTGCGTTACCGTTCTCGTGTGGCTCCAGCCTAAGTTAGGCCAACAACAAAGAATAACATGATCAGTACCTTGTACCCCAGCAGGTGTCCTCTGACTGTCTTTTTCTCTATCGCTGCCCAGTTCACTCTGAGGGTAGTGCTGTTTATCAGTTCAATACCCACATTCTTTGGAGCCTTCAATGGAACTGAAAGACAAACCAGAGGGTGAGAATGAAGGAGACATTCTTCCAGTAAAGAAAATTAGCTGAAAAACTATTTTTTTAACATTATCTTACCATCTTCCCCTGAGTAAACAATGAAAGCGTCTGGCTCAGGTCCCACCCCTTGCTCATTGACAGCCTGAACTTTGATCTCAAAGGCAGAGAAGCTGCCGATGTCACGGACTGTGAATGGTGGCGTGGTTGTGTAGTTGGTGTGCCAGGTGGGCCCGCTGCCCACCACTCGCCTCCACCACACCCGATACTTGAAGTCAGGTCCGTTAAAGTTACGTTGGTCTATATCCTGTAGTGAGAGCAAAAGCAACCAATAATTAACAAATGCTTTTTTTTGTATGTGTGATGCTGATAATTAATATGTTCAGGTATCAGATGTACAGTACCTCCCATGTGATGACCAGAGTGTCTGGGTCTATGGACTCACTCCTAACATCTGCAGGGTTATTGTCTGGAACTATGATTGGAGAAAAGTTCAATGTGGTGTCAGTCAGGGTTGCATTGAGAAGGAAAAACTGTGGTTACAAAACAGTGACTCTAACCTTCGGCAGGTGTGTTGTGGATTTCGGATGGCATGCTGGAACCGCTCTTTCCAACATCATTTATGGCAATGACGCGGAAACGGTATGACATGTAGGGCCACAAAGGGAGGTTAGTACGGGACTTCTTTCCTATTACTCTCTTCAGCTCCTCCCAACCACTCTCCTTCGAACCTTGGTCCTCAAACTCAACCACATACTCTGCAGAGAGAGAAAGGAAGAATCAAGGAGTGATGGAGAAGGACAGGATGTGAACAATAAGGATCAATTTAAACATAAATGAACAGTCAGTGGAGACAAAGTCATACCGAGACACTTTGAGCTTGAGATTAGTCTGATACTGCAGATCAACTAATAATGCTGCACAACTAATGAAAACAGAGCTGCCTTTCATTTAGCCAGGGGGAGATAAATGATATGGGTCTGAATATTATGTGTGTCTCAGGCAATACAAACCCTTACTCAGTGACAGGAGAAATTACAACAACAACAAAAATTCCTTTCAACAAAGAAGCGGTTTTAGCGTTAAAGAGAAGAAAAACAGAGAGTGAAAGGGACAGATGCGTGCCCATGTGTATGCGTAAACATTTGTGTGTGTGTGTGTGTCTTTGTCTGTAATTACCTAGCACAGGGCTGTTGTGCTCATCCCCAGGAGTCCAGCTGAGGGTGACTGAACGACGCTTAGGTTCAGTGATCTGGAGGAGTTCAGGAGGGTCCGGTCGATCTGAGAAGGACAACGATAGCATCATCAGAGAAACACATGCTTCTTCAGTTCATTTGCACTAATTACTCATGATGAAAAGTCATTATTAGCTGGGCTTTGATGAATCAACAATGTAATTAGCACAACAAATAGATCTTTGAACCCCCTGGAAACATTCGGCTTCCGTTGAATGGATGAATGGTACCACCATATGAATCTGTACTCACAGTTGGAGGGTATGTGTATGGCTGCTTGGATGGGCTGGGCAGCAAGGGAGAGGAAGAGGAGGAGGGGGAGGAGGTGTGAGGAGCACTGCCCCCTACTGCCAACCTGCTGTCGCTGCATGTGAGGCATTGCTCGCTGTCCCATCAAAGTCCCACCTGCTCACACACTCGTACAGGAGAACGCACAAAGAGGGCAACCTCACAAGTGTGAGGCTTTGTTTCTTTTCCAGGGATGCCTCGTATGTCCCTCTTGTCTTTTTTTCGGCTCTTCTGTAGGCCAGGTCCACGCCCTCCTGCTGGTCTCTTCTCTGAAACATAAAAGAGAGGGGGGAGATGAGGGGAGGACAAGCGAGAAGGAGGGGCGATGTCGATGTGTCAGAATGAGAGAAAAATTACCCTGCACCATGTGGTCAGACCTACAGTATACGCAGACCGAGGCACGGAGTTAACACACCAAGCAAGGGTCAACACATCCGGGCAAAAAGCATCAACAATGCCTATCACTGAACCTGTTCTGCTAATCAGAAATCTCCATTTGTGTAATTACATGACCAGTGGCCCATATGGAAGGGCCAATCAGCAGGACAGATGGACAGAATACCACGACAAGATGCTGAACAGAGCCTCGCTGCGCTCAGATGGGCTGTGGACAGATATGCTGATTGATGAAGTGTCCAATCAGATAATACGCAGAGACAGACAAATAAATAGTTGATAGTTAGGTTGACTGATCCTAGAACGAGCTGAACAGTATGCAGTGTACTTGGGTGATGGTCAGTGTTTCCGCCAGACCAGGGCTGAGAGGGCGTCCACCCCGAGAGCGGGGGGGGGGGGGGGGTGTGACATCACGTCGTGTCACGTGACCCGAATTTTGAATTGAGCCGTCCCTTATAGATACTATCTCTTTACGTATTAGTGATGGGAATTCCGGATCATTTGGCTCGGCTCACTAATGGCGCATTTCCACTACAGCGCGGAGCGCGGTTTAAGCGTGCCACGCCCGTTTTTGGTTGCGTTTCCACTAGGGGTAGTTCCGGCTAGCGGGTACTTTTTCACAGTTTTCTGGCTCTCCAAAATCGAGGTTCTTTCCGGGCCAACAACCGGGCTGAATATTAATTTTAAAAGTGAGTCCGTGGCCCGTGATGGCGGGTGTTATAAATTAGATTGCATAATCGTTTTTCTTCATATTTTATGTATTTTTCATTGTTTATTCAATAAGGTAAAAGTCCCACAAATGAACTGTGATGGGATCTGTTTTCTCTCACCAGTGAAGGTAAATGTTGATTTTAAAGATGAGATTTGTTTGTTTGTGCAATGCCGAGATCTCATGACCTTTATTCTATTATGTATTTGTTCTCTAGTCGAATGTCAGGTTTAACATTAATTATAACGGTGCTATAACGGTCTGTTTGCATTGACAAGATGTGCTATTCACGCAGCACACCTGATGGCGGGTGTTATAAAAGATATTCCATAATCGGTTTTCTTCATATTTTTTATGTATTTTTCATTGTTTGTTCAGGACTAAAAGGTCCAAGAAGTCCCACAATTGAATTTAATATTAATTTGACATGTTAACTATATCGTAAAGCGCTTCATGGGAGTAATTGTGGGATGATACATTTTCAAAGTATCACGATATGTATCGGTTGAGTATCGGTATCGTTCAGTGGTATCGGTATCGTAAAAAAGTCAACGATATGCATCCCTACTTAGTATCACACACAAACAACTGTTACAGCCCTGCCTGATTAAGACATATGTGAGACAAAAGAAATGGCGATAATAGAGAGAGGATGCTTATTTGGCAGCTCTGCAGTAATGGCAGACTGATTGAAAGAGTTCTGGCTCGGCACACCACTGTTTGTTGGCAACGCCTCAGCAGAGAGATGGCCGACCTTGGAGAGTGGGGGGGAGGTCAGAGAGGAGAGGAAGACGATGGAGGCCGAGAGGAGGATGGAGAGATGTGATTATCCTTCATTTCTTTTATCTAGTTGGTAACGGCTGACCAGTTCATTAGGGATGTGTTCAAGTCACTCAGTAAGAAACGCCTTATGAACAATGTGTTCATCAGCAGGGATATGGGCTTTGTGACATCATCAGAGACAAAGTAAGGGAAATTAAAGCCCAAACAAGAGCGGAGCCTTTCATAAAGCAGTTTAAACATCATTAGGATTAAATGAGCCAACTTGCTTGGTCTGTCAGAAGAATGGCACAACAAGAACATAAAGAGGCAGAAGAAGGAGGGGTGAAGTGGGTGGAGGAACGAAGGGGAAGATAAAGAGGAAAAGTGGGTTTGAACTAAAGAGCAGAGGAGAGAGGGAGATGAGGGAGGGTGAGAGGTGACGGGAGGAGTGGAGGCATATGGAAGGAGGGGATGAAGAGGGATGTCAAAGGCTGACAGCTTTGACGCTAATCCTATCCAACCTCTCCCCACACACACACACACACACACACACACACACACACACACACACACACACACACACACACACACACACACACACACACACACACACACACACACACACACACACACACACACACACACACACACACACACACACACACACACACACACACACACACACACTGAAATGCATGGATAGATCGACAGAAAGGAAAGCAGACCTCGAGCGGTCTGACAGAGAGGATCAGACTGATAAAAGGGCATGGTCCAGTGGGCCTCAGTCAGGAAGTAGATCTTGCCAAAGAATATTGCAGTCCTGTTGGGTGTAAGCAGTAAAGGGGAACACTATAATGGGCTGGGGGGGGGGGGGCATTGACAGAGAGAGAGATAGAGAGAGGAAGAGAGAAGTGGCATGGAAGGTTGCCATGTAGTGTGGCTGACCCAGCCACCCAAACATACTGATGGCACAGACTGATGTGGCCTGACACTCGTGCACGCACACACAGTGTTTCCCCTACCATTGTCTTGGAGGTGCGCTGCCTCCCGCCAACGGAGCCCCGCGCCCCCCCCCTGAAATTCAAGGTTTCAAGTTTTATATATATTATATATAGCACCAAATTGCAACTAATCTATATCTACTGTCACTTTTCACATTGAACATGTGCTCTTTTATTAAATACATTTTAAGTTGTGAGTTTAGTGTTTTTGACCCTATAGAACAAACACTGATGAATCAATAACAATAATCCACAGCTCCTCTCTCTGCTCCAGAGGATTTAAAAAAGATATCAAATATATCCCAAACATCAGACTGCAAAGAGACAGAGGGAAGATGGAGTCATTTAGACATAAACAAAGAAAACACTCACAAGAAGAAATGGTCTGATAGGCATTACAGGATGAAGGCAGTGAGATTATAAAGATCAACGGATAGTATAAAGTGAGGAGGGGGGGGGGACTGAGAGACAAGGTGATGCTGATAGGGTAGATGATCATGCCCCCTACTGAGTGAATTATTCATAGAGATATATAAAATGTGCACCTTTTTTCAAAATCCATAATTCATTCACAAGCCACGCCATGCATTTGGTTTGGACCAATAGTGATGCTGTCCATCTATACCTGTCGTGCCCCCTCTTCCTCTCTCTGGCGGGTCATACTTTATGCATGAGCCTGTTGCAGTGAGACAAGTCTCAGACCCACTTTGTCGCTACAGCAGAACAATACCACAAATCATGTGAAATAATACTACCTGATTCTGCTCCACTCCACAATTCACTTTTTAACACAGATATGTCTCTCATCATTCACCGCCGTGAAGATTGCATTTCTCTATCACATATTCTTCTTAGGAGCCAAGCCCCTATAATAGGAACTGTCCAAGAACGATGAGTGCCCATTTTCCTGTCACCTTTTTATCAGTCTTCTTCCTCTCCTCATGCAGCCCCTTGGTAGCTGACACTAAAAGCTTTCTTCAATTCCCCTCCCATCACTTTTCACAGAACATGTCCTCGTCCCCCTTCCTAAAGTCCTTTCACTGTGGCTCGGGCAAATGGGGCGAAGCATGCGAGCTAGTTCAGGCAGTCAACTCGAGCACTAGTGCTGCATTCATACATAACGCCCCTTGCCACTCTACAACCAACCAAACATCTTCTAATATGCCGCTCTATTTAACCTGCCAGATATCTTTCTATGCATTGCTTGCTGCTGCTATTGCTGCAGCTACCTCTACGTCGCTGCTGCTTGCCTGCCGGTGCTGTCCTTGCAAATGTCTATCGCTATCTCCGACTCTGGAACCGAATCATCATACGCAAGAAGCCTGCCTCATTCCCGAAACACAGGCTAGCTCAAAGCATGGTTCAGACGCCGCTGGAACGAGCCACAGCACCCGCACGACACACATCTCTCGGAACGAGTGGCCGGGTGTCCCGTCCGTCCTCATTCTGGAGTAGCTTTTAATATCCTTTGGGCCAGAGGAATAAGTCCCGAGTTCTACGCCAGCACCGGTAATTAACAACCCATCTATTCACAAGTGTCAGAGTCGCACTGTCTCTCGGTCGGCGGGTAATTAAACACCAAAAAAGGCAGGAGCACGCTGACTCCGGCATTCCCAAAGTAACTGCCATCCTGTCCTACCTTCTCGAAGTTTAACCAGCGCTTGAAGCCTTTAATTCCACGATATATTCCCTTGAACAAAACTCGATTTCCTCTGCTGCAATAGAGAGGCGAAGTTCCTCCCTTTCCGGGGGAGCTCCATGGGACCTTATAACTGTGTAATATGCTAAATCCTAAGAAATCCTAATAACTGTTACAGGATGTGTATTTTGTTTAAATTATGTAACTTTTTATTTTTTATTATATTTGTTATTGTATCATAACTTAGTACTTTTTTTAATGCATGATTGAAATACTATTTTGTATGTTCTTTCCCACTATGATACGTATGTAATTGAGTATGCTATTCCTGTCATGTTGTGTTTTTGTCTTTATTATTTCTTATTACATAGCTTAGTTGAATACTCGATTCTGATTGGTCAATTCAGAACACGTGACACGGTGTTAATCCAGAACAGACAGACCGCTATCAAGCACTTATTGACCGTTGTTAAGGACGCTCACATCTGCACAAACAAGTCCGTTCGATTTAACTGTATACAGTTTCTAACTGACAAGACAAGAGCGACAAGAAAACAGCGGAGAAGTAACGGGGCAGAAACCCTCCTTTTTACGCAGCGGTCCAGACATAGACATCAGACGGCGACACATATTCAGTTGCCAGTTACTTTGGCATTAGGGCAGGGATATCTAGATACTTTCCAAGGTTTGACATAATGAATTGTGCTACTTTTTAAGCAAGCAACGACGTTTTCAAATCTGTAATCAAAAAGCTCCTCAAAAACACTATCGAAGCAGTTCCTGCCGTTGCTATGTTAGTTCAAACGGTAACAACGGACTATTTTTCTTAGCGGATGCATGTCAATTTAAATGAATACATACAACTATTTTTTAAATCAATAAAATCATTTTCTAAATCCATAAAATCATTTCAATTAATATTGGGAGTCATCACAATATAATAATAATCTAGATCGGCGTGAAGAACACCTTCATGCCGATCTAGATCCCTCCGCTTCGTGTCAGGCTCCTGATCAGCCTGTCGGTGTTCTTTTCCTCATAATAACCGCGTCGCTGCACATTATCCCCTACTTCAGTGCTTCTCAAAGTGTGGTCCACGGACCACTGGTGGTCCGTGAGCGCCCCCTAGTGGTCCGTGAGTATATTGGTAACATTTCACATTTGAAATAAATACATTTATTTAAGTTTTTCGCACTCTCGCGGGAATATCTCCGCAATGGAACGAGCTTAAGTTTCACTTTCGATTGCATGATATAGCCCAGATAAGCACCTTCATCACACATGTTGCCACTTGTTTGTACAATTTTCAGGCGATTTGTAAAAAACGATGTGTTTTTGGATATTTGTGGAGTTAGGTGGTCCGCGAGTGTTTTTTTATTGGTTAAGTGGTCCTTGGTATGAAAAAGTTTGAGAAACACTGCGGCCTACTTGTTGGCTGTTGTGTTTGTCTTCTATGTTGAAAAAAGGGAAGCATGATTTCCACCCCAAAGAAGTCTGTACTATTGCCTACACTTCAAATATTTGAAATAAATTGACTAATAAAAAAAACTTTGATGAGAATTAAAAGTACTGCTGTCTTATGGCTACCGTCCATCTCTTATATTGTTTGTTAACGATAGGATGTTACTCTGAAGGTCACTAGGATAATGAGAGGTTAAGATGGCGTCCTGTGATACTCACATGCTCATTGTCCTCGATCTCCCTCAGAGCCTGGTTTGGGATGCCGTCCTCCAGCCGCCTCAGAGCCACTTTCTTTAGGGCCACCGTCTCTCCTGTCTGAGACAAATCAATAAACAAAAGTTCTGAGAACTATATGCACAGATTTAGTAACTGTGAAAAGGTCTTCTTCCCTTCAGGATGTAAGTATTTTCTTCTGACACCAGGGGTCAGTCTGTGTGTTCATTCAATTGGTCGGAGAGTAACATAAAGTTGTGTCTGATTTCAAGAAACAGGCTACATTTCTTTTTTTTAACGAGAACCAGAAAAACACAACTTCTGTTCCTCTTTTTTCTCTACTGTACACAGATGGATGACAATGAAATCCCTCTTTTCTGTAATTCATAACAAGTGAAAAAATAGTAACAAATTGCCAGTTATATCTTCACAAAGTTTAACATATTAAAAATTCTTGTTTTTGTCTTTGACAATCAGTCCAAAACAGTAAGGATAATTTTGGATAACTTTTCTGTCTTGCATCAAATCAACCAATTGATGAAGTGATAAAGCTGTAAGCAACACTTTGTTTGTGTTGTTGACCAGTTGTTTACCTCGATGTGTTTTGCCTTGAAGACGATGCCGTGAGCTCCTTCTCCGATCCGACCCAGAATACTGTACTGCTCCATGTCTTCCTGTCACGCAGTGGTGTAAAGTAGATAAGTACATTTACTCAAGTACTTACAATTTAGAGACAGCAGTACTTTACCCGAGTATATACATTTTCTGATACTTTGTTCTTCTACTCCACTACAGTTCAGAGATGAATGGTGTACTTTGATTCGGCATTTAAGATATCTGAAATAATCGATCCTCTAAAGAAACAGCACATTTAGTAAATAAAACAGTCAAACGGCTAGCTAACTGTTGTTCCTAATGTTGCCTTGGTAACCTACAAGCTAAACTGGTTCTGAATCTGATAAAACGTCAAATGTCATCACCTGTTGTCCGTTTTAAACAGCTATTGGTGTCGCGACACATTAGTCCAACTGGTCCTAAAGAGATACGTGGGTTCCATCTGTTATAAAGTGCACACAATTGTATTTTTCTGCACTGTAATTCGAACATTGTGGGATGATTTTCTGTATCGGTTGACTTGTCATGATCGAAACATTCAGGTCTTAATGATATCAGATGTGGCCTTCAATTTGAAAAAACAAAACATTTGCTTTCTCAAAATTCCCCAAGTATTTATGGCTTTTCTTAAAGCCATGAAATTAGACAGAATTAAGGAAATTGTGCAAAAGAAAAAAAGCCCAACAATTTGACACATTTCTAAACCTCTTAATTCCAGAGTGACCACTCACACTGTCATGGTATTGAGAACACACACAACCATTATGCAAAAACGACCAAATCATTTTGTATGCAATTGGAACAGATGATCTGCTTTCACCTTAACCTTTGCATCATCCAACATCATAACACTACTTTTTTGTGCAATCTGAGCAAACTATACACCCGCCTTGCATCAGTGAAACCAATCATACAGAATATATTGTCCATCTATCTATCTACCATCCATCCACATTAGTATAACAGCACCATGAATGACAGACTGAAAAAGGTTGTTTATTTGAGCAAGAACAGGTGCAGACATTTTGCAGAGGACTTTAAAAATAGAAAATGTATAAGAATAGAGTTAAAAATAAAGTATTCAGTGTTAGATTCAGATCCCAGAGTAGTGTCTCTTTTCTAAAACATCTCTGCTTCAATGTGTCTCACTATACCCAGGATATTTTAGGTCTCACGTGTGACCTGCTGGAGGAAGTTCTGGGATTCTTTTCAGGAACGTTCCTGCTCCGTTTCTCGTCTCCTGATCTCTGCGGTGAGGTTTGACTCTGAGGACTTACATTTGATTTAAGAACTGATTTCGACCTGCTGTTTTCTGATGATGCATGTGAACGTCCGGATGATTTGACTGAGGATTGTTTTTCAGGACCAGCTGATGAGTTTGGATTGTAACTTGTGTTATAATGTGACGTTGATGGCAGCTGCTCTGAGTCCTCTCTCAGGTCTGGTGGTGATGAGGCTTCAGGGCTGGAGGAAAAATAATATAATTAATATAGCTGCAATAGGATAAAAACATATTTATATTTATACGAAACTAAAATATACACCATTAAATAAATACATAACTGATGCTTGATCATTCAGACCAAGTATTGGAGGTGTAATGATGCCCCCTTTGTCGCGAGCATGTTGCCAGGGGTTACACATCACACTTTAAAGGTCACTTATTATGCAAACTTCTTCATGTCTTTTATACATAAACATGTAACACCTCAGCCTCAGGAACAAAGACCCCCTCTCTTTTTGTCCTGATCCATTTATATGATACCCTGTCTGAAAATGAGAGGATCAGATTTAGGCCTCTTTGTGATGTCACAATGTTTTTTTGGTTTGTGGCTCCGTCTCCTGGGAGGATCGTTTACTCAAACATCAACTTACTGATCTGGGGTCAGTTGTTCCTGCAGACACTTCCTCTCATTGATGGGGTACGAGTGGAAGAAGAACATCCCGATCAGCAGCAGAACGACGGGCACCGGGGAGAACATCACGATGAGAGCCGTCGCCACCCCCCCCTCGTGATGACACGCACCCGCTCTGTAACCCACAAACCTGCAGACCAGGAGGAACAGGGATGTGACAAATGTACACATTTAATATATGAATAATTGGAGGGTGGATAAAATATTATTTTGGATGTTTTTTTTAATATATTTAGTATTTTAATAATTTTTTTATATGAAGACTATATGTAATTTTTATTTAATCTGAATTGTTTTACACTGAACAAAAATATAAACGCAACACTTTTGTTTTTGCTCCCATTTTTCATGAGATGAACTCAAAGATCTAAAACATTTTCTATATACACAAAATAACCATTTCTCTCAAATATTGTTCACAAATCTGAAAAAATCTGTGATAGTGAGCACTTCTCCTTTGCCGAGATAATCCATCCCACCTCACAGGTGTGGCATATCAAGATGCTGATTAGACAGCATGATTATTGCACAGGTGTGCCTTAGGCTGGCCACAATAAAAGGCCACTCTGAAACGTGCAGTTTTGCTTTATTGGGGGGGTCTGGGGGGGTCCGAAAACCAGTCAGTATCTGGTGTGACCACCATTTGCCTCACGCAGTGCAACACATCTCCTTCGCATAGAGTTGATCAGGTTGTCATTCAATTCACGGGCAACAGCTCTGGTGGACATTCCTGCTGTCAGCATGCCAATTGCACGCTCCCTCAAAACTTGCGACATCTGTGGCATTGTGCTGTGTGATAAAACTGCACGTTTCAGAGTGGCCTTTTATTGTGGCCAGCCTAACGGAGCCTACACACGGCGGCGTGCGTTGCCGCTTGGCGGTGGGCGTGTCTTGAGCTTGGGGAGTTTACGCGAGCAACGCGACCAACAACCAATCACATGAATCTCTCCTGTCAATTGCATGTCACACTTTATATGATGAACATTTATGACATTAATGTCTATGGTGCTATTTTACGCAACATTCCATGCTGGCTAAATACTGTCTGTCTGCTAGCGGTCCATTCAAACGAAGTACACTGGATATAAACTCCCCAAACAGGCGAAAACCTACCAGTTTCACCCACTGTCTCTGCCTCCTCCCTCCATGCCTGGCTCCTCCGGTTTGTATCCCGGTAGGTGAACAGAGACTGATCATACAGCACCGGGTGATTCCCTCCCGCTACGATTATTTTCTCCTCCATTTTTTGGCATATGAGGAAATGAACTGCGGTCTGGCTCTGGCTCTGGCTCTCCCAGCATACACGTGGTTTGATTGGCTAGCGTTTGTACTGGCAGATTTGCATAAACGGGATTTGATTGGCTGACGCCTCCGTCGAGGCGGCAAAAGTAGAACATTGCTCTACTTTTGCAGCGAGCACCGCGAGAGAAGCTACGCTTTGCTCCCACAATGCAGTTCGGCGAATCGTGACGTCACTCCATTCAAAGTGAATGGGCAGAAGCGTTGAAGCGGCAACGCACGCCGCCGTGTGTAGGCTCCGTAAGGCACACCTGTGCAATAATCATGCAGTCTAATCAGCATCTTGATATGCCACACCTGTGAGGTGGGATGGATTATCTCGGCAAAGGAGAAGTGCTCACTATCACAGATTTTTTTCAGATTGGTGAATAATATTTGAGAGAAATGGTTATTTTGTGTCTATAGAAAATGTTTTAGATCTTTGAGTTGATCTCATGAAAAATGGGAGCAAAAACAAAAAGTGTTGCATTTATATTTTTGTGCAGTGTAATATTTATTTAAGTAGAATCTTTTTTTTTTTTAGACTAAATGGTTTTTATTTTATTAAAATTTCATTTAATTCATTTATGTAGTATTTATAATTTTAACTTACTAGAAAAAAAATCTACTTTTTGTCTTTCCTTCATGTTAACATTTTAATTTGGATTCAAGATATGCTGCATCTTCCTCCGTTTTGTTTTGCTTACTGTATACTGCCTGCAAAGTCATTCGTTTGGTGTTTTGAGCATGTATAGGACAAACAAAGTCAATAAATACTAAAAAGACTCACTGTAATATCAGGGTGGAGATGCCCACAGACAGGCCTCCTGCCAGCTTACTGCAGAAAGCATAACAGGAGAAGAACAGCGGCTCCAGGTCTCTGCAGGACGGGTTCTTCATCGTGAAGTCATCCACCACATCTGGGAGCATCGACCTGCAGCAGGGCATGGTGCAGAGACTCAGTCACCACAAAATACACCGAAAAGATGCAAAACAAATCTTAAGAGCTGCAACGAGACAGAAAATTAATATAAATCAACACTAAATGATTACAAGGGTTCAGAAACCAACTACAGAGAGACACAGAGCAAATAAAAAGAGGAACAAATTGACCGCATAAACGAAGACTTCTACATAGAGATTCAAAACAGCTGCAATGAGATGTAAATTGTGTTCCTGAGAAAGTGTGTGTGAGCTCCAGCACTACTGATCCATCATCTGTGTGTCTGGATAAACCTCTCAATGGGTAAGTAATGGACTGTGCTCTTTTTTCTGGAGCGTTTACCTCGGACTGTAGGAGCTAGCTTAGCATGCTAGCTGGAAACACGATAGCAACGCTAGTCAGATTGAGAGTTTGATGGAGAGAGAAACGGTGTGTTTAACAGAGTCTGCAGGAAAAGGTGATCTAGTAAACATGAGTAAAGTTCAAATGCTGCTGTCGTTGAAGAAGCAGCGACTCACTGCTGCTGCTGAAGATATAGTGGCGAAGTCCCTCCCTTTCCGGTGGACCTCCATGGGACCTTATTCACGCCCATCTACTTCCGGTCCATGGGACCTTATTTCGGAAAAATAATGTATTGAAGTCAATGGAGAGAGAAAACTTATCTTTCGATCCCGTTTGAATTGTGCCACGAATTACACATATGATGTTTGTCAATCTTAAACAATTATTTCCATGTCAAAAAAGTCACAGTTTGTCGTAAAACTGTTGAAATATAAGAATATGAAAAATACGCAACTAGAAAGACTACAAATCCCAGAGTCGCGTAAGTGATGTTTTCCTCCACTAAGAGAGAACCGCAGTGACGCGTCCTAAAACCCGGATGTAAACTTTTTCCGGTTCCTTCGTCAAAAACGCAATGCAATTTCTCCATAGGATTTTGGAAAATAGCTCGAAATAAGGTCTGTGGTTGACACACATTTAAGAGACGGATCACGTTTTGTTCAGCCGGATAATCTCCACATGTCTACCCTACTTTTATAATTTTCGAAGCATACATCTAGTCGCAAGAAGCAAAATGCTAACGTTATGCTATAAAGGAACTACAGCAGGGTCGCTGCTTCAACGTCACGCCAACTTAAGATCCATATTCAAACATACATATTGTAAATGGTACAAGTTGAAGTGTTTGTTTGAACAGTTTGCAGGAGGCAGGTACTTGCTTTCAAGCAGAACAGGGCAAACAAACTTAGAGGAGTGTTTACGTGTTCGGTGTAATGACGTAAAACCGCCTGGACAACTTCTGTAGTCCTATTCAGCCACTTGTTAACAACCATCGTTTTTCAGACACGTCAACTCTTCAGAAATCCCCAGCGGGGTCACTGCTGATGGATTTAATGTCGTAGAACAAAACGTGATCTGTCTCTTCAATTTGTGTCAAACACTAGAGATAGCTAAGATCAGCGCGATATAGATATAATCTATCTATATGGCGCTGGCTAAGATAAGATAACTTTAACAAGATGCCTGTGTGCTTAGTACCAGGTTGTTATCATACCAGCAATGGGTCTTGCTCGTTCTTTCGCTTCCCGTCTGATGAAAGGACCAGGAGTGGCTGGATCAAGTTAGCTACCTAGCTAGTAGCTAGCACGTTAGTTAGCATTACAGCCTTGTCATTTTTATTAGCCTTAATATGAAGTAACAAGAAGTAACCCAAAATGTTAAAAAGTAAGAGTAGTATTCATATTTCGTGAATCCTTTGAAGAGCACTGTCACCGGTGTGACCATTCTATAATACACAATTTAAGCCCGGGGGAGAAATGCTAACGCTAGCATCGGCGATCGCCGATCTTTTCTACTTCATGCTATCTGCACAAATGGTTGACATTAAAAAGACCAGGCAGTTCAGAGAGAATCAAAGGAAGGCAGGCAGGCAGCTTTGCATGACATTCTTCTGGACGTGTTTCATTGTGGTGATAGTGAGGGTAGTCAATCGTTTTGTTGACAAGACAGTAGTGACGGCCATCTTGGTGACGTGTGTTGTTGTTCGAGTCTGCGAGACCAGAGATGTAGTTCATTAAGCGTTTCACACACACAAATGTGTTACCTCACAGTTTTACGACACATTTTATTTTTTTTGACTTGCAAAATTATCTTTTAAATTGACAAACATCATATGTGTAATTCGTGGCACAATTCAAACGGGATCGAAAGATAATCTTTCTCTCACCATTGACTTCAATACATCATTTTTTCGAAATTAGGTTCCATGGAGGTCCACCGGAAGGGGAGGGACTTCGCCACTCTATATTTGCTCTGTTTGAAAAAATGATAGCAGTCTCTTTCCAAAGAGGAGAACAAGAGACTCCAGAAACTACTGGACGCTGTTTTACAGCCTCAGCTTCGGATACACAGAGCAGTAGTGATGGTGAGATGAAGCCTTATGAAGCTTTGAAGCTTTCCAGCCAATTGGTTCGCAAAAGGGTTCATCTCATGAGGCTTCATCATGGGCTTCATTTGAACACAAACCCCCTGTTGGTCAAGTGTGTACAACAGGCAGATTGGACATCAACAGTGTGCTCCATCATCTCATACCGAGTTCCCAATGAGTAAAGCCTTAGCATAACTCTAAACAACGAACATAAAATCATATTTTCATGTTAACAATATTGTTTTTATTCCAGTTTAATGATTGTGACTGAAAAGCCTAAGGAGGCTGGTAAAAATTGCAAAGAGGGATTTGTATTCCTTAATAATATTCGTAAACGTAACCATGTTGTAGCCGGAGAAAGGCGAAACCATATCAAAGAATACATTTATTAACTGCATTATCTCATTTAGCTGTAGCTTTTATAAACAACAAAAAATACGTATTGTTCAGTCGTTGAACCAGGGACCCTGCGGTCGTGAGTCAACTGCTTTCCAGCTGAGCCACAGCACACACACTAAAGCTCCCTGAAAACACTGCAACATATGTATTCCTGTATTTATTCATGTTTTTATTCCTACCTTTATTTATGCTTGTATCTATTTATACTTATGACATGTTCCGACCTCTATATAAGTGAGGGTCTGAGCTCTCTTGATTCCATCGTGTCACCGGGCCCGGGTACAGGAGGGGTAATATGGTTCTTATTATACATCCATGGGTATTATGAGCGTTGTGGTTCAACGGTTCAACCGATCTGAATCGCTTCCTGAAGCAGTCACGTGGTATTGACAGGGAGCGAGGCTTCGTTTGTCATCGGTGACGTCACTGGCACAAAACGATACAAACTTCACAAAAAGCCTCGGGGATTACTCGACACACGCTCCGAAGCCTCGGCGCAATACGTAACATCACTACAGAGCAGGTCTGTTCCCTTTACCCTTAATTAACACTTTACACTCTTCAGTAGCACTTTATTATCACATTAATAACACTTTAGACCCTTTATCAGCACTTGCTGCAGGTATGTGAAAATACACAACGCTGAAGTTCGCTTCCGATTCAGAGCTTCCAATTTGGCAGTTAAGGGAAAAGTTAAGGGTTAAGGGATTTAATTGACAGCGCTGAGCGAACAATCCTCCATGTTTGAACCTCTTAAATCGCTGCATAGCCGATTTATTTGGACTGGATTATCCCAGAGAGTCTAAAGATTCTTTATAACACAGTTTGAGATTTGTGAAACCTTAATTCTATTTGTGAAAATACAAAAAAGGAAGATTTTGCAAGGTGCCGGTACTCAGTAAGATGCCGGTACTCAGGCGCCGGCGGCACGTCATGACGCATGACAACAAATATGCCCAGCGTACCTACTGTAGATGCGTCATGAGATGCCGCCGGCGTGGCTTAATAATAGTGCGAAAAGACAGCGGTTGTCGCCGGACAAGGAGTCGACTGCAAATACAGAAAATGCTGCCTGTGTTAGAAATGTTGTCTGACGGGGAGCCTTCTCTGGTCGAGCCTCCTGCTCCAAGTTCTGCATCCCATAAACCAACGTCTGGATTCCCTGTGTCCTCCCTTGCAGTTCCATTGATTCCCTCTCTCCTGCCCTGCTGAAAGATGAGTGTACTCAGGGACGAGGAGTCATTTAACCAGCCGCCAGTAGGAGTCAGGCTTTACTTTCTTTTATATCCATAAAGAAAAAGTAAATCTGTTTACAGTTCTGTTTCATGGATGTTGAGAGGTATCCATATATCTCTTCACTTTGCTCTCAAAGTGCACCAGATTGATGCATTTAACTTCAATATTTAAAAAGAAAACGCTTCCCGGGGGAGCGTGCCCCCGGACCCCCCTAGAGGAGGTCAGGTCCACTCCCCACTTCTAAAAATAGCACTTTACCCCTGCACCCCCTCTAATCTCAGATGCACCCTGAGTCATTTTATTTAAGTACAGTGAGCCTTTCTAAAATATACAAGAGACAAACACACCAGCATTATAGGATATACTATGACTTTGAGCCAAATTCTTGTTTTTGGGCTGTATAAATAAATTGACTTGAAACAGTTTCTGATTTAGAGTACTGGCACCTTTTTTATTCCAATTCAAACACTGGATGTAATGACAATGAAAAGGTGCAAAAATACCACCAAAAAAAACCAAATGACTATAAAGAACCAAGACAACCTAAGGAGATTCAAAACAGCTGCAAAGACACACGAAATGACTACAAAGATACACAAACCAACTACCAGGAGACACAAAGCAAGATACACAATTATTTTAGAAACAAGAACTTCTACATAGATCTGCTAAGAGATGAAAACTCAACAGGTGCAAAACAACCACAAGGAGACACAAAATGGCCACAACAAGACCAAAAAGAACCAGCAGAAAACACACATACAAAAACCAAGAAGAGACTCAAAATGACTACAAGCAGCAGGTCTGAGAGTGACTCACCAGGGCAGCAGGAAGATGGTCGCCACGCTGAAGCCCATCAGGACGCACATCACCAGGAAGACAGGGAGGTTAGAGGGGATACAGGCGACGATTATCACCGCCGGGATGAAGAGCTGAGACAGAAACAGGTCAGAGCCAGGGAGAGCGAAGGCGTGGGAAACGACTCACATGATCGTGTTTCATATCTGTGATGTCTTACTGAGAGTCCGATGAGAACGGTGGCCTTCTTTCCTATTTTCAGAAGAACTGTCTGCCACAGAGGGACCGCTGCCGAGGAAGAGGCCTGCAGACATATGGAGGAACTTTAAAGAAGGCTTTTTAAATGTTGCATACATACATATCATGTGTGTTGCACCTCACCAGGAGAACCAGCAGGAGGAGCTGGAAATGCGCCCCCTGCCCCGCTGCATGGCTGCAGAAGAGGGCAAAGTTACCCAAGGACATCTGAGAGATACGGAAAAAAAGATAAGAAATATTGTGCTTTTCTGACTAAACAGAACCAAATTAGAACATTGCAAACCAAGCAAAGTCATGCAGAGATGTCTGAACAGAGTCTTTTTTATATGATCTCATTCTTCAGTAACCCAAAGTGGACCTGGAAGGCGAGCGCGCTGAACACGGAGCCGAGCAGCAGCCGCTGATATGGAGCGTGACGGATCATCTTCTTCAGAGACGAGAGACAGGAGGGACGCTGTCTGTCCTCAGAGACCAGAGGAGCTGCGGGTGAAGACAAGATAACACGGCAAAGAAAGAAGAGAAACACCAGGACCAATCAGAATGAACTTCAGTTAAATCATCGTGCGCCACCACCGACTTTTTTGAGTTGAACACACATGGCATACACTTTCTTACATATGATGCTAAATCCACTTTTGTAGACATAAACATGTGTGTGTCCCCTCTGTGTTAAGAGACTCTGGAACAAAGACCCCTCTCTTTAAGTCCTGATCCTTTTGATGCCACAAATAAATCGTATAGTCTTTATTAAAAAAATTCACTGTTATTTCTTTTATTAATATTATTTTTTACTTTCACTAAGTTATATCTTATAACTACGTTTATTGTCATTATTTGTATGGTAGTAATTTGAATATTTAGCCTTGTTTGTCACGGGTAAACAAGGCTAAATATTCTTTACATTGGAGTGGAACATGATGAGGTAAAGAAAGTGTTATTTCTAATATGTGAGCAGTGTCTCCTGGACGCCTCACCTCGCTGCTCCTTCACCCCGAAGAAGAGCACGAGGCTGCAGAGGAAGAACACGGAGCCTATCACCAGAGAGGAGGTCAGGAACGCCTTCCGCTGCCGGGAGGAATACATTCACAGATTCAACAAATTAAATAAATGTATTTTTCTCTTAATCCTTTTGGGATTCTTAATAAATAAACATCCCAATAAATGTAAAAATTAAAATACTTCAGTGCATCTGTTTATTTTTAAAATTAACAAATCCCACATTAACTTAATTAATGAGTTCTCTTTCCGTCTTTCTCTGCTTATAGCTTGAGCCATGTATTTATTTATTATCATGGCAGCTTATCCCTCTAGGCTAATAACACACACACACACACACACTTAAGTACAGGTAATAGGAAACCCCTGGGACTGTTTGAGAACAATACGGAGAAATGCAGTCGGGCAGCTCCTGAAACTCGAGAGTTTTCTCCACGTCTTATCTTCAGTTTTACCGTTTCCTGCAGTGGTGCGGCTGGAGGTGAAGCTGATGTTGTTTCAGAGTCCAGATGTTGACAGGCTTCTTGTTTCTCTGCGTTGTAAACAGACACAACCTGACCCTGAATCACAGACGCTAACAGCATCGCCAGCACCTCCACGCTCATTCCTGACAGGAATAATAAGAAGAAAAGGAGTATTTAAATACTTTACTGCAGTAAAATACCACACTGTGAAGATACTAAGACTACTAAGTAAATATCACTTTCAAAACCTTACTTGAATGCAACATATAGGCTCACTTAAGGATGAATTGATAGTAAAATATTCAAGATTCAAGACTTTTAATGTCATTTTTACATTAGCTACAGTGTAGATATATCAATGAAAATCTTAGGTCACAGGCTCCTCCAACGGAGCAACACAATAAAACAGATAAAATTGTGCAAGGAGAGTCTATATACACAAGTAATTGCAATGATCTATTAGTTAAATAATGTGTAAGTTGCAAACAAAAAAAGTTTTCTTTTCCTCCGTACCCAACTCTCTAAAAACGGGGGTACAACGGAGCTGATCCAGATTTGCGTCCGATATGACGTAATATCTGAAATGTGGACCCACGGCCCAATCAGAAACGTTGCTATCAGAAACAATGCCCGACTGTTTTGGACGTAATATGGTCGGTGTTTACATTAGCATCGCTAACACTCAGAGCTAACCTGTACTGGAGAGCATGTGTGTGAAGAAGCAGGAAGTAAAAAGGAACTCACCTTGTGGTATAACCGGCAAGAGAGAAAGCCTTTGAGCTCCAGACTGTTTCAGAGAGAATCCTTGATAATCCATGATATGGCGTTTCATCACCGCAGCATTTAGTTTAGACAGTAGCTGCCGCGTCCCGCATGAGCTCAGACCCCTCCTTTTTTATTTATCAATTTATTTTATTTTGTAAAGCTTTATACCCAAATCAGCACTTTAGAAACAGGAAGTGAAATAGAGGAATATGAGGCATGGCTAGAATGGGTGATCTGTTTGGTATTTTGAGCAAAACACTTCATAGACATGTTTTTATATATGTTCATATATCTGAGACCTTTGCTATTGCCTACAAATAGCATGATAGGTGACCTTTAACAAAAAAAAGTACCAAAATAAATCAAATAAAGAAGTTAAATAAAAACATTTATAAAAAATAAATTAAAGAAAACTATAATTGAAATAGTACTCTTCAAGATGAGAGCATATCGCTTTCAATTAGAATAAATGATCAGATATATTATTATAGTTTTGGTTCTTGCTGTGGATCTCTTTATAATCTAAGGTGATGGTGGACTTACTGTAGGCCGTGGCGGAGTCTCTGTCTCTGTTGCCCCCCCCCAGGAACATGTTGAGGGAGACGTAAGGCACGTGGTAACACTGTTAGTGGACGACAGGAGAAAACAGGAAGTGACGGCAGCAGAGTGTGTGACACCACGGTGGCATATAGATGATTAAAGGGCCGCGATAATGCAGATGTCCATGTTTCATAATTGTATAATATAAGTGTTAGTGTACTTGGATAACATTTTTTACATTGTTGATATGTCACTTTCAGGTTTTTGAGAACTTCTTCCACCTCAGTTTGTTCACATCTCTTAAAGAAGCCTTTTTTGGGTTTTCCATTTCCTGTTACATAGGTTTTGGTGCATGTAAATGGTCTGCAAAGCCTCCATTGGATTCCTTTGTTTACTTCCGGAACATAGTGACATCACTACGGAACACTCATATTGGCTAACGCTCCAACACATTGTACGTGATAGGCGAAGGGGCGGGACATCTCTAAGTGGTTGACCAATCACAACAGAGCCGGCCAGCTAACCAATCAGAGCAGACTGCGCTCTGGTTTCAGACAGAGGGTGAAAAGAGGTGCTGCAGCACAGGCAGTATGAGAAAAATAAAGAGCTTTTTGAACATTAAGGAATGGAGACATGTCCCAGTAGAGACACTACATACTGATATATACCTGGACATCAGCAGGAGAGGACTCTTTAAAGTAGAGACACTACATACTGATATACACCTGAACATCAGCAGGAGAGGACTCTTTAAAGTAGAGACACTACATACTGATATACACCTGAACATCAGCAGGAGAGGACTCTTTAAAGTAGAGACACTACATACTGATATACACCTGAACATCAGCAGGAGAGGACTCTTTAAAGTAGAGACACTACATACTGATATACACCTGGACATCAGCAGGAGAGGACTCTTTAAAGTAGAGACACTACATACTGATATACACCTGAACATCAGCAGGAGAGGACTCTTTAAAGTAGAGACACTACATACTGATATACACCTGAACATCAGCAGGAGAGGACTCTTTAAAGTAGAGACACTACATACTGATATACACCTGAACATC
This sequence comes from Pogonophryne albipinna, assembly GCA_028583405.1. NCBI lineage: Eukaryota > Metazoa > Chordata > Actinopteri > Perciformes > Artedidraconidae > Pogonophryne > Pogonophryne albipinna. Next base: position 299,529 of record JAPTMU010000128.1, on the reverse strand, counting down.
AGCAGGAGAGGACTCTTTAAAGTAGAGACACTACATACTGATATACACCTGAACATCAGCAGGAGAGGACTCTTTAAAGTAGAGACACTACATACTGATATACACCTGAACATCAGCAGGAGAGGACTCTTTAAAGTAGAGACACTACATACTGATATACACCTGAACATCAGCAGGAGAGGACTCTTTAAAGTAGAGACACTACATACTGATATACACCTGAACATCAGCAGGAGAGGACTCTTTAAAGTAGAGACACTACATACTGATATACACCTGAACATCAGCAGGAGAAGACTCTTTAAAGTAGAGACACTACATACTGATATACACCTGAACATCAGCAGGAGAGGACTCTTTAAAGTAGAGACACTACATACTGATATACACCTGAACATCAGCAGGAGAGGACTCTTTAAAGTAGAGACACTACATACTGATATACACCTGAACATCAGCAGAATCTCTTAAATGAAGTGTATCGCTGCCTTACACTCATGAGGGTCTCGAACAGGCAAGTGGTGATGAGGCTCCAGATCAAAGTGAGGGCCACAGACCCTCGAGGGACAAACCACAGCAGCAGGTAGGACAGGATGGAGAAGGGTGTGGAGAGCAGCAACCTGAGGAGAAACAACATGGTCGCCTCTCTGTTCAATACATCACAGCCTGAGGAGGTAACAGGAAGTGAGAGGCTTCACAGACCCACCATGGAGAGAGTCTGCCGATGGGCGTCCAGCGGCTGCGGCTCACCAGGTATCCCACCAGGGGGTCCGTCAGCGCGTCCCAGGCCCGGCTCGCAAACAGAACCACGGACACAGAGGACACCTCCATCTGGGGAGGACACATTCTTTTGAAATCCAGAGCAGTCGTGAGAAATATAGATATGTTTTGCAGTGATGAAAACCTCACTGAAAGTAAAAGGGATGAATGTGCAGTAAAATGTTGTTAAGATTAATAACAGAACCACAGACATAGAGGGGGCCTCTATCTGGGGAGGACACTTTATTTTTGAAGGGCAGTGTCGTAAAGCATATTTTGCAAAGGTGGAAAAAGTATTCAGATACGTGAAGATATTCCACTATGTCTAGACATAATAAACCTTACTTTATAGGCTACATAATCAGCAACTTAAACTAAACTTATTGAGAAGAAGTTTAAGCTAATTAGGCTTAGGGTACTTCATTTTGAAATCCACATACTGTAAATGCATAAGGTAAAGTAAAAAGGAGGTATTAAGCATTTTATTGCAACAAAAGTACCAATACCATACTGTCAAAGTGCTCTATAGAAAGTAAAAGCATGTATGTCTTACCTGCACGACGTCCAGTAGAAATATCTGCAGAGAAACACTGATGGCTGCCGTGGTGATCTGGTACGGGACCCCCCCCACAGCGTAACACACCTTCCTCACCAAAGGAATCCCCCCCGACCCCTGTGAAGAGACGGGAACTATTTATAAAAAACTAAAATGAAGATATTGCATGTCTGTTAACTGAATGATATTGAATAATGCTGGATCGGTTGCAGAAAATGTACCTGTTTAGGATTATTTTCAAACTAAACCATAATATTATTTGGAATATTAAAAGGTGAATTGCATTAAAATCTATGACTGGATCCAGATATTAATTAAGGCAGATGCTATTTACACCCGGGTGTCCATAGCTAACAATGCTATTTACACCCGGGTGTCCATAGCTAACAATGCTATTTACACCCGGGTGTCCGTAGCTAACAATGCTATTTACACCCGGGTGTCCATAGCTAACAATGCTATTTACACCCGGGTGTCCATAGCTAACAATGCTATTTACACCCGGGTGTCCGTAGCTAACAATGCTATTTACACCAGGGTGTCCATAGCTAACAATGCTATTTACACCCGGGTGTCCATAGCTAACAATGCTATTTACACCCGGGTGTCCGTAGCTAACAATGCTATTTACACCCGGGTGTCCGTAGCTAACAATGCTATTTACACCCGGGTGTCCGTAGCTAACAATGTTATTTGCACCCGGGCTACACATTAGCTACTGTTTTGGCTTCCACAGGATTGTAGCTGACATCCTCGTGGATTCATCTTCTTATTACAGACACATGCATTTCCTAACATTCGGTCTATATCAGTGGTTCTCAAACTTTTTCTGTCAGGCCCCCCCTTTGGAGAAAAAAAAAAGTCGGCCCCCCCCCCCAACACAAATAGTCAGGCTCAGTGGCGGCGCCAGAGACTTCTTTTGGGGGTGCTGTGGGGTAGCTTGACGTTTCATAGAGGGTGCTCAAACATTTAGGGTTTCCCATTAATGCACCAGGCACTACAGTGGAATGTTCTACTGCAACACTCCCCACGCAAATACACAATGTACCTGCGACTGTTACAATGAAGGCTCGATAATCAGCTCACGGCATATAGGTGTAAGCAGGGGTCAAGTGCTATTTTTTCAGGTGGTGTGTGGACCTCACATAGGGGGGTCCGGGGGCAAGCTCCCCCGGGAAGATTTATTTCTAAATATTGAAGTTAAATGCATCAATCTGGTGCACTTTGAGAGCAACATGAAGAGATCTATGGATACCTCTCTCAACACCCATTTGAAACAGAACTGTAAACAGATTTACTTTTTCTTTATGGATATTTTACAAATCACCCTTTTAAACTGTATTCTTGTTTTACTGTCATATAGTATTTCATAGCTGTTTTTCATTTATTCTCTTATTGTTTTATAACTATAATGATCATATAAACGTGTGCCTCGGAAATAATTGTTTACATTAATGGTGACCAAAACATTTGAGACCCACTGAGATAACACTGAAAGAGTCCTTTAGTCTCTCAGTCTGACAGGAGAGGACTCTCCTCCACTTTGTTGTTGAAAAAACTCCTTCTATCCGTTAGCGTAGCTCGCTAGCACCAGAAGCTAACAACAACGATCTCCGGTACCGGTGCGCTCTCTCTCTCGCTCGCGCACACAAAATGGCTCGTTCCACACACACACACACACACGCACACACACACACACACACACACACACACACACACACACAGAGTCGAGCTTTAATGAAACACAGAGACCCAGACGTAATAGTACTGTACTGCATCATATTATCTTCGGAAAAAAAATTAAATCTTTTTTTATAACCATTTTTCCTCCTGGTCTCTCGCGCCCCCCCTGGCATGCCTCTGCACCCCCCAGGGGGGGCGCACCCCCCACTTTGAGAACCACTGGTCTATATGCTGTAAAATGTATTATCTCTTCGATTTACACACGGCATCTATTGCACGTCTGTCCGTCCTGGGAGAAGGATCCCTCCTCTGTTGCTCTCCCTGAGGTTTCTCCCATGTTCCCCTTAAACTGTGGGTTTTCTCTGGAAGTTTTTCCTTGTACGATGTGAGGGTCTAAGGACAGAGGGTCTAAGGATAGAGGGTGTCGTTTTTCTCATACTGATATTCTGAACAATCTGTGCTGTTGTATTTGCTGTAAAGTGTCTCTACTGTAGGCTATTTTTATTATATGTACAGCACTTTGGCTCGACCAAAAATCGTTTATAAATGTGCTATATAAATAAAACTTGATTTGATTTGGAGGTATTTATGGAAATGTTTCTTTGATAACTTAATTCCCTTGGGCAGCTGCGTCAAATTGTAATTCCCCTTTCATCAGGGGGTCTGTGGGACATTTATTTCCTTACAGCCATGTTCACAATATAGCCAGGGTTGCCAACTCTCACGCATCTGAGACCACTGACATAATGATAATATATAATAATAATAATTCAAGTACATCCTTTCAAACTGCTAGTCACATCCTCATGTAAATGGCAATTTATCGAGGTCATTTTTATTTGTCGTACGATAAGTCAATTAATTGCTTATTGCGACTGTGCCGAAGATAACTTTGTCACTGTGGACTGACGGCTTCAGGCCTTGTATATTGCACATGTGTTTTATTTTGAAAAGTGTTCCCCCTCCTGTTCTTTCAGTTGGTCCTGATTATGTTCACCTGGTGCCCTCACCTGTGTCTTGTTGGGTTAATTAGTGTGGGTATTTAGGCTCTGTGTTTCCTGTTTTGTGGGGTGTGTGTGAGATCCTTGTGGCTGGTGACTGTGCTCACAGGAACAGCAAGATTGAGGCTGTGTCCTGTGCTCGAATTTAATAAATGCCCACACCGGGTTATATTTTTGGACGTCCTGCCTCTGCCTCCTTGCTTGGTCGGGCCGCTCAATTGCCGGCTTCACAGCGATAAACATGTGTTTGACTTTCATTAGTGAATGAAACTTTGTGCCCTTTATAGTCTGTGTCCAATATTGTGTATTTGTATATATTGTATATATATATATATGCTAAGGTCCCGCTACTGACACGATAGCAGTCATTTAGTGCGCATATGTGTAATGAAACCCATGATATAAAAATCTCACTCCAGCCAGGTACCCAAAGTTGGCACAGGTGTTCTTTGTCCCTGATGTTCAGGTAACCTTACCAGGCCATTGTAGAAAGAGCAAGAAGAGATGTATACAGTACAACACCCGAGTGTAAATAGCTACAGTGCTTAAGATACGATGTGCCTTTATACATCCACCAAAGGGGAATTGCAATAACGCAGCAGCACAAGGGCATTTAGTTATAAAAGGAACATTTCCATAAATACCTATACATCCAAAACAGTATCTAATTTGTAGCCCGGGTGTAAATAGCATCGTTAGCTACTGACACCCGGGTGTAAATAGCATTGTTACATACAGAAACCGGGTGTAAATAGCATCATTAGCTACGGACACCCGGGGGTAAATAGCATTGTTAGCTACAGACATCCGGGGGTAAATAGCATTGTTAGCTACAGACATCCGGGTGAAAATAGCATTGTCAGCTACAGACACCCGGGGGTAAATAGCATTGTTAGCTACAGACATCCGGGGGTAAATAGCATTGTTAGCTACAGACATCCGGGTGTAAATAGTATCGTTAGCTACGGATACCCGGGTGTAAATAGCATCATTAGCTACGGACACCCGGGGGTAAATAGCATTGTTAGCTACAGACATCCGGGGGTAAATAGCATTGTTAGCTACGGACACCCGGGTGTAAGTAGCATTGTTAGCTACAGACACCCGGGGGTAAATAGCATTGTTAGCTACAGACACCCGGGTGTAAGTAGCATTGTTAGCTACAGACACCCGGGTGTAAGTAGCATTGTTAGATATTAGACACCCGGGTGTAAATAGCATCTGCCTTAATTAATTACCCAATTCTATTTCCCCTCTAAATGCCTGCAGGTTTGAACAGAGGATTTGTTGCATTGTGTAAAAAAAGGTGGTTTCCATTTATAGTTTTTTTCTATATTACACTTGAATTTTTGCAATTGTGTAAAGAGATTTAAGGAGACAAAACCTGGTGAGCCATTGTTTTTATTTATTTATAAACAAAGCATACGCTTTACTGTTTTGGTGCGATTACTTTCATTGTTGCGCTTTAATTTCTAAAAGATGCATTAAAGAAATACTAATAAATAAAAACCTGTTACTCGCACATAATCTAAATTGAATATAATAGCATATTCCTATCTTGTAATTCATATTAATACAAGTCATTTTTATAAAAGAGGAATATTTAATTGAATAAACTCACCCTCTGCTGATCCTCACTGCCAGAGTTCCTGTCTTCATTCTGTTTTAAAACCAGACTTTTTAAAACCTGCAGATGATCTGTAAACTTCTTAAAACAACTCATGCTTCACAGTCAGGAGGAATGAAGTCCACATGCAGAGCGACAGCCTCACTCTGCAGGAATCACTCAACAAAAGATCTCTGCATGAACAGACGCTCGGAAATCTGGATCAACGACTTCTTCAGCTTCAAAGTGCAGCGCTAAAACTATCAAATAAAATAAGTTATTATATAGCTTTACAAAACACGATTTATTAGTGAGGAAAACAATCATAATTTCATTCTATTTACTAGAAAATGGCTACAGGTCTTTTAATAAGTGATTATTAAAATATACATCCAAATAAACGTTTAAAATCTGGTTTGTGGATTCTTAAAGAAAAGCATGCAGTTCATGTTCTTTAAAATAATATATTTTCACTGTTCTTCTAATATTTGTTTTAAGGGAGCACGATCTAAGCACTTGTTGGTAGTTTAAGAATGTAACAAAGTGCATGATTGAACAACACAATGCACTTACATTGCTTATAAGAGAATACAGATATTGCTGCCCTGACCTCTTGTGGAGCAGAAGAGGCATTTTCCTCCGTCAAAAAAAGTCCTGTAGATCCTGATCTTCCTCTCCCTGACTGTTTACAGATAGCACATTGAAGGACAGCTTCAAAGCTATTTAACACATAACATACAGTATATGGAATTATAATATCGGCATATGATTTTAACTCAAATAAATAAATAGTCCTTATTATATATTATTGTCTTCCTGCTTTCTTACAGTGCAGACACTTTTCTGCTTGCTCTTGCCTCTGCTGATTTTCCTATTTTTCTTTTCTGAAAACTTCAAGCAGCGGCTCCTGGACATTAACTTATCACTGGGACAGTTATTCTTCGTAAATAGATGGAGGGTTTCAGCCATATTTCAATATTTTTACGACAACCTCAGTCTTACAGTAGCATGGCCTAGCAACAGCTAAAGCCTGGTACTGGATGCTATTTAGCTTAAGCTAGTTAGCAGAAAAATGCCTCCGTTCTCTACAGATGACTTCCACAAATTTCTACAGAAGATGGCCCTGTCGGAAATGAAAATGCAACGGTTGGAAGTTAACGTGGAAGTGAATGGACTAGGTTGGAATGACACCACTTTACCAGTGTTGCAAAAGAATGGACAAAGGCATGCTAACTCAAAGCTAGTTAGCAGCTACAAGGATTCCAAGGAACAGGAGGGCTGTGTACCGGGTAATAAATCTACAAGTGGTCGTGCTCCATGGAACTCTCTGGGTCCAAAGCCTAAGAGTAAATCATTTCCATGGGATTTTGGAGGACGAATAACAAGCAGAGCCCAGCGCTCTGAAATCTGTGATGCGACCGGCTGGCCTGCATTGTTATCACCCAGGAAGAGCGCCTCTTCAACCCCTATTCATACTAGGAAACAGCCGTGGACAGCTGCTAAAGGGAGAATTACAAACAATCCTCCTAAACCACCGAGTGTGCTAATCCAGAACAGATACGCTCCACTGACCGAGAACCGGAGATCTCTTTCTGATGACCTGGATAACCTGTCCTCTTCACACAGCAGGGTAAGGACCAATAGCTACTCCAAAAGTAAAAGGCTAGAGGGAAAGCTAACGACTGGGCCTGAAACTCTGATTGTGGGTGACTTTGCTGTAAGAGATGTAAAAGGTCTGTGTAGTAAAAACAACACCAAAGGATGTGGTCTCTGACTTGGCTGAGAAGATCCTGCATATTGGGGCTGAACATCCGACTGTGAAGAATGTGATACTACACATTGGAACAAATGATGTTGTGAAACAACAGTCAGAAATGCTGAAAGAAGACTTTAAATGTCTGTTGGAAACTGTCAGCTCTCTAAATGCAGAGGTGTTCATCAGTGGCCCTCTACCGCCAGTCAGAAGAGGAGTGGAGAGATTCAGCAGATTGTTTGCACTGAACACGTGGCTTTCAACTGTCTGTACTGACCATTCTGTCCATTTTATTGACAATTTAAACTTTTTCTGGGATCGCAGACATCTTTTCAAGGCAAATGGAGTTTGCCTGAACAAGTCAGGAGTGAAATTGTTTCTCTAAAATATTCAACTGCCTGCGTCATCAATCTGTTCCCTCTGCCAAGGACAAGCAACAAGAGGAATCAAAACAAGAGAAAGACACAACACATCGCGCAGAAAACCTTGAAGAAGTATCACTGCACCCGCCAGAGGAATGTTTTGATTATGGGAGACCTATGACACAAATGGAGGAGTCTCCATCACCCTTCACCCCCCCTATCACCTTTGAGGATACTCTTCCTTCACCCCCCAGCTCTCTCTACTCTCCGTTCACCCTTTCACCCTCGCCCACCCTCCTGGAGTTCGATGACCACATGAAGGAGATACAGAGGGTTGGCACCAAGTCCTTCCTGGAGTTCAATGACCGCATGAAGGCGATACGCAGGGTTGGCAGCATGTCCGTTTTATGAGTTAGGAAAGAATGCATAAGAAAGGGGGTGGAGTTGCTATTCTGTTCAATGATTCCCTTCAATGCAGGAAGACATCTTATGGGAACTTTGCTTCTTTTGAATATGTGGCCCTTCAGCTGAAATGCTCCTCTCGAGCTCTGTTCCTAAATATCTATAGACCACCCAAATACTGTGCAAGCTTTTTTGATGATTTTACTGAACTGCTGTCTATAGTGTGTATTGACTTTGACCATCTAGTCATTGTTGGTGATTTTAACATCCATGTTGACAACCCCCAGGACAGAGGGAGCCCACGCACAATAAGGGGCACACTCTGGACTTAATTATCTCAAAGGGTCTGAATATCTCTGAGGTTGTGGTGACTGATGTTGCACTCTCTGATCATTCCTGTGTTTTCTTTGAGAGCTCTATTTCTGTTCACAAAAATGTTCAGAAAGAGGTAACCACAAAGCGACATTTAACTGAAAATACTAGGGAAATGTTTACTCAGAAGTTTTCTTCCACACTTACTCCTGCTAACATCTCAGTAAATGAGCTAGTAGATCATTTTAATTCAAAAATTAAAAATGTTATCGATGCCATTGCTCCAACTAAGGTAAAGGAAGTGACTGGCAAGAAAATATCTCCATGGAGAAAGGCCATGACCGTGAAAACAGAAAAAAGAGAGTGTCGAAAAGCTGAACGCAGGTGGCGAAAAACAAATCTCAAGGTTCATTTTGAAATCTATAAAGAGAGACTTGGCCTTTATAATTTGGAATTGAAAATTGCACGAGTCTTTCTTCTCTGACATCATTGCCAAAAACAAAAACAACGCACGTGCCTCTGCATCAGGTACAGCAAATGTGTTGTCTCTGTGTCCACTTAAAATCAATACAGACACCATGACAATTACTAACAAAGAATTTCTAAACAAAGCACTTATATACTAATAAAGGACTGGCTTATCTAAAGCCAGTTGAGTAGCACTTGAAATGTTTTGGCTCTATGAAACCTGATGTACTTATATGATTCTGTTTTCTTCAAGTTTGTATCTTCCTGGTCGATTGCACTTATTGTAAGTCGCTTTGGATAAAAGCGTCAGCTAAATGCAATGCAATGTAATGTAATGACACAATTCCATCTGATTAATGATAAAAACCTAGAGGACATTATTCAACATCTAAAATCCTCCTCCTGCTGCCTTGATATTATTCCAATAGGATTTTTCAAAAAAAAAATTCTTTGCTTGGCCTCAGATCTACTTCATATAGTAAACACGTTTCTTTACTCAGGTATTTTTCCACAGGCCCTGAAAACTGCAGTCATTAAACCGCTCTTAGAGAATATCTAGATGCTTCAGTAATAAACAATTACAGGCCCATATCAAACCTCCCATTTCTAGGTAAAATCATTGAAAAAGTAGTTTTTCAACAGTTGAGTAACTTCTTGCATTTAAATAACTGTTTTGTTGTGTTCCAGTCAGGCTTTCGACCAAACCACAGCACTGAGACTGCTCTTGTAAAGGTCTTCAATGACATCCACTTAAACACAGACAGTGGCAGAACTTCAGTGTTAGTATTATTAGATCTCAGTGCTGCGTTTGACACTGTTGACCACAACATATTACTAGACCGACTGGAAAACTGGGTGGGACTTTCGGCAACAGTTCTAAATGGGTTTGAATCCTACTTAAAGGACAGAAACAACTTTGTTTCCATATGTAAAAACACATCTGAGTTGACAAATATGACAAGTGGGGTTCCTCAAGGCTCCATCTTGGGGCCTCTTCTCAATCAATCAATCAATCAATGTTTATTTATATAGCCCAATATCACAAATGTTACATTTGTCTCAGTGGACTTCACAGTTTGTACAAAATATCAGTATGACAATACGACACCCTCTGTCCTTAGACCCTCACATCGTACAAGGAAAAACTTCCGGAGAAAACACACAGTTTTAAAGGGAAAAATGGGAGAAACCTCAGGGAGAGCAACAGAGGAGGGATCCCTCTCCCAGGACGGACAGACGTGCAATAGATGCCGTGTGTAAATTGAAAAGATAATACATTTACATGCTCTCTTTAACATCTACATGCTACCACTGGCTCTGGCCCGGACTGGCCATCGGGAGGACCGGGAGGTTTCCCGATGGCCTGGCCTGCTAAGTGGCCTGCTGGCCTGAGGAATTTATTTTTTTAATGTATGTATTGTGAACGCAACGCTGCGCAAATGTGGGTCTGACTCTGCCTCACAGAGGGTGACTGGCTGTCTACATGATGTGGCCTGCCGACATGGCCACTGTCATACAGATCACACTAATGCCCTCGATTGGTCTCTGTGTCTCATTCAAGCTCGGGAGGGTGTGTATGTGTGGCGCGAGCGAGAGAGAAAGCACGCGCACCGGTTACGTGTATTGTTGTTGTTAGCATCTGGTGCTAGCTAGCTGCGCTAACGGATATAATGAGCTGTCAACAAGGTGGGGGAGAGTCCTCTGCTGTCAGACTGAGAGACTGATAACTACAGCTCAGGTGAGGTAAAGGACTCTTGAGTGTTTAGATAGTTAACTTAGTCTAAGTTCTCTGTGGGTCTCAAACGGTTTGGTCACCATTTATGTAAACACATATTTCCATTTGAAGGGGGAGTGATTTGTAAAATATGCATGAATAATACAAAATAAAATGTTAACTAGGTGAAAAAAGGTAAGATAAACTTTATAAACTTGTTGAGAGCTAAAACTAGTCTTTGCTGCTGCCTCAAAGAGGAGCAGGGGGGAGAGGGGGGAGACAGGAGAGGCTGGTTCAGAAGCCCAGACACACTCACAACTATAAATGAACCAAAAACAAATAAATAAACAAGTTTCAATGTTTTTTCATATTGGATATGGTATGTTATTGGTTATGGCCATGTACTTATGATTTTATAATTATTTAAATGTCTACAGTTCTGTTTCATATGGGTGTAGTCTCTTTTTCCCCCCCTCAAAATGCACCAGATTGATGCATTTAAGTCCAACATTTAAAAAAATAAATCTTACCGGGGGAGCATGCCCCCGGACCCCCCTAGAGGATTTCAGGTCCACCTCCACTTAAAATATGTTCACATGGATAGGTTCCTAGATGTGCACAGCAACGCCTAAATAGATTTGCACAGCAACACTGTATATATTGACAAATAAATCCAGGAAAATGGCACAAAAGAAAACTGGTAGTGGCCTGGCTGGGTGTATAATTCCCGGCCTGACTTATTGTCCCAGTCCGGCCCTGACTGGCTCAGATAATGAAAAACAACAAAATAAGTTACCATAGCTATGTGGATGACACACAAATTTACATAACCATTTCACCAGGAGACTATGCTCCAATTCTAACACTGAGTAAGTGCATTGAACAAATCAATGACTGGATGTGTCAGAACTTTCTCCAATTAAACAAAGATACAACTGAGGTAATGGTTTTTGGAGCCAAGGCAGAACGTTTAAAAGTTAGCGCTGAGCTTCAGTCTGCAATGTTCAAAACAACAGATAAAGCCAGAAATCTAGGTGTAGTCATGGACTCTGACCTGAGTTTCAACAGTCACATTAAAATAGTTACTAAATCAGCCTACTATCACCTAAAGAATATATCTAGGATTAAAAGACTAATGTCACAGCAGGATTTGGAAAGACTTGTCCATGCTTTTATCTTCAGTAGACTCGACTACTGTAATGGTGTCTTTGCAGGTCTCACTAAAAAATATATTAGAAAGCTGCAGCTGATTCAGAACGCCGCTGCTCGAGTCCTCACTAACACTAAGAAAGTGGATCACATCACTCCTGTTCTGAAGTCTTTACACTGGCTTCCTGTGTGTCAAAGAATAGATTTCAAAATACTGCTGCTGGTTTATAAAGCACTGAATGGTTTAGGCCCAAAATACATTTCTGACCTCCTGCTAAATGATGAACCATCCAGATCTCTCAGGTCTTCAGGGACTGGTCAGCTTTCTGTCCCCAGAGTCAGAACTAAACATGGAGAAGCAGCGTTCAGTTATTATGCTCCAAATATCTGGAACAAACTCCCAGAAACCTGCAGGTCCGCTGCAACTCTGACTACTTTTAAATCCAGGCTGAAGACTTTTCTTTTTGTCGCTGCTTTTAATTGAACTATTCATATCTTAAACTGCACTGTAACTTTTATTATCATTGCTTTTAAATGAATGTTTCTAGATAGCATTTTATAATATGTTTCTTAATGCCTTTCATCTTTGTAGAGCACTTTGAATTGCCTTGTGTTGAAAGGGGCTATATAAATAAACTTGCCTTGCCTATTATATCTCAGAAGAATATGTATCTGATTCTTTGAAGCAGCTCTATTCTGCTCTTTTTCAGCATCATATCAGTATGTAGTGTCTCTACTTTAAAGAGTCCTCTCCTGCTGATGTTCAGGTGTATATCAGTATGTAGTGTCTCTACTTTAAAGAGTCCTCTCCTGCTGATGTTCAGGTGTATATCAGTATGTAGTGTCTCTACTTTAAAGAGTCCTCTCCTGCTGATGCTCAGGTGTATATCAGTATGTAGTGTCTCTACTTTAAAGAGTCCTCTCCTGCTGATGTTCAGGTGTATATCAGTATGTAGTGTCTCTACTTTAAAGAGTCCTCTCCTGCTGATGTTCAGGTGTATATCAGCATGTAGTGTCTCTACTTTAAAGAGTCCTCTCCTGCTGATGTTCAGGTGTATATCAGTATGTAGTGTCTCTACTTTAAAGAGTCCTCTCCTGCTGGTGTTCAGGTGTATATCAGTATGTAGTGTCTCTACTTTAAAGAGTCCTCTCCTGCTGGTGTTCAGGTGTATATCAGTATGTAGTGTCTCTACTTTAAAGAGTCCTCTCCTGCTGATGTTCAGGTGTATATCAGTATGTAGTGTCTCTACTTTAAAGAGTCCTCTCCTGCTGATGTTCAGGTGTATATCAGTATGTAGTGTCTCGACTTTAAAGAGTCCTCTCCTGCTCATGTTCAGGTGTATATCAGTATGTAGTGTCTCTACTTTAAAGAGTCCTCTCCTGCTGATGTTCAGGTGTATATCAGTATCTAGTGTCTCTACTTTAAAGAGTCCTCTCCTGCTGATGTTCAGGTGTATATCAGTATGTAGTGTCTCTACTTTAAAGAGTCCTCTCCTGCTGATGCTCAGGTGTATATCAGTATGTAGTGTCTCTACTTTAAAGAGTCCTCTCCTGCTGATGTTCAGGTGTATATCAGTATGTAGTGTCTCTACTTTAAAGAGTCCTCTCCTGCTGATGTTCAGGTGTATATCAGCATGTAGTGTCTCTACTTTAAAGAGTCCTCTCCTGCTGATGTTCAGGTGTATATCAGTATGTAGTGTCTCTACTTTAAAGAGTCCTCTCCTGCTGGTGTTCAGGTGTATATCAGTATGTAGTGTCTCTACTTTAAAGAGTCCTCTCCTGCTGGTGTTCAGGTGTATATCAGTATGTAGTGTCTCTACTTTAAAGAGTCCTCTCCTGCTGATGTTCAGGTGTATATCAGTATGTAGTGTCTCTACTTTAAAGAGTCCTCTCCTGCTGATGTTCAGGTGTATATCAGTATGTAGTGTCTCGACTTTAAAGAGTCCTCTCTTGCTCATGTTCAGGTGTATATCAGTATGTAGTGTCTCTACTTTAAAGAGTCCTCTCCTGCTGATGTTCAGGTGTATATCAGTATCTAGTGTCTCTACTTTAAAGAGTCCTCTCCTGCTGATGTTCAGGTGTATATCAGTATGTAGTGTCTCTACTTTAAAGAGTCCTCTCCTGCTGATGTTCAGGTGTATATCAGTATGTAGTGTCTCTACTTTAAAGAGTCCTCTCCTGCTGATGTTCAGGTGTATATCAGTATGTAGTGTCTCTACATGTCTCCATGCTTTAATGTTCAAAAAGCTCTTTATTGTTCTCATACTGCCTGTGCTGCAGCCCCTCTTTTCACCCTCCGTCTGAAACCAGAGCCCAGTCTGCTCTGATTGGTTAGCTGGCCGGCTCTGTTGTGATTGGTCAGGTCAACGGCTTAGAGATGTCCCGCCCCTTAGCCGATCACATACAATATGATGGAGCGCTAGCCCATAGAAGCGTGAGTGTAACAGTGATGTCACTATGTTCCAGAAGTGAACAAAGGAGTCCAATGGAGGCGTTTAAGGCAGGGAAGTGTTCTTTTACGAGGGAACACAGGGATTTTAGCCTTTGCAGACCATTTACTTGCACACAAACCTATAGAACACACTACAGGAGAGGGAACACCCAGAGAGCATAAAAGGGCCCCTTTAACATAAAACACTGTCAAACAAGATGCGTTCACTGTACAATCTTTAATGCCGTTCATTTACGGGACCACAGAAGGACTTCCACAAAGAAAAAGCATTTAAAAAAGACAAATTAACAAAGAAATATTGAAGACATTTTCGCTGTCTATCAAACTTAAATTTCCAAAATAAAGATAAAATATTTTTGTAAAATAAAAAAACAAATGGACGTGAATTACTATCAGTTTCATTATGACATTTATACTTTCGTTTTAAATCTCACTGGCTGCAAAAATTAGTCAACAAGTCAAACTACTAGGGATCATTAACTGATTACTGAACATGCCGTTTTCACATATGGAGATGATCTGCTTTTCTCGTTGGGTTTTGAACGGACAAAACAAGACATTTCACGACTTTGGAAAACTAGGATGTTTGACATTTTATAATCCAATTGATTAATAATTTAAACTGGATAATAATTCCTAATTACCGGCCTATTTAAGACCATTTACCACTGTGCTGTGCATTGTTCATTTGGCACATTCAAAGCCTTGGAGGAACGACCCAGGACATTCCCCCTGTATTCTCTGATATTATATTAATCTAGAGAATAACCTGCAGATTAACTGATGGTGAAAATGATCCTGAGTTGCAACCCGTGCAACAAATTGGTACTTGTGAACATTTAAAGCCTTGGAGGAACTGCCAATGACATTTTTCAGTATTGTCTGACATTGATATTTATCTACAAAAGAACGTGCAGATGAATTGACATTGAAAATATTATCTGGTTGCAACAAATTGGTCCTTTTGCTCAATTCAAGTCTTGGAGAAACTGGGAATGCACATTTGGCACAATTTGTTGCCATATATACTAAAGAACAAATAACCTTTGGATGGATCCGTACTGAAGCAGTCTTTAGATGCTATAGGTTGGTGCTCTTGGTGTCTATGGCCTGTCGGAGTCCGTACAGCCACTTGATGACTCTGGCGTTCTTCTCGATGACAGAAACTCCATAAGGAACTCTTGCTGCGGCGTTCCCAGCCTCCTCCTCTTCCTCCTCCACCTCCTCTTCTTCCTCACCGGTACACTCGGACCCCGGAGCGCTGACGCTGCGGAACCGAGCCAGGGACACGATGTCGGAGCAGGAGCCGGCGAGCTGCAGGTCGGACGGGTCGACGCCGCACAGGTTGAAGAAACGTTCCATGGAGCAGCGGTCACTCAGGTCCGATTTGGAGCGGGCGAGGGAGCGGCGCTTCCTGGAGCTGGAGGAGGAGAGAAGGGTGATGGTGGGGGAGGGGGAGAGGGAGGGGGGGGGGAAGGCAGGGAGGGAGGTGGGGAAGGAGGAGGACGGGTTTTTACCAGCAGGACATTCAGGTTTATATGCAGCGACGACGGGTTTCAGAGGCGAGGCCCGGGGAGTGGTTCTGGTGTGGAAGAGACGCCGGTGGGAGGGGCCTGGGTGGAGGGGAGACTGGGGGTGAAGAGGGAGGGGCTGCAGGGGCTGGAGCATGTAGTGGGGGGGTCTGCAGGCAGGAGGCAGGACGTCCACCCTGCGCACCGTCCCTGCAGCCGGAGGAGAACCAGGATCCTCCATAAGGGTCGATACCAAGGTTTTTAATCTGATTTTAGCCGGACTGGACCAATCGGGGCGAGGGGGGGGGCACGGACGCTCCTTCTGCTGCTGAGGGCCTGCAGGAGGGGGCGAGAGGAGGAGGGGATGGTGAGTTAAAGGAGCAGGGAAATTATGCTTTTAAAATCGTGCAACCAAAAATTAAATGCAGTATAAACATTACATTGCATTTAGCTGACGGTTTTATCCAAAGCGAGAATAAAAAGCTTTCATAAAATAAAAGTGTAAAAGATTATAAAAACAGATAAAAGAAAAGAAAAAAGAAAAAAAGTCAATACATTTTTTTAAAGAAAATAATATATATATTTTTTAAATAAAACAAAAACACTCACCTTGTTGTGTTGAGTCAGCGGTTTCAGCGGGCTCCCTCTCCTCACAGTGCGCCCCCCCCTCACTGACACTGATCAGGTTGCTGAGGTGCTGCAGGTCCAGCTGCGCCCCCCCCGGCTTAGTGTTCGTCTTCCTGGTGGGCCTCATCACCGCAGAGCTCATCAGGGGCCCCTTCCTCACCTCCAGGGGCCCGTTCCTCACCTCCAGAGGCCCCTTCCTCAGCTCCAGGACCTCCAGAGGCCCTTTCCTCAGCACCAGGGGACCCTTCCTCAGCCCAAGAGGCCCATTCTTTATTTCAAGAGGCCCTTTCCTCACCTCCAGAGGCCCCTTCCTCACCTCCAGGGGCCCCTTCTTCACCTCCAGGGGCCCCTTCTTCATCTCCAGGGGCCCGTTCCTCAGCTCCAAGACCTCCAGGGGCCCCTTCTTCATCTCCAGGGGCCCCTTCCTCTCCTCCAGAGGCTGCTGTTTACTCAGAGCCCCCTGACTCTTCACGTACTTGGCCTTGTCGGCCTCCAGCCTCTCCACGGCGCTCTGCCTCGGCCCCCCCGCCGCCGCCACGGCCCTCAGCTGCCGGAAGAAGTCGGGTCCCACCGGCCCCTTCGGCCTCAGGCGGGGGGGGGTCCCCGCTAGAGCCGTCCTCTTCGGCTGCTGTTGGAGCGTCTCCAGAGGCATCTTGTTTAAAAGTCCTATCTGTCCTTGTCCTTGAAATAAATCCTGGTTCTGCTGAAGCTGAATGTGTGCGGCGGATCAGCTGCGCTCCATCTCTGAAGATCTATAATCCCTGCATCTCAGAGGAAATCTGGTTCCTTTGAAGTTCCTGTGGAAAAAAGACACATCAGTCAGAAGGATGTAAATAAATCATTTATCTTAAAGAATACATATCCTGCTGATGTTCAGGTGTATATCAGTATGTAGTGTCTCTACTTTAAAGAGTCCTCTCCTGCTGATGTTCAGGTGTATATCACTATGTAGTGTCTCTACTTTAAAGAGTCCTCTCCTGCTGATGTTCAGGTGTATATCACTATGTAGTGTCTCTACTTTAAAGAGTCCTCTCCTGCTGATGTTCAGGTTTCATATCAGTATGTAGTGTCTCTACTTTAAAGAGTCCTCTCCTGCTGATGTTCAGGTGTATATCAGTATGTAGTGTCTCTACTTTAAAGAGTCCTCTCCTGCTGATGTTCAGGTTTCATATCAGTATGTAGTGTCTCTACTTTAAAGAGTCCTCTCCTGCTGATGTTCAGGTGTATATCAGTATGTAGTGTCTCTACTTTAAAGAGTCCTCTCCTGCTGATGTTCAGGTGTTTATCAGTATGTAGTGTCTCTACTTTAAAGAGTCCTCTCCTGCTGATGTTCAGGTGTATATCAGTATGTAGTGTCTCTACTTTAAAGAGTCCTCTCCTGCTGATGTTCAGGTGTATATCAGTATGTAGTGTCTCTACTTTAAAGAGTCCTCTCCTGCTGATGTTCAGGTGTATATCAGTATGTAGTGTCTCTACTTTAAAGAGTCCTCTCCTGCTGATGTTCAGGTGTTTATCAGTATGTAGTGTCTCTACTTTAAAGAGTCCTCTCCTGCTGATGTTCAGGTGTATATCAGTATGTAGTGTCTCTACTTTAAAGAGTCCTCTCCTGCTGATGTTCAGGTGTATATCAGTATGTAGTGTCTCTACTTTAAAGAGTCCTCTCCTGTTGATGTTCAGGTGTATATCAGTATGTAGTGTCTCTACTTTAAAGAGTCCTCTCCTGCTGATGTTCAGGTGTTTATCAGTATGTAGTGTCTCTACTTTAAAGAGTCCTCTCCTGCTGATGTTCAGGTGTATATCAGTATGTAGTGTCTCTACTTTAAAGAGTCCTCTCCTGCTGATGTTCAGGTGTATATCAGTATGTAGTGTCTCTACTTTAAAGAGTCCTCTCCTGCTGATGTTCAGGTGTATATCAGTATGTAGTGTCTCTACTTTAAAGAGTCCTCTCCTGCTGATGTCCAGGTGTATATCAGTATGTAGTGTCTCTACTTTAAAGAGTCCTCTCCTGCTGATGTTCAGGTGTATATCAGTATGTAGTGTCTCTACTTTAAAGAGTCCTCTCCTGCTGATGTTCAGGTGTATATCAGTATGTAGTGTCTCTACTTTAAAGAGTCCTCTCCTGCTGATGTTCAGGTGTATATCAGTATGTAGTGTCTCTACTTTAAAGAGTCCTCTCCTGCTGATGTTCAGGTGTATATCAGTATGTAGTGTCTCTACTTTAAAGAGTCCTCTCCTGCTGATGTTCAGGTGTACATCAGTATGTAGTGTCTCTACTTTAAAGAGTCCTCTCCTGCTGATGTTCAGGTGTATGTCAGTATGTAGTGTATCTACTTTAAAGAGTCCTCTCCTGCTCATGTTCAGGTGTATATCAGTATGTAGTGTCTCTACTTTAAAGAGTCCTCTCCTGCTGATGTTCAGGTGTACATCAGTATGTAGTGTCTCTACTTTAAAGAGTCCTCTCCTGCTGATGTTCAGGTGTATGTCAGTATGTAGTGTATCTACTTTAAAGAGTCCTCTCCTGCTGATGTTCAGGTGTATATCAGTATGTAGTGTCTCTACTTTAAAGAGTCCTCTCCTGCTGATGTTCAGGTGTACATCAGTATGTAGTGTCTCTACTTTAAAGAGTCCTCTCCTGCTGATGTTCAGGTGTATATCAGTATGTAGTGTCTCTACTTTAAAGAGTCCTCTCCTGCTGATGTTCAGGTGTATATCAGTATGAAGTGTCTCTACTTTAAAGAGTCCTCTCCTGCTGATGTTCAGGTGTATATCAGTATGTAGTGTCTCTACATGTCTCCATGCTTTAATGTTCAAAAAGCTCTTCATTTTTCTCATACTGCCTGTGCTGCAGCACCTCTTTTCACCCTCTGTCTGAAACCAGAGCCCAATCTGCTCTGATTGGTTAGCTGGCCGGCTCTGTTGTGATTGGTCAACCACTTAGAGATGTCCCGCCCCTTAGCCTATCACGTACAATGTGTTGCACGGCTAGCCAATAGAAGCACTGGTGTAACATTCTGATGTTCCGGAAGTAAACAAAGGAGAAATAAAGGGCTTTTCAGGGGATATTTTAGCCTTTGCAGACCATTGACATGCACCAAAACCTAAACAACCCACTCCAGGAAAGGGAAAACCCAATAGGGCCTCTTTAAGTATGTCCCAATAACTAGAACTGCATGTAAAAAGCAGTACGCAAAAAACCCAGGACGTTCCACTGCAACCGGCCACATTCAAACTCTGCAGAACGTATACTTCTCTGGCCGTGCTGAACCACGACCAGCGGGTATACGAGCAAGAGGCTCAAAGTTCAAGTACGCCTAAATTAAATTGTATGCGTACTGCATACAACAGTGTGTACTTTGCGAGCGCTGCTGCAATACAAGGAGTGGTTTTGAACGCAGCCTACAAATGGATTTTACTTCACTATAAACTTTTTAAACTCATCAGGTACAAAAGCTCAATTGAAGTCATTTTTAACTGAGGTTTTTTCTAAGTAAGACACACGGATGCAATCATAATGCAGTTATAATCCTCTTGGTTCAAAATACAGATAAAAAAGGGCAGTTTATGTTGAGCACGTCACCAAATATTACTGCGTAGAATATGTTGTTAAGGCAAAATAAACTAGCAAATGTTAGCAATAGCAACCAGCTAGCATCGTGCTAATTAGGAAGTCCTTTCTTAAGAACAGCTGGGAGTTTGTTATCGTACGTTAGGAGCATTTCAGACCGGTTTCTACAGGTGGAAAGGACACTGGTTTGAAGTAAGGACACCTGAACATATCACAAGGCTTTTAGGTAAATAACATGCATTGTTTGATATTTTATTTACGCTCAGACATGTCCAGGCATTTGGGCAGATTGTCCCCGATATAAAAGACATTCCTGACTTGTTTATAGAGGAGGGAAAAATCATTCTGCATTACAAACCTTTAGAGGAAACATGCATTGTTTGCATTGACATGATCAGGAACTTGAAGTAAACAGTGTTATACTTTGTTTAACACTGGCTGTATAAAACAAACCCACTGTCTCCATATAGGAACATTTAAAAACGACTTCCTGTTCAAAGACAATGCTACGTTTCTGCTCATCCCAAATAGCTAGAAGCAAACACACACAGAGACAAACATACACGGTCATAAACCCTGCGTATGACATGCACACACAGACTTATACACATATTGACTTCAATGTGCTCTTATTTACTCGGGCAACACATGTAAATATAATCACATTGTATCATGTCTGAGAATGTCAAAAGTAAAAACACTTCTGATGCAGTTTTAATGACAATTTTGTAAATAAAAGTCTCTGCTGGGACAGAGGTAGAACATTATCCAGGTCTAGAAACTGAACATGTCATTCTAACCTTTTACAGCGTTTCGTTTACATTTCAAACTATTTAGCTGACACTTTGATCCAAAGCAATATAACAAAAAGTGTAAATTCAGACGTGCATTAGCTCTCAATAGTCCACACTTTATTTTAACATTCTCTCTGACTAAAGTAATGAATAAATAAAATGTGCGTACCAAAGAGAAGGCTCCCATGAGACTCTTTAAAACACCTCTAACAGCAAACACCTCCACCCAAACACCCTGCAGCCAATCAGCTGCTCTCAAACAATTACTCTCCATCATACACACATAAACACAAAGAGTAACACAGCAGGCAGGAGAAGGCACAAGTGTGTGTGTGTGTGTGTGTGTGTGTGGAGGTGTTTCTGGACAGCTGTCAACAAGCTATTGTGTATCGTCTCGAGCAGGGGTTCCCAACCTTCTTACACACGATTGGAGTGACTTTGATGGTTATTGGACTCAGGATTAATTCATTTGGATTCCCGCTGTATGAAGAAATTAAAGGACGGCGCGGAAGTGGAAACAATTCACAAAGGAATTAAACTGTTTAAAACACGTGCTCAAAGTAAGCCGGATTTTGCCATTGTGTTTATGTGGATTCAAAAGTCGTAAATAATCGACAAAATGGAGGAGACCGATCTGATCGGAGCAACTGTGACAAATAATCCAACTGAAACCGGCATGGACAATGACTGTTTTAAAAATGCGCTTATCCAGACAAGCCCGGTTTGGACACTTTACGGGCAGAAGAAACATTTCTATTAAAGAAACGATTATACATTTCTGTCTTTTTATGCCTTTAGCTACTAACTTGAATTGTTATTAAAATTAATTAATCAATTATTTGTTATTGTAATGAAGAGACAAGGCTTTTAGTGACAATCATGTATTGCGTTACAATTATATGTAAAAAAAAAAAAAGTCTAAATATGATATTTGGCCTCAAATCATCTGAGGCCTGGCCAAATACATCAAATCAATGTAATTTTTAAGTACTGTGATTAAAGGCAATAAGAAGATTGCCTTTGGTACATTCAGAAAAGGACATCAGTTTCCTGTAATGCAGCTTCTAAAACCAGGAAGGTACTAATGCAATAATACAATATCAGAACATGTGAGACGATAAATACCATGTGACAATATCGATATAGAATATATATATTGTCCAGCTGTTATTTAGGTACACTTAGGTTTACTTTTACTTCAAATAAATGCAGTACTTTTACTCATAACAAAGTATTTCCACACTGCTGTATTACTATTTCAATTACTAGAAATCTAAGGACGTCCTCCCCCTCTTTCTAAATTCACAACGACCAAGTTCAGCTAGGCATCCCTCTTTGAAATGCGAAGGTCGCCATGATGAACTTGATTTGAAAGTGTGTGTTTTAATGTCTGTGAGTGTGTGTGGGTCTGTGAGTGTGTGTGTGTGTTAGAAAAAGTCAGCATATTCCAGTCACATTCTCCACATATTTCCCATTCCAGTCTGAGCCAAACTCTTGCTGATAGAGACTCTCCTTATACCTGCCCTCAAGTCTCACACACGTACACGTACACACACTGAACCAGCACTGTGATATATATATATATATATATATATATATAATTAAAAGTAACAACAGGCTAAAAAAAAAGGCGAGTCACACAACACAAACACAGCCTCTAATTTAGTTTCTTAACGTTTCTGTGCCAGCATGTCCTGCCTTTCACAGTAAATGACAAACATGGAGGCAGAAACACAAAAGGAAGCAGGTAAACAACCAAATAAAAGTCCTAATTGCACTTGAACGCCTCACCTGGCCTGCCCTGACACGCCTGCCTGTCTAAAGGTGTTGTGCTGATTTATCTTGAACGTTTAGTCACAAAAACTCACCTTTTTCAGTCCCCGTGGATCCTTCTTGTTGTAGAACACACTGTGCTGCCCGGCGTAGGAGTGTGTTTGAATGTGTGTCAGGGGACTAGTCTCTCAGCTCAAGACAAACCTGTTTGACTCATGCGTTTATCCTAAGCTCCGCCCCCGCCCTCTGATTGGTCTGTTCCTTCTCCTACAAGGAGATAACCTGCTTCTGGTCACATGACTTTGTTCCTGCTGATAACACTTCCAGGGTTCAGAGGTCACTTGCATGTTTATGACTAAATAAATATTGCACCATGATAAAAAATAACATGATAAATGAGAAAGCAGTGAGGACAAACAGTGTATTTCATTGTGTACAAGTATATATTTATATATATTGTAGTTCTTTCTAGCCCAAGAACTACAGCAATATGGCCGTATGATAATGTTTATGTACCCTGGTATGAAGAGTTGTGTGTGTATATAATGTTAATACAAAGATGTGAGATATATTATCTTTACAACTATAAAAATATAGTATGAATAAGAAGCAAAAATAACCAATTTTGATTAATAGATGTTAATTTGTAAAACCCTTTCTAAGTAGGCCTATTTCTCCTTTTCTAACTCTATTTACCCAAACCTGAAACTGTGTATATATAAGATGTATTTCTTGTGAATGTATGACTACAAATCTAAGACATGTTCTATGTTTTCTCTTAAATGTCGTACTTTCTCAGATATTTTTTTTTTTTATGTACTTTTTTGTACATTTTTGTCTTAAAATGTCCGATATTTTCTGTCTTTTTCTCGTAAATGTATGAATTTGCACTCAGAAAAAATGTCATTGTCTTCTGGAGATGTATTATTTGTGATCTCAGAGAATAGATATGTTTCTTGTACATTTGCCTTAATAATATATATGAAGCTCAGCGCAAGTTCAACCAGGAAGACCATTAATTTATTATGTCCATGTTACGACTCTCTCTCCTCTCAATAAGTGATCGGGGGCGTCACTCCCCAGCTTAACCAATCACTTCGTTTTATTCTCACAAGCCTATCACAGCGCTCCGCTAACCTTTTTAAATATGCTCTCCCCTCTGACAGCTGTCATTTCAGGTGACTCGACGCAACCCTCCTCCACCCCTTTTCACCTCCCCCCCCCCTGAATCCAGGGTCAAGCTCCTCCCCTTCAGACCTAACCCAACTATCCAATCACCACCACCAGCGTCTAGACCCCGGGGGGTTTCATCAGCTATTGTATGGTTTTTTATTCTGAAGGGTTTTCAAAAACCTAATCTCAGGTCAAAATGACAAATACATCCTAAATAACGCCACTCTTCCAATTAATAAAAAACTTTGACTTATCAATTGTTGCTTCAGCTAACAATTATTTTCTTGTTATGAGTTTGGTGTACAGCAGCGGTTTTCAAAGTGTGAGGCGCGGGGGGGGGGGGGGGGGGGGGTGCCAGAGAGCTTCAGGGGAGGCGCAGCGAGAGAAAAAATAACGAGAAACAGTGAAATCTAGTTCACTTCAGCCAATTTTATGTGAGCGGCAACATGGATCGATTTTTAGTGACGTTAGAGAGTGAGACAGCGTTTTCTCGAACTGGACCTCTTTGAAATGCAATTGAATATCCCTGCATTATAGCAACAACAACAATAATAATAGCAATAATAATTAGGAGGGGGGGCGCGGCTGTTCTTATGTTCTCTGAGGGGAGACTCACCTTCCCACACTTTGAAAACCCCTGCAGAATATCAGATTGTATGACATGGTTTAGTTGAATACTCGATTCTGATTGGTCAATTCAGAACATGTGACACGTTGTTAATCCAGAACAGACAGACCGCTGTCAAGGATTTATTGCCCGTTGTTAAGGACGCTCACATCTGCACAAAGAAGTCCGGTCGATTTAATTGTATACAGTTTGGCCGAAAAGCAAACTGCATGCTTCGCGTCGGGCTCCCTGATCCGCCTGTCGGGTGTTCTTTTATCCAATGACCGCCTCGCTGCACATTATCCCTGACTTAGTGAAAGGATGTCCATTCCAGTTTCTCAAAGTCCAAGTTAAATATATTTTTTGGTCCCGAACTAGAAAAAGATGTTGACTTGAAAAGCATGATCTGTAATTGTCAAACTGCAACGGTCTTGTTTGTTGATTATGTGTTAAATGTGGAATAAATTACACAACACGACAAACAATTTAGACAAATTTAATATCACCATAAAGTTGTCTCTCACAATCATCGACACAGATTAAAAATCTGGTCTTTAACCAGAAATAAAACAGCGACCGACACTAAGGTTATAAAAATAAGTGTTTTTTCAATATAAGACGTAAACAAACGCTGCAGTGTTTTATCTGGACTGAACACAAACTCAGGAGCTCACTTTAAATCTCCTTTGTGTGAAACTCCATCCCATAATATTTGGCCATTTAGTGTTCATAGCTGTCATTTACAGTCATATATATAAAAGTAGCACATAAGAGCACAGAGAAGTGGTTACAGTTGGGATAAAAAACAAGATATATTTCATATTTATTTGATGGAGGAGCGAGTTTTCATAATGTCCATCCTCTCTTAATGATTCAAACGTTTCCAATAATCATCACTTTTCACAGGTTGCATACTTTTATACACTGAAGGTGAACCATGAAGAGTCGACACTGTGCGTATAGAAACATCATAACGAAATGACAGAAACGCAAAACTCAGATAATTCATCAGAATTTCTTCGATTCAAATCTCACATGTGAGTTAAAATGGTTTCTCCGTGATAAAAGTTGCGCATTTAAAAACAGAAAAACGTTTCATTGATACATGTAGCCTACAAATGAAGCTCAGCGCAAGCAACCAGGAAGACCGTCTTCTCTCATTCATATTACTATTTCTATGTTACTACTCTCTCTCCTCTCAATAAGTGATCGGGGGCGTCACTCCCCAGCTTAACCAATCACTTCGCTCTATTCTCACAAGCCTATCATAGCGCTCCGCTAACCCTTTTAAATCTGCTCTCCCCTCTGACAGCTGTCATTTCAGGTGACTCAACGCAACCCTCCTCCACCTGCTGTCCCTCTGAGTCCAGGGTCAAGCTAAGCCCCTCCCCTTCAGACCGACCCCAACTATCCATTCACCACCACCAGTGTCTAGACCCCGGGGGGTTTCATCGGATCGGTTCTCCCCTCCCGAATGATACTCCCGCACAACGGGGCCTACTCGCCAAAACTCCATTCCGTTCATTTGTGTATTCCTGGCAATTAATATGTATTCTTACATCAAAACCGTCTCCTGATTGAAGTGGCAATGTGACGAGAAGTGGATCAAACCTTGCTAAGGAAAGCCAAAAGAATGTTTATCCAAATGTCTCGGATATTCTTCGGGTACATTTCTGATTTTAAATAACATTTCTAACTTCAAATCTCAGATTTCTCTTCTCGTAAATGTATGACTCGAGTTCTCAAATATTCGTTTTTTTTGGTCTTATAATTACAACTTAAATTCTCACATAGATTCAGAATTTTCTTTTCATAAATGTATTACTTCAAATCTCAAGTATGTCGTATTTTTTCTCGTACATTTCTGGTTCTCGTATATTTGTGTCTGAATAATCGTGGAAAATATTAGATATTTCTCAGAAATGTTGAGTATTTTCTTGGATTATTCCCCCTCCCCTGACTCCATTTTGTATTGCTTTTCACCTACACTGACCCGAATACGCCATTATGTGATTCTGTTAAATGAAAGGACTCGACTCGCCCGAGGTGTATTGTGCTTCCTCTTGATAAGTAGTGTGTGTGACCACCTTTGTTATTAAAGTCTGCAGGTCTTGTATCATCATGAACCGTCTGAATGCCAGAGTGATGAGAGGCTTCAGTTCTCTCCGCACCATCATTTAACTTTGGTGTGACGTTAGATAGATCCTGTATTGATCCCAAATTAGGAAATGATGTCAGTGTATGGTCTGTGGTTGTGAGATCTGTGTGTGATGTTAGGAGATAGATCCTTTATTCACCCTAAATTAGGAGATGATGTAGGTGTATGGTCTGTGAATGATGGAAGTGTATGGTCTGTGAATGATGGAGGTGTATGGTCTGTGAAAGATAATAATAATAATAGCTTAGATTTATATAGCGCCTTTCATGGGACCCAAGGTCGCTTTACAAGGAAGAACAGGGCAAAACAAACATAACAAAAGAAAAGGCAGTCAGACAGACAAAAACAACAAATAGATTAGGGGCCAAAGGCCTTGGTGAACAGATGGGTCTTGAGGGCCCTTTTGAAGGCGTCAGGCGTGGGGATGTTGCGGATCTCTGCAGGGAGAGCGTTCCAGAGGGTGGGGGCTGCCACGCTGAAGGCTCTGTCCCAGAGGGTTCGCAGTTTGGTGCGGGGGGTGGTAAGCAGGCCAGAGTCTGAAGACCGCAGGTTCCGGGGTGGGGCATGTGGGTTGGAGGATGTCCGATAGGTACTGGGGGGCATGGGCATGGAGGGACTTGTAGGTAAGGAGGAGGACTTTGTAAGATATGCGGGACTTGACCGGCAACCAGTGGAGGTGGATGAGGGGGGGAGTGATGTGCTGCCATGGCTTTGTGTGTGTGTGAGTACCCTAGCAGCACAGTTTTGGACGTACTGGAGCCTGTCCAGGGTTTTGTTGGGAACCCCAAACAGGAGACCATTGCAGTAGGCCAAGCGGGAGATGACAAACGCATGGACTAGGTGTCTTGCAATGTTCCTCAGGTGGAAAAAGGCCGATTTGGTCACAGACTTGACGTGGGAGTGGAAGGAGAGGGTGGAGTCGAGGATGACACCCAGGTTGCGGGCTTCAGGAGATGGGGAGATGGAGCAGCCGTCAACCTCGAGGATGAAGTCACCAACCTTCTGGAGCAGCGCCTTGGGTGCCACAACCATGAGCTCTGTTTTCCTGCTGTTTAGTTTGAGATAGTTGCATGACATCCATGCTTTGATGTCATGCAGGCAGTTGATGAGAGACTGAGGGGGGAGCTGGGAGGATGGAGTGGTGCTGAGATACAGTTGGGTATCATCAGCGTAACAGTGGAAATTGAGTCCATGATGTCGGATGATCTGGCCGAGGGGGGGCATGTAAATGGTGAACAGGAGGGGGCCAAGCACAGAGCCCTGGGGTACACCGTGGTGGACTGGGGCCGGGGGTGAATTTGAGCCGTTGATGGAGACAAACTGTTTCCTGCTATGGAGGTAGGATGTGAACCAAGACAGCGCTGTGCCAGTGACAACTAGGAGGTCTGAGAGGCGGGTGAGGAGGATGTTGTGAGAGATGGTGTCAAACGCTGCAGAGAGGTCCAGGAGGATGAGGATGCTGAGGCGGCCAGAGTCAGCAGCAATGAGGAGATCGTTGGTGATCTTGATGAGGGCGGTCTCAGTGCTGTGTTGCTGTCTGAAGCCGGATTGGAAGGGCTCATAGAGCTCATGGTTGGACATATATATATATGTATATGATGGAAGTGTATGGTCTGGGAATGATGTGAGTGTATGGTCTGGGAATGATGTGAGTGTATGGTCTGTGAATGATGGAAGTGTATGGTCTGTGAATGATGTGAGTGTATGGTCTGTGAATGATGGAAGTGTATGGTCTGTGAATGATGTGAGTGTATGGTCTGTGAATGATGGAAGTGTATGGTCTGTGGATGATGTGAGTGTATGGTCTGTGAATGATTTAAGTGTATGGTCTGTGGTTGTGAGATCTGTGACGTTAGGAGATGGCACAGTTTTTATCTTTGTCTTTAGCTCCGAGGCTGTGAGCTCTCCTCCTCCTCCTGAAGCTTCCTCTCAGCCCCCCCCCCCTCTGAACCTCCCTCCCCTCCCTCTCCCCCCCCTCCTCTCGCCCACTATACTCCTCTTCGGGGGGTTGTTTTCGGAGCTGGGGGGGCAGAGGGATGGGTTTCCCCAGGAAGAAGCCCTCCTCCTCTGAGTCTGAGGAGGAGGAGGAGCAGGTGGAGCAGTCCTCGTGTTTGTAGTGTCTCGACTGCAGGGTGAGAGAGGAGGAGTTCCTTCTCTCGCCCCTCTCTCTCTCCCCTCTCTCACCCCTCCAGTCCAGGACTTCGAGGCGGGGTCGTTCGGAGGATCGAGGGCGTCGGGGCCGTCGCTCTGACCTGGGGTGGATGTCGGGGTCCGAGGGAACACGAGTCCGGCTCCAGCCCCGCCGCTGACTGCGCTGGTGATACGACGATCCATCTGAGAGGAAGAGAAAATGTGAAAGAAATCCATTAAGTTACTAAATATTTATTTTATTTTGCACTTTCACTGAGATAAATGTTTTACCATTGTCAGTTCTGATCATCACTTCCAAAAAAATAATTTATTTTCAGAATTATAATCCATTAAAACGTCCAAAACCCAAATATATTGTCTCTCTTTTTAGTTTTTTCTAAAGATTTAACACGCCTGAAAACAGCATTTAAATAACTAAAATGTAGTCAACTAATTGTCGAGACCTACGAAAGTCTAATCTACTTCCATCAACATTTATATCGCCAAATATCACACATTTTTACAATTGTTTCAGTGCTTAAAATGAAAGCAAGAGGTAATTTCCGCTTGGTCAGAATGCAAGTTCTTTTTACACATTTTCAGGATTTTTAAGAAAGTATCAAAAAAATATATTAATTATTTTCTTAATACAAGAAGGATTTTAAATGTAATATAAGTTCTTATTTTATAGCATGTAGGATAAAAAGACTCCTACTTGTTACCTAAAATAAATTAAAAATATATAAAATAATAATAAATAGAGCGTCCTAAAACCAGGAAGTGAGTTAGCATTTGACCACTTCCTGTTCCCTCTTCTCAGAGCCAATGGGATCTCTCCATAGGGTTTAGGAAAATATCTGGAACTAAGGTCTATGGTTGAGACACATTTAAGAGACGGATCACGTTTTGTTCTAGGACATTAAATCCATCAGCAGTGACCCCGCTGGTGATTTCTGAAGAGTTGACGTGTCTGAAAAACGATGGTTGTTACCAAGTGGCTGAATAGGACTACAGAAGTTGTGGAGGCCGTTGTACGTCATTACACCGAACACGTAAACACTCCTCTAAGTTTGTTTGCCCTGTTCTGCTTGAAAGCAAGTTCCTGCCTCCTGCAAACTGTTCAAACAAACGCTTCAACTTGAACCATTTTGAATCTGTGTGTTTGAATATGGATCTGAAGTTGGCGTGACGTTGAAGCAGCGACCCTGCTGTAGTTCCTTTATAGCATAACGTTAGCATTTTGCTTCTGGGGACTAGATTTATGATTAGAAAATGATAAAAGTAGGATAGACATGTGGAGATTATCCGGCTGAACAAAACGTGACCCGTCTCTTAAATGTGACCACAGACCTTATTTCCAGCTATTTTCCTAAATCCTATGGAGAGATTGGATTGCTTTTTTGTCGAAGGAACCGGAAGGAGTTTACTTCCGGGTTTTAGGACGCGTCACTGCGGTTCTCTACCTGCTACAAAATACTATAAAATACTCTCTAACACGGATAATTTTCACTTTTCACTTAGTTATTTTTTACTAACCAACTATATATAAGTGCTGATAACAAACAGTATTAAATGCTGTTATGCCCATGGGATAAAAACAATTTGTTTCAACAGGGACATTTTTTCCTTAATAGTGTGACTGTCATATTTAGCTTTTAGGATCCTTGCTGTTCTGAGTTTGTCTTGCTGAACTTTTTATAAGTAACTTTGAATAAAACCATCAGTTTAATCATTTATCTTAGCGGTTCCTCTCACCCAGCAGATCCATCTGAGGGGGGATTCCCTTCTGCAGATGCAGCCGGCTCCCGAAGCCCCCCCCCTCCTCCTCTTCCTCCTGCTGCTGCTCCTCCTCTTCCTCCCTCAGATCCTCCACCTCCTCATCTACCCCCTCCTCTACCTCCTCAGAATAGCTGCTGCTGATTGGCTCCCTGAAGCTGACCCTGGCTGTGCCGCTGCGGGACAGAGGAGGGGGGGGGCAGTCTGAGGAGGTGTCCTCCAGCGGTGCGGGGGGCAGGAGAGGGGGGGGAGAGGGGGAGTCCCGGGGCATCAATTCACGTGACTTCAACGGGAGAGGAGGGGGGAGGACGGAGGAAGGGTCGGGGGGGGAGGTCAGGTGACCGTTCTTCTGAGGAGGAAACACTGCAGAGAGAAAGTGAAGTCACGTTATTTCCCTCCCTCTTTCTTAAAGTCCAAAGGGAGGTCTCCATTCACCCATCCATCCATCTATCCATCCATCTATCCATCCATCCATCCATCCATCTATCCATCCATCTATCCATCCATCCATCCATCCATCCATCTCTCCATCCATCTATCCATCCATCCATCCATCCATCCATCCCTCCCTCCCTCCATCCATCCATCCATCTCTCCATCCATCCATCCATCCCTCCCTCCATCCATCCGTCCATCCATCCATCTATCCATCCATCTCTCCATCCATCTATCCATCCATCCATCCCTCCGTCTATCCATCCATCCGTCTCTCCCTCCATCCATCCGTCCATCCATCCCTCCATCCATCCATCCATCCATCCCTCCCTCCGTCCATCCATCCCTCCCTCCATCCATCTCTCCATCTGTCCATCCATCCATCCATCCATCTCTCCATCCATCCATCCATCTCTCCATCCGTCCATCCATCTATCCGTCCATCCATCCATCCATCCCTCCCTCCCTCCATCCATCCGTCCATCCATCCATCTATAAAATGGGTGATGTTGCATAGCAACCGAAGCTAAACTGAATATCTTGACTACTTGTTGCTATCCTATTGTGGCATAAGCCGGCACATTTTACCGGCGTATTTTTCATTATGATTCTACTTGTGATAGTCGGACACGACAACCTGTGCAGCCCATGTATTGATTCCATCCGATAGCTGCTACAATACAAAACAACACGTCTGCCTGCTCTCCACAATGATCAATGACAGCGAACGGATGGTCAAAGTAAGGTACAGATAAACAGAATCACACGAAGCCTGGTTAGTGTTGCCTGACTTTATAAAGTGTGTTTTTTTTAATAAGCGTGTGGTTGCATTCTAGTCACTTTGCTCAGCGCTACTTCTTGTTACAACTTTCATTTGCCGTACTCGCCATAAACTGTTCAGCTTGATCCCGCCCCCGCCTCCGACGTAAGCGTGAGGTATGCGGTTCTTGCTTCTAGACCGACAATTTTTTGGTGCTTGGAAAGCACCGGGTTTCGGAGCTTAGAGGCGGCTCCGCTGCGGTGTGAACAGGAAAAAACTGTGCTTTTCAGGCTCTAGCTCCGAACCGGCCCTGGAAGCGCGTTGGTGTGAAAGGGGCATAAGGGGCTGAAGACCCTCAATTATTAAAATAGTTTGCGATTATATTTCCTTTATTCCACTAATTGTGCTGCTTCCATTGATACCATGTGTCTGTGCATTTGAGTGGCTTCTGATACCTTGCATCACCTGATTGGTCCTCTCCACCCAGTTCCTGCAGTCTTTAGCGCTGGACGTTCCTCTGGAGTTCAGACCGGTCAGTCCACTGTTCCCATTCACAGGAGCAGTGTCCCCCGGCAGTAGGCTGTAGTTGGGGAGGTCGCTGGGCCACGACGGGCCCAAGCCGTTCCCCAGGTGGATGTGGGGGAGAGGGGAGTACGAGCCTCTGGGGGGAGGGAGGCCGTTCTGAGCCGGAGCGGAGCAGTGAACACCTGAGAGGGAGAGGAATGCTTTAATGAGAGACTGGCAGTGTGACCGCCTTTATAAAAACAAGAGTAATAATACAAATTTATTATATAAAAAATACAAACAATAACAGTAAGACAAAATGCAAAATAAACATTAACATTTTAATACTAATTATATTAAACCTACTAATAACACTTATAATAAAAATAAAAAAAATGTAATAACAAATACTTATTATTATGAAAAATAATTATAATTATTAAAGAAAATATTAATACAATTATTAAAAATGGTTGTAATTATAAAGAGGATAAAACTAATTATATAAAAAATACTGAAATATATATTAATAATAACAAAGCGACATAATATATGAAACATAACACAAAATTCGGGTCTTAACACTGTTGAAAAAAAAAAGTGTTTAGTTTTATACATATAATATATACATTAATTCAGATTTTAAGACTTTTTGAAATAGTGCTCAAAATTATATTCAAGCAAAACATTTGGTGCATCTTTTTGACTTTTTAGATCAAATAACGTTAACAGGAGTAGCCGCTCACCTCTGCTCTCCCCCGCTGTGTGCATACTGTCTTTAGCCACAGTAACGGGCAGTCTGACGCCCTCTGGTGGCTGCAGAGGGGAACCACAGGTCTGCTGCTGTTTCCCCCCCGCCTCCCAGCGCCTCTGCCCGGCGGCGGGTCTGATCTGCAGAGCCGAGTCGCACGAGTCTGAGTTGTCGGGGTCTTCTCCCAGAGAGCAGGGTCTGGAGCAGAAGATGAGTCCGGATCGGGGGAGGAAGGGTCGTCCGATGAGAGGCAGCCGGCAGCGAGCGCAGCAGAAACACGTCTCCACGGCGTGCCAGTGCTGCCCCTCGTACGTCATCTGGCCCTGATCAATACCTGGGGGGACATTATTAAAAGGTCACCTATTATGTAAAATCCACTTCTTCATGTCTCTTCTACATCAACATGTGTCCCCTCTTCTTCATCAACATGTGTCCCCTCTTCTTCATGTCTCTTCTACATCAACATGTGTCCCCTCTTCTTCATGTCTCTTCTACATCAACATGTGTCCCCTCTTCTTCATGTCTCTTCTACATCAACATGTGTCCCCTCTTCTTCATGTCTCTTCTACATCAACATGTGTCCCCTCTTCTTCATGTCTCTTCTACATCAACATGTGTCCCCTCTTCTTCATGTCTCTTCTACATCAACACGTGTCCCCTCTTCTTCATGTCTCTTCTACATCAACACGTGTCCCCTCTTCTTCATGTCTCTTCTACATCAACACGTGTCCCCTCTTCTTCATGTCTCTTCTACATCAACATGTGTCCCCTCTTCTTCATGTCTCTTCTACATCAACATGTGTCCCCACTTCTTCATGTCTCTTCTACATCAACATGTGTCCCCTCTTCTTCATGTCTCTTCTACATCAACATGTGTCCCCTCTTCTTCATGTCTCTTCTACATCAACATGTGTCCCCTCTTCTTCATGTCTCTTCTACATCAACATGTGTCCCCACTTCTTCATGTCTCTTCTACATCAACACGTGTCCCCTCTTCTTCATGTCTCTTCTACATCAACATGTCCCCCCTCTTCTTCATGTCTCTGCTACATCAACATGTGTCCCCTCTTCTTCATGTCTCTTCCACATCAACATGTGTCCCCTCTTCTTCATGTCTCTTCTACATCAACATGTGTCCCCTCTTCTTCATGTCTCTTCTACATCAACATGTGTCCCCTCTTCTTCATGTCTCTTCTACATCAACATGTGTCCCCTCTGTGTAAAGAGACTCTGAAAGTTTCAGGAACAAAGATTCTCTCACTTTTTGTCCTGATCCATTTCTATAAAAACCTGTCTGAAAATGAGCTGATCAGATTTTGGCCACTTTGTGATGTCATAACGATTTTTTTGGCTTGTGTAACCATTAGCCAATCACCAACCAAGGTACCCCCCCCCATCAGATACTTTTTGTTTGAGTTAAACTAAAACGTTTGTAATGAAATAGTGAAAATACTGAATGTAGGGCTTCAACTAATCTGAACAAAGCATTGAACCAGTATTTCTCCATACCAGAACAAATGTTTTAAGTTGAGGTAAACACCTGATACTGTCTGTTAGCTGCATACAATCCCTTGTACATGAGCTTCTTTATTCTTGACTCAGTACCTATGTGTTCCCCGCAGGTGTCGCAGTACTCGGCGTACAGCGACTCGTAGCAGGCGCAGCAGTACGGCCGGCTCTCTCTCATGATGTAACGCTGACCGCCCAGCGACGCCTCACACTCGAAGCAGCAGAAGTGCTTCATGTGCCAGTACCGACCCTCGGCCTCCGTGCACTCATCAGCCAGAATAATCTACGGTTCAGACACGAGAGGGGGGGGGGCACACAGAGGGAGGTCAGTGAGGATTCACACACACAGAAGTAAACAAATCAGTAGGAAAAGTGATGCTGAGGATTTGGGTTAACAGGATGAAAAAGGTCAGTCTCTGCAGATCCATTAACTGCGTGTGCTAAGCTCTTGAGTCACACTGAGAGCCCTTAGAAACAGGGAAACCCCCCCGGAGACATCTGCAAATACTCTCAACCATGCACAGATCTAAGAGAGTGATACAACAGTAGTAGTAAATCACCTGAAAGAGCCTGAGGATTCATTAAAGGATCTTTTCTGCAGATATTTGAATCAAAATCCTCCGACGCAACACCTCTTGCTTTTTTTTTAGCTTCTGTTAACAGCCCACATATTTTACTTATATTACTTGTATGTCTTAAGTATATTGTATGTTGTGCTGTTGGAAGAGCCTGAGATTTTATATTTTCAATGGCAGAAACTATATTTTAGATCAGGGATGGGCAAATGGCGGCCCGGGGTACTTGTAGTACTGATACCGTCCACTAGACTCCTAGTTACGTCGCGAGCTGCGTACATTATTACGTTGGTAAAAACATATTTAGAGCTAGATTAAAGCTGATTGCAAGATGGTGATATATAACGGGGGCTAGGATATGTCCTCATAGTAACACAGAGGTCATATGTTACCCCCGCTCACCAACAGGGGGTGTCCTGTGCTCATGTAGCCTGGAGAAATGAACTAATATATCACATAATTGAAGTTGTTGATCAATTGTGCCAGTTTTTAATGATTTATAATAGTTTATTTGATTTGCTTATTGACTGGTTACTGTGCCATTTCATTTGTGTTTTACGACCGCTGTATTCGTCTGCCTGGATTGTCTGTTTTATCTGTTGTAACTTTGTTCATGCTGCCCTTCTTGGCCAGCTCTTCGAAAAGAGACTTTAATCTCAATGGGACTTTTTACCTGGTTAAATAAAGGATATATATCTCAGGGTATATGCAGGAATCCTGAAGTCAGATGTAAGTCTTTTTAAGACCTTTTTTAAGACCCTTTCCATACATTTTAAGACCTCATCGCCACTTTGAGTTTTAACCGGTTACCTTGGCGACACACTTTACCTCACATTGACTATATACAGTATTGATTGTCCTTCCTCCTTATCTTCCAACCATTTGGACGCAGACTTGCATTTCCCCATAACGATGTTGTTTAACAACCGGCGTAAACGGACCTTCGCGCTATCAAGCAGTGAGCGTGCGATGTCCTGTTCAGATGACGTCAAACCCAACGGGATGCCATCAATAAACTACACAGAATCACACTACACACCTACGCAATGATTACATTCAGGCAGACTGTAGAATACAACCTCTTTGGACCATTTAGATACTTATTGAAAACAAGATACAAAATGTAATACCTTGGAAAATGATGTTTAATACTTTTTAATAGCCTTCATTTTCGCTAAATTGATTTATCAACTTTTAATACTTTTTAAGACCCCCTGTATATACAACTTTCCCTCCCTGAGCCCTCACCTCGTCGCAGGCCTGGCAGCGGGGCTTCAGCCTCTCGGCGTGGTGCCGCCCGCAGTAGATGTTTCCCTCCTGGAAGAAGTAGATGAGGTCGACCAGCAGCTCGCTGCAGGTGTGGCAGCGGAAACACTGAGGGTGCCAGCAGCCGCTCTGCCCCGCGCGGCTGGCAAACACCGCGATGTCCCCCCCGCAGATCTGACGGCCACACTGGAAAAGATCCGGGGGACGGAAGTTAGAGGGCGACAGGTCGACCCAAAATACACACTTTTCCTCTCACCTGTAGAGCTGTTTTATAAATGTAGATCAGGGGTGTCCAAACTACGGCCCGGGGGCCAAATGCGGCCCGCGGACCATTTTGAATCGGCCCTCAGCAAATTCAAAAAGGATAATGACTTAAGTATAATAAACTTCTGCTTGTCTTATATTGTACTTCTTAAATATATAACTACAAGTATTCATGTGTTAATAAGACCACTTTTCAAATAAATTCAGTCGATTAAATTGAAAACATGTTCTAAGAAATGTAAGTTGATAATAAAGAAGCCCAATAACACATTTACATAACAACATTGAATTACACCCTTCATATTTCCTCTTACGGCCAGTCCACACTACAGCTTCAAAAAAAGCTTGGAGCTCGGCGTGTCTGAAGCTCGACCAACAACCAATCACATGAATCTCCCGCCCCTGACAGACAAGCAGCGGTTTGATTGGCTAGAGCTTGTACTGGCATATGATTTGATTGGCTGACGCTTCCACCGAAAGCTTCAGAAGCTTCAAAAGTTGAACATTGCTCAACTTTTGCAGCCTGAAACGCCAGGAAAGCTCCGCTCTGCTTCCCACAATGCAGTTCGGCGAAAAGTGACGTCACCCCATTCAAAGTGAATGGGCAGAAGCGTTGGAAACCGCTTTTGAAGCTGTCGAAGCTGTAGTGTGGACGGGCCGTTATTATAATCAATCTGAAGCTCCTGTTTTAAGGAATGATCTGCCAACACAATAAAGTAAACCCTCTGGAGAGCAGTGAGCTGTTTTTTTCTTACAGCATTTTCAAGTATCGAGAATAATTTACCTACATTTGATTGACTTTTCCGACTTATAACTGGACTTATGAGACGATATACCTCTCCTCTAGTGAGCGGCCCAGCCCTTCGTATATTTTTCTGTATGTGGCCCTCGTGAAAAAAGCTTGGACACCCCTGATGTAGATGTACTGTTAGTTGTTGGTTTTAACCTGGAGCGTATGAGGTGATATAAGAGAGGGGATTGGATTGTTCAATCTATATAAATGATATATATTGCACATGTGTCCGTCCTGGGAGAGGGATCTTCCTCTGTTGCTCCCCCCAAAGTTTCTTCCATTTGAACCCTTTTATTGTGGGTTTTTTGGGGAGTTTCCCTCCAATATTATGAACGTTATCTCTATTGCAATACCAGTCAAAAATAATGTGAATTCGTTATTTTTACCACTTGTTTAGCAGCGTTACTCCATGGCATTGGAGAGACATTTATACAGCTGATATCTCTAACCCTCTGCAACTCACACTACAGCTGTTAAGATAGATACAAAGCAATGCAGTTAAGAGGTAAAATAAGTGTTTTTAACTATCCCTTTAACCAATGATGAACTGAGCAGCATTTTTCCTTCACAGCCCTTTAATCGTTTCCTCCCCTGAGCCTTTCCTGCGCCTACATGCCAATCAAAAGTTCCTCCTTCTGCATCTATGTGTTTACAAAGCTTTCTGCGTGATGTTGATCACAAGGACACGTTTTTACGAGGGAGTCTTCTGCGTGGTTTTGGAGACATAAAATCGAAATGCTGCTCTACCTGTTGGCAGATGGCGCCCGTCATCGTCAGAGGGAAGAGTCTGACGACGCCTCGGCCCAGGTTCTCTCTCTTCCTCTGCTGACTGAACACTCGCAGCTCCTTCTTCTCCTCGTCGTCCAGGGTGTTGCAGTACTGAGACTGCAGGAAACACACGGATAATGGTGTTGACATATGCATAAAAAAACTACTTCTTAATCTTCAACTACCTCTTAGTTTCAGCGAGATGAATTCAATCTGTATCTTGTTTACGAACCAATTGTGTAACTTCAATTAACAACAAATTAGTTGGTTATACGCCTCTTGAAATGCATCATCCTGTTTTTAAAGTGTCATAACTATATACAAGTGAGCATAAGAAGCAACTGTAATGTAGGGCGACTGTGGCTGCACGGGCTGGGATCAAACCCACAACCAGAAGGGGTTCGATCCCAGCCCGTGCAGTCACAGTCGCACGGGCTGGGATCAAACCCACAACCAGAAGGGGTTCGATCCCAGCCCGTACAGTCACAGTCGCACGGGCTGGGATCAAACCCACAACCAGAAGGGGTTCGATCCCAGCCCGTGCAGTCACAGTCGCACGGGCTGGGATCAAACCCACAACCAGAAGGGGTTCGATCCCAGCCCGTACAGTCACAGTCGCACGGGCTGGGATCAAACCCACAACCAGAAGGGGTTCGATCCCAGCCCGTACAGTCACAGTCGCACGGGCTGGGATCAAACCCACAACCAGAAGGGGTTCGATCCCAGCCCGTACAGCCAACATGTCGATGTATCCTTGGGCGAGATACTAACCCTTAGTTGCTCCCGATGGCCAACGGTGTGTGAGTGTGTGTGAATGTTAGTTCAAAGGCTAAGGTACACTGCTCTGTATGAATGGGTGTGAAAGGGTGAATGGCATGTAGTATGTAAAGCGCTTTGAGAGGTCGTAAAGACTGGATAAAGCGCTATAAAGTACAGTCCATTTACCATTTAACTGGCATTTAAGAAATAATAAGGTGGTTTTGTACAATCCAAATGAATTATCCAAATGAATTAATAGATATGTGTGATTTTTTACCTAGTCCGACCAAATGGAGCATCAAAACAGAACGATATTTACCAGTTTCTGTAAAAACTGAAGGAACAAAAAGCTAAACTAAACCCAGTATCTTGATAAACACTTATACGAGGTAAACATGAATATAAAACCAATCCCTACTGGATTATCCTCATACATATGATTGAGTATGATACAAATATGTCAAATAAACCACCATAAAGCATTTCGAAATAATATTTGAACACAAAAACCTATTTTGTGATTATCAAATAATTGCAAAATGTTCATGTAAAAGCTGTTTTCTGTTTTATATCAAACAGAAGTGAATATCTTTGTGCTTCGGACTAACAAACAGAAACATCAGTGAGGTTTATCACAAAATCTGAATCAAGTGAATGATGGGCAGAATAAGAAATAATAAGAAAGTATTGTTTGTGCCCTAGTTTAACCTGTTAACCCCCGAAGCCCTCAGACGCTGTTTCTTGCAGATGTTGCGTTTAACAGGTTAAAGAAAGCTCAGAACAAATCTTAACAAAAAGGTATTGACGTATTGTGAATTTGCTAATTAGTTTTTTTAACATGTCACCACAGTATAACATTACAGCATGAGTGAATCTGACCCTGGATCAGGTGACATTACCTCGCTGTCGTGCGCTGGCAGCTGGTGCAGCAGCTGTTTGATCCGGTATCTTTCCCCCGGACTGTTCACATACGGGATCCGGTCCTCCGGCAGGCAGCTGAAGTACTGGTACACCTGCAGCACGAGGAAAAGGTATAATAGTTCATTTTGGTCAACTTGTACTACTTAAGAAATATATCAAATACAAAGGAATAATGAATTCCTTGTGATGAGGTGGAAAGTTATATTATACTGAAAAGGCGTAAGACGATGCCTAAGCTTATTACAAAAATTATTGTGTTTAATTCTCGTTAAAATTATACTTAAAAAATGAAGGAATAAAATAAAAAACATTTAAATAAAGAAACAAAATTAAATTAAACAAATAAATAAAGGAATAAATAAAAAATGTAACAAGGAAACCACATACAAAATACAATTTATAATTCTACTAATAAAATATTAAAAAAATATATAATATACAAAAAAATATATATGCATATTATATATCCCAAAAAGTATATGTATAGTTATTTTTTTTATCTTAAAACGTTATGTATATTATATATTCCCAAAACAAAAAAAGTCCAAACATCAGTTTTATTGTTATTGATCTTCTTATATATTGTTATCAATGCTATGATTTACACTCTGTCAGGGCTTGTTCACATAAGGATCATCAATAACAGAACGCAGAGATCCATTTATCCATTTACAGAGCAATTTATTCAATTACAGTCGTAAATCAGTAACCTTAGTTCCCATGGTAATAAAGTGTGTGTGTGTGTAGGAACACGTCCAATGGAAACCAGTGTGTTGTTCCTCCCTGTCTCGATGTGTGTGTGTGCTGTTACCTGTTCGGGCTTGAGCCCCGGCGGCACCCAGGCGTATTCCTCCGAGGCGCAGCCGGAGTCGTCGTCGGAGATGGAGTGTCTCTGGAAGTCGGACACCAGCTTCGTCATCATCTTCTCCAGCTGACCCGGCACGCCGCGCACCGCGTGCTCCTCCCTCACACACTTACAGTGCAC
This sequence comes from Pogonophryne albipinna, assembly GCA_028583405.1. NCBI lineage: Eukaryota > Metazoa > Chordata > Actinopteri > Perciformes > Artedidraconidae > Pogonophryne > Pogonophryne albipinna. The sequence goes on along the minus strand of JAPTMU010000128.1, from coordinate 258,908 downwards.
ACAGATCTTCCTGCAGAGACACAGAGAGGAGGACATCTGAGATTCATCCCTGAGGAGCTTTTTTAATGTGTTTTAGTGATTTACAGCACAAGCCAAAGATAACCAAGTGTCACATTTTTCAGGAAGCTGGGATCTCCTGGTGCTTCAGGTGTTAAGGAGCAAGCGGTAAAATAACAACAAATACAATGGAAATATATATAGGAAAGCCTGTCAGACGAGCCCTTTATTGACACCAAACACTAACACTAAATACATTTAAACTGGATGTTATTTAACACCATTATTCCAAAGAAAGTGGATACTGTTAGAATGTGTTTTCATACAATTGAACAATGTTCAAGTAAGTTTAGTGACTATTGAACATGGCAGGAGCTGGCTTAAACTTTTCAACCAACTTTCCATTTCTTTTCACTTCTCCCATCCCTTCAAGAGGACATGTTCAGGTGTATATCAGTATGTAGTGTCTCTACTTTAAAGAGTCCTCTCCTGCTGATGTTCAAGTGTATATCAGTATGTAGTGTCTCTACTTTAAAGAGTCCTCTCCTGCTGATGTTCAGGTGTATATCAGTATGTAGTGTCTCTACTTTAAAGAGTCCTCTCCTGCTGATGTTCAGGTGTATATCAGTATGTAGTGTCTCTACTTTAAAGAGTCCTCTCCTGCTGATGTTCAGGTGTATATCAGTATGTAGTGTCTCTACTTTAAAGAGTCCTCTCCTGCTGATGTTCAGGTGTATATCAGTATGTAGTGTCTCTACTTTAAAGAGTCCTCTCCTGCTGATGTTCAGGTGTATATCAGTATGTAGTGTCTCTACTTTAAAGAGTCCTCTCCTGCTGATGTTCAGGTGTATATCAGTATGTAGTGTCTCTACTTTAAAGAGTCCTCTCCTGCTGATGTTCAGGTGTATATCAGTATGTAGTGTCTCTACTTTAAAGAGTTCTCTCCTGCTGATGTTCAGGTGTATATCAGTATGTAGTGTCTCTACTTTAAAGAGTCCTCTCCTGCTGATGTTCAGGTGTATATCAGTATGTAGTGTCTCTACTTTAAAGAGTCCTTTCCTGCTGATGTTCAGGTGTATATCAGTATGTAGTGTCTCTACTTTAAAGAGTCCTCTCCTGCTGATCTTCAGGTGTATATCAGTATGTAGTGTCTCTACTTTAAAGAGTCCTCTTCTGCTGATGTTCAGGTGTATATCAGTATGTAGTGTCTCTACTTTAAAGAGTCCTCTCCTGCTGATGTTCAGGTGTATATCAGTATGTAGTGTCTCTACTTTAAAAAGAGTCCTCTCCTGCTGATGTTCAGGTGTATATCAGTATGTAGTGTCTCTACTTTAAAGAGTCCTCTCCTGCTGATGTTCAGGTGTATATCAGTATGTAGTGTCACTACTTTAAAGAGTCCTCTCCTGCTGATGTTCAGGTGTATATCAGTCTGTAGTGTCTCTACTTTAAAGAGTCCTCTCCTGCTGATGTTCAGGTGTATATCAGTATGTAGTGTCACTACTTTAAAGAGTCCTCTCCTGCTGATGTTCAGGTGTATATCAGTCTGTAGTGTCTCTACTTTAAAGAGTCCTCTCCTGCTGATGTTCAGGTGTATATCAGTCTGTAGTGTCTCTACTTTAAAGAGTCCTCTCCTGCTGATGTTCAGGTGTATATCAGTCTGTAGTGTCTCTACTTTAAAGAGTCCTCTCCTGCTGATGTTCAGGTGTATATCAGTCTGTAGTGTCACTACTTTAAAGAGTCCTCTCCTGCTGATGTTCAGGTGTATATCAGTCTGTAGTGTCTCTACTTTAAAGAGTCCTCTCCTGCTGATGTTCAGGTGTATATCAGTCTGTAGTGTCTCTACTTTAAAGAGTCCTCTCCTGCTGATGTTCAGGTGTATATCAGTATGTAGTGTCACTACTTTAAAGAGTCCTCTCCTGCTGATGTTCAGGTGTATATCAGTATGTAGTGTCTCTACTTTAAAGAGTCCTCTCCTGCTGATGTTCAGGTGTATATCAGTATGTAGTGTCACTACTTTAAAGAGTCCTCTCCTGCTGATGTTCAGGTGTATATCAGTCTGTAGTGTCTCTACTTTAAAGAGTCCTCTCCTGCTGATGTTCAGGTGTATATCAGTCTGTAGTGTCTCTACTTTAAAGAGTCCTCTCCTGCTGATGTTCAGGTGTATATCAGTATGTAGTGTCTCTACTTTAAAGAGTCCTCTCCTGCTGATGTTCAGGTGTATATCAGTATGTAGTGTCTCTACTTTAAAGAGTCCTCTCCTGCTGATGTTCAGGTGTATATCAGTATTTAGTGTCTCTACTTTAAAGAGTCCTTTCCTGCTGATGTTCAGCTGTATATCAGTATGTAGTGTCTCTACTTTAAAGAGTCCTCTCCTGCTGATGTTCAGCTGTATATCAGTATGTAGTGTCTCTACTTTAAAGAGTCCTTTCCTGCTGATGTTCAGGTGTATGTGTGGGAGAGAAGCTCCCCGAATCAATTAAGTTAATCCACCCTATAATTATGATACTCCTGGCATCAGCAGGAGCACAACATTGATAAGGCACTCCCTCAGTTTAGTAACGTTATGATTCATGGACACACTTTGCGTTGGAGACAAGCCCACACAAATTCTTCAGGCTGACTCAGAGAGTCACTGCAGCAAGAAATTAATAACACAACCGTTACTAATACATAGTTACTAATACAAGAGTTACTGACACAACAGTTATCACAGCAGTAAACAAATACACAATCTACACATCAGATAAGATTCGGGATTCCTTGAGGAGAGGACAGCCTTTGTGTGTACTGCTGATACTCTAACACAACTGCAGTAAACTCAATCTCCTCGCAGATGTTTTTGAGGATCTCACATCCCAAACAAGCTACTACCAGACCGGCAGGAAATGAGGTCGCTGACATAAGCCTGGCTGTCAATCCCGCGGCAGTAAAGCGAGAGGGAGGTGAAGACTGGAGCAGTAATCTCCCTCCGCCTCCCATTACACCCCCGAAAGTGGGTGTGCCTCACTGTGGGACCGCTGGAGTCAGAATAAAGTGCCCCGGGGTGACACTGAAGTGTGTGTGTGACATGTAAGTGTGTGTGTGGATGCTACATTGTGTCCATATGCAGCTTGTGTTGCATGTGTGCATCTCTGCTGTTGTGATTGCATAACGGCCTGCCAGCTGGCACTTGTGGCTCAAGTTCACAAGGCTGCTTTATTTGCAGCACCCAACCCCCACACGACCAAAAGACTCAAACACACACACAAATGGTTGTAAACTGCACAAGTGCTCCTCTTCTGATCAATAAACTGTCTTTGCATTGTTGGGAACGGCAGGTAATGTCGCCATGTCTGTGTGAACGTCTGAGCTCCACTGTCTTTACTCAAGTTATTGAGAGGGAGTGGACAAAACAAGAGGAAATAAATACTTCCTTTGTGATTTCAGCAGCTTTTCTAAGGTCCTGAAAAGTTGCCTGTATAGCTGAGTCAGGAAAGTTCAAGTCCCCAAACAGACCAATGCCAAAAACTTCTCCTTAGTACACTACATGTCAAACAATGTGATCACTTGTGCTGTGTGTGCATTTCTACCGGTTAGTGTCGTCTTGAATGGCACACTGTCGCTCTCCCGGACTTTAAGGGACGATCACCACTGCTAACTATCTAGCTAGCAACGTTATGGTTTCAGAGTTTACTCAAGTGAACACAATCAAATTAAGTATGGTTTCATTTCGACACCAGTATCGCGGTATGTTTATCAAGCAGCATTATGTAGCCATGATGTGGGTTCTTGAGTGCGAGAAATGTCCAATTGACAGTCAACTGTTTGCGGTTGTGACAGCACCGTCAGGTACTCAAGATGCATTTGAACCACATTGGGAAAAACACTTTAGCACAGAAAATAGCACATGCAAGTCCAGAAGTACACAACTTGAGACGAAGACAACGTACTGAGTGTGGACCGCTTCATAGTAGCTGCACACTGCTCCTAATAATATTGTCAAATGCTAAGTCTAACTTTCATTATGTGTTACGCTGTAAAAAAAGTGTGATGAATAAACGTTTTTTTTGTTTTGGTTTTCTTTAGACTTGTGATATGCCTCTGTCCAGAAGTTGGCACAATATATAGCTTTAACTGCCAAGCAGGTCCAATACATAATAGTAAACACAGCTTAGGCTTAGCCATGTTGCCACAAATCTGACCCCAGCCTCGTGTACTGTATGTGTGTGTCAGTTGTGTGTGTTGGGAAATGGGGAGGGGGGATATGCCGATGTTAGTGGGTAGGAGGAGGCAGCATGGCATGATGGGACAGATGGCAGATGCACTCGCTCTCACCCCCCCCCACCAGCAGCAGCCTCCACATGATGAGATATAATCACCAGCAGCGGGTGCAAAGCTTCACATGAACAATCTACAGAAGCTGGTCCCTCTGGATGCATTTAAACTTGACATTTTGAATTGACTTAAAGGCAGGCATATCTGGCTGAAGATGCTCTGATTGACAGAAATTCTTAGTCGACTAACTCATAAATATGTCAATTAGTTTCTCCACAATAACACTGTAAAAGCGTAGAGTAATCATTTAAAGTAAATCTGAACAACTGAGACCAAAACCACCCATTAGTTGACTGAAGGACCAAAGAAGGAGCAGCCCTAACCCTAACCCTAACCCTATTGCCGTGTAATGAAGATCCGTTACACGATGTAATCATTATTTCATCGGCCCACGCTACACCCTTACACCAACTTTAACACAAATTTGACCTGTAGCTTTTTCAGTAATCCTGCTGACAAACAGACAGGGAGGTAATCATAGTATGACAATCACACGATGTCTCTTTTGCTTAGCAAGTAGTAATTGTTATTTCGGTGAACTTAAGAGCATTTCTGAAGGGCACTTTAATGCTGCAAATGACTGAGCCTGTCCTGCTCAATCATTTGAGTCCCACAACTCTGATGTAACGCAGCGAGGCTTCGTCCCCTCGGGCAAAACACATCACTTATGCTGACGGGTCAGAAACAGTTAAAGGGAGTTCAAGTAAGGGACATTTATTGTTGACAGTGTTGTCGTCACCTAGAGTTTCAAATCAACAAACTGAAGCTGAGATGAAATAAGTCGAGTAACAGGAATCTGAAACTCCACATCTTTAAATATGAGTCTTTACTGCTTTTTGGCAATAAAAAACAAGGTCACATGTTAAAATAAGAACGAAACATTGAGTCAGGAAAATAATAATAATCAGATTAATTGAATGGAATAATTATAAAATGTGAAATTCAGATCAATGGTTTTTCAAATATTGATTGTGAGGAAAGACCCTGTAATTCCCAAATGTAAATTACCCATGAGGGGCTACATTCAAAGTGCGCAGACACAACATTTATAAAACAATAATACTATATATTTCAGCACAACATCTGTGTTTGTCTTCTTTAACCTTTATTTAACCAGATAAAAAGCATTGAGATCAAATCTCATTTGCAATGCTGACCTGGCCAAGAAGGCAGCAACGTTACACATTATTACACAGACATATAAAATACAGAGAACATAAGTAAACAAAAGACGAAAAGCAGTCACTACATTGAGCACATTAGGACAGTAAGAAAGGTACTTATTACTGCAAGAGCAGCTGGTGGTAAGGACTTCAGACAACTTCAATTTAAAACAGGCTATTGGGACAAGTGCCGTCAGTTTGAGGCGTGATTGAAGGTCATTCCAAGACCAAGGCCCATTATGAAAAAGACTTCCAGCCTCAGTCCGCACGGCAGGAACCTGGAACCGTATCCAGGCTCTGGATCTGAGATTGTAAGAGTTACAAACTGGAACAAATCTGGCACAAATACTGTATACAGTGGAAGCTTACCTAAAATGGCTTTATACATTAATAAAAACCAGTGCTGCATCCTACGCATACTAAGTGAGGACCATCCAGATACAGTTTGCAATGATGAGTCCTATAGGGTGCATTTGATATGTAACGCAGTGCAGCGTGGTAGAGTGGGTCAAGTTTGGCCAAAACAGTGGGACAGGCAAATCTATAGATTGTATCACCGTAGTCCAGCTGGGACAGGAATAAGCCAGAGACCAACTTTTTACGGGAAGAAGTTGAAAAACAACATTTAAGTCTGAAAAGGAAGCCAAGAGTGAATTTCAATTTCTTTGTTAGAACTTCAATGTGGTGTTTGAAGTTTAAAATCTTAACTGTAGACACTTAAAACCATAGAAAACACTTGCTTTAATGAAAACCCTTTTACTGAAACTGCTACAGCTGGTGTTGTCGTTAGTTACGCATTGTTTGCTTACATGTACTGCCTATAGATAATCCAGCAATTAAATAACTGTAGATAACACATGGGGGCGTAAAGGACTGAACAGCTGCTCCATTTTTAATCCAGATATATTGTACATTTGATGGTATTTATTCATATTTATCTTATACATTTTTGTGATTCCTTAAATATTGACTTTAATTTGAGTCCCTCCTGCCGTCATGCTGATGGAGCATTAGATGGAAAATAAACAGAAATTAACTTTATGGAGCAGAAATAACCATTTGCTTTAATTAGCTGGAGATTAGAGGGGATTTTAAATCATTTGAATTTGTTGAACACGGAGATTAACGCTTGTTCGCTGCTCCTGTGAAACCACAACTGACCTTTTGTCCAGTAATATATTAGCCAGCACATTCAATTGTTCCCACCTTATTTTAAAATACAATGACATCTCCAATAGAGCTGTACAAAATTGAGATATTTCCAAGCCTCATTTTCAATTTGCTGATAAAATAATATAGTGTGAATTGTATTGTTTTTGTGAGTTGAAAGACAGTATTAGTAGAACATTTGACTTTAAAATGTAATTAGTAATTTTATCAAATTAGTGCCTTTTGTGTTCCTTTTAACTTTCACTTTGGATAATAAAAGAAAGTATTAATTCAACAAGCAATGTATTGTATTATTTTTGCTATGAAAAGGCTAAGTAGTACCCTTTAAGTGCTTTATGTATCACAAGTAATATTGGCGTATTTTGTATCGTATGTTCCTCGTATCCTGCAGCACGAACCTCCATGACGATAGTATAACGTCAGCTTGTTAAGGTACATTTCCGGCAGCTAACTGTGTGTACTGTAACTGCTCATGACATCATGTTCAGCACCTATAATCCACCCAGCTGTGTGTACAAAACAACACAAAGTCAGGAAGAATCTCTCAAACACACACAAAACACAGCCTACTCATTTCCCGACTGTTTCGAGTCTCTTTAATCCTCTCACATAGTCAAATATAGGTTTTTTTACCTGCTGTGATCGTGACAAAGTATTCCCGGTTGTCCTGTTGACGCTGCATCCCATAAGTCTGTCCGTGTGTCAGTGAGAGCAGGGTTTGCCTCTTTTTAAGGTCCCTGCCGCCCCCGACTCCCCCCTCCTCCGTAAATCAAACAAAAGCCAATGAACACACACACACACACCATGTATACATCACTTCAGGGGACATTACATTGACTTACATGCATTTCCTGGAGACTTATCCTAACCTTAACCATAACCAACACATGCCTAACCCTTAACCTTACCCTTACACTAAAATGAATGATTCCCCTCATGGGGACCTCCAATGTGTCCCCATAAGGGAGGCGAGTCCCCACACGTGACTGTGAAAACAGATTTAGGTCCCCACAAGTATAGTAATGCTAGGACACACACACACACACACACACACACACACACACACACACACACACACACACACACACACACACACACACACACACACACACACACACACACACACACACACACACACACACACACACACACACACACACACACACACACACACACACACACACACACACACACACACACACACACACACACACACACACACACACACACACACACACACACACACACACACACACACACACACACACACACACACACACACACACACACACACACACACACACACACACACACACACACACACACACACACACACACACACACACACACACACACACACACACACACACACACACACACACCACTGAAAACGCAAGGTACCCACATTTAAAAAAACAAGCTAAAACACACGTAGAAGACGTCAAAGAAAAGTACTCACGCTGCCTTTGAAGATGTAAAGTGATGATAATGAACTCGCTCAGATGACTCTGCACACACTGATTGACAACAGACGGACGATTGTTGCTCTGATGCAGTTATTAATCACAGAAATGAGAGTGGAGCAGATTTTGAGGAGCCTGTGAGCAACGCTGTGTTGCGCAGTATTTGTCATGTTATGAGAGATCAAGATGCGTGGCTACAAAGTGAAATATCGAGCAGGTGGTGTTACTTTCAGATTGAGTGAAGTCACGACACATTACATTTTTACGGATAAACTACTATCCCGAGTGTCATGTAACTTGGTTGTAACTTGGTTGTATCATGGGCCAAGGAAGAGCCCACTTCGTTTAGGAGCAGATCCGAATCACAGGAAGGATACCTAAATTACTTTTGAGTAATAGAAACAGCTTTGATGAAGCGTTTAGTTTCTCTCTTGAATCAAAATGTTTAAAGTTTGTTTCGTGTTGCTTTATGCCATCCCATTTTAATCGGCAACCACTTTGACACAGTTTCAGATATTTCAATCATTATCTGGTTTCAGCTTCTACTTGTTGATGATGTAAATGTAATATCTTTATATTTGTGACTATAGGTCGGATAAAACCAATTCATTGTTTATGCTAAAAATGTCAGAAAATGCTTCTTTCAGCCTTTCCAATTTTGAGATTCCTGCTTTTATACTATATTAAGTGTATATCTTAGTATTGATTGACAAAACAAGACATTTAGAGGCATCTCATTGGACCTTGGAGAAACTGGAAAACCATTTCATGACAAATTGATCAATCTAGAAAATTATCTGCAGTTAAATGATAATGAAATAATCATATGTTGCAGCCCTAAAGTTGTGATGTATATGTTTTACTGGCACAATGATTTATCTACAAAGTAACCGGCAGATTCAATAGATAATAAAAAATAACCGTTTGATAAGTCGCAGCCCTGTCATAATGCAGTTTTTGGACAACTAACTTTAAGCAGCAAATGTAGACTAGTGTTTTCGGGTATACAGATGTATTGTATGTCAGTTTAAAGCTATTTAAAGCAGATAAGCCTCTGCTTTAATGTGTGCTGCTGTGTGATAACCTCTCTGCAGGACGGTTAGTGAATCTGTCCTCAGATCAGATTTTTAGAAACAGATGGGCCTCCTTCTTTAACTCTCTACGCTAATTAGTGACTGAGTAATTGCCGCATGGCCACCCAGACTAACAGCCACGGCTACTTTGAACACTTGTGAAGCGTGGCGGGGACCTATGGGTCAAAAGTAACTCAATTCTGTCTCTGCTGGGCAGCGGAAGCACCATCTGCCCCCCCCCCCCCCCTCACTCTCAGCTTTGTGTGAGGAAGCTCTGGAGGAAGATGGATCACTTCCCTCTCAGCGAGCATCAGCTTTAAGCCCAAAGTAGTCTCTCTTTAAGGAAAGGTGCGACTCTAAATGGGTTATTAAGGAAGATGCAATTTGCGCGGGACTCTGGGGTCTTTTAGACTGACCCCCATAAATCTCAATCATTTAATCTCCTTCATGTTCCTCGCTCTGCAGGATCAGCAAGTGGACTTTTACGTTTTAGTTTAAAATACTGTAACTACTGTGCACACTTGTATAATTGATCTAGCATCCTATGTTTATAGTTTTATAGTAGGTATATTGAGTGTCACAGTGACGCGTCCTAAAACCCGGAAGCAAACTCCTTCCGGTTCCTTCCACAAAAACCAATGCAATTTCTCCATAAGATTTTGGAAAAGAGCTGGAAATAAGGTCTGTGGTTGAAACACATTTAAGAGACAGATCACGTTTTGTTCAGCCGGATAATCTCCACATGTCTATCCTACTTTTATCATTTTCTAATCATAAATCTAGTCGCCAGAAGCAAAATGCTAACGTTATGCTATAAAGGAACTACAGCAGGGTCGCTGCTTCAACGTCACGCCAACTTAAGATCCATATTCAAACTACAGATTCTAAATGGAACGAGTTGAAGTGTTTGTTTGAACAGTTTGCAGGAGGCAGGGACTTGCTTTCAAGCAGAACAGGGCAAACAAACTTAGAGGAGTGTTTACGTGTTCGGTGTAATGACGTACAACGGCCTGGACAACTTCTGTAGTCCTATTCGGCCACTTGTTAACAACCATCGTTTTTCAGACACGTCAACTCTTCAGAAATCACCAGTGGGGTCACTGCTGATGGATTTAATGTCGTAGAACAAAACGTGATCCGTCTCTTCAATGTGTCTCAACCACAGACATTAGTTCCAGATATTTTCCTAAACCCTATGGAGAGATCCCATTGGCTCTGAGACGAGGGAACAGGAAGTGGTCAAATGCTAACTCACTTCCTGGTTTTAGGACGCGTCACTGTGGCACTCTATTCTAACCTATTCTAAATATTTTATATCGTTTATTTCAAAGATATTCTAGTTTCTAGAGTTTCTTTTGATCATTGGCTTTTTTTAATATATTAACTAATGTGCAATGTCTTATCAACATCACTTTTAAAATGATGACTTTTCACACATAACAAAACAATGACTCTTTATAAAATACTTTAAAAAATACCTTAAAAGAACAATTATCTGCTGTTTTTCAACTGATGATCGTTGTTTTTATTCTATGTTCGAATACGGATGCAGACGATGGCATTCCATGTGTATTGGACATCATGTTTAATACATTATCAAATATCTTTTTAAAAATAAAGAGCTTTTTGAACATTAAATCACGGAGACATGTCACAGTAGAGGAACAAAATATTAATATATACACCTGGCAATGAGCATCATGTCCTCTCTAATCCTCTAAAAATTACATTTCTCTTTTTCCTCTCTCAAAAAAGTAATTTTAAAGATTTCTACCTTGAGGAAAACCCTTATTTATGAACCCCCATTACCCACGGCCTTTTGACACAGATACTGTAAACAGGATTTGAAGAGGAGCACATGTGTTTTAGATTTCATTCTACCTTCTAAGCTTTTGTCCTGACCTGAATAGAGCGAACAGGAAAAACTAAGAGATACAGTTACAGTCTTTTGGTTTCACGAGGACGCATTCCTGCGCCTTTTGTTTTATTCTCTCCATCACTGAGTCGGCCCATCTGGGATTGTGAATCCTTTACTACCAGTATAAATCTCTTTTAACTCATCTAGCTGTGTGTCAAACCGATTGTTCTTTAAAGCCAGAGAGTCTGAAACCAATAAACACAACATTCTTGGAAAGATGTATTATGCCGATTGCTTGCAAACGATAAATGTGTTGCTTCTTCTTCACTCATGTAGTGCTGCCAGAGTTTCCGTTAGAATTTTTTTTTGCCGGTCAACATGTCCGTTAAAGTTTAAATCTAAATCCTAACCCAAACAAACTAATCATAGTAGATTAACTACATTATTCAAAAGTGTACAGTAACTTACAATAACACACGGGAATAATAAACGGAGCGCTCTCTCCCTCTCCTGACAGCCCGTCAGCATCATGCAGCTCGCGGATCCAGTAATGAGTGACCTGACAATAAAAACATATCTATAACTAGGTACTGTAGTTTGAGAGGTAATTAAAATAGCTACGTGTGATTTTCTAACCTGAAGTGTGTGTTTGTATGGAGTCAGATTTGGGTCAATATTCTAGCGCGCAAAACAAGCTACTCACGAGCGGAAAATGTGCTTTTACACGCGCATGAAATGACCCTCGTGCGCAGATTAAACCCCCGCGAGCGGCTATGCGCTCGCGAGCGAGAGAGACAGCCCTCTTGCTCGCTCGCGGGAGTGTCAGCCTCACTCTTCTTGTCCGTCACATACTCTTCTTGTCTGTCACATAAGTGGCGCAACTGATGCGGTATTGTGCTAAAGGGAAATTATTTTGACCGGACATTTGGACCAGAGATTTAGATTGATCAGCATATTTGATCGGTCAAAGTCCGGTAATTACCGGCTAACGGAAACTATTTTGAATGAGGATTGGTTATAAAATGGTCAGAAAATAGTGGAAAATGTCCAAGTTAAAGGTGGTATGATATAAAAAGTATTGTTTTGTCAGTCAAAGAAACAAAGACATCCACTTTAATCTGATATAAAACAGGGAAACATCAGGAAATCTTCATATTTGAGAGGCGGAATTTACATCAATTATCGAAATAGTTGTTGATCTTTCTGTCGATTGAATAACCGATTAGCTGATTAATTGTTGCGGCTCTACTCTAATGCAAATTTTAATTTATACGTATATTTTAACACTTACTGAAAGGCTTATTTGAAAAGGGAGCGCAGCAGTGACAGTGGGGAGACAGGGGGAGGTAAAAAGAGTTTGAGAGGGGTACGATCACAGCAGTAAGGTCTAATCTTATTAGTGTGATTGACAGGATTAAAGAATCCAAGAGACCCCAGCAGCTGGATATTCACTCACAGACTGAAGGGGGAGAGGAAAGGAAAGGGGCTCAAAGGAAAGCACAAAAAAACCTGCTGAACAAGAGACTTTGTAACATAACAACTCCTGAACAAATAGGGTAAGACGTCTGTCGGTTAACATTTTGATTAGCTTGTGTCTAAGTTTTAAAAGAAGGAACGACAAGAATTGAAATGCATTTTTGCTGAAGAGCCTTCTACAGTTATACAGAAACTCTGAAAAACATAATGTGGACTTCCTACCAAACTCTACACTGAGAGAAGTACAACTGTTACCATGCTTAAGATAACATAACCTGGTTGCATTATATTCAAGAGACTAAATATAACTGCCTGTAACTGAGAGTTTACATTTTGGAAGGAATTGGGGGCTTCTTGTCGTGGCGCATGAACAGTGAATGCTGAATACCTTCAGAAAGTGTGTTCTTGTCAAGTAACAAGAAAAATGTAAGAAAAAAGTGAAAAATATCTCAAGCTACTTCGATAAAAGATTCATTGTTAAAGGGGACCTGTCATGCAAAATGCACTTTTTGATGTCTCTTATAGATAAACATGTGTCCCCGGTGTGTCAGGGAACTCACGCAGCGTCAGCAAATAAAACCCTCTCTCTTTTCCTCCGTACCCAAATCTCTAAAAACGGGGAACAACGGAGCTGATCCAGATTTGCGTCCGATATGACGTAATATCTGAAATGTGGACCCACGGCCCAATCAGAAAGTTGCTATCAGAAACAATGCCCGACTGTTTTGGACGTAATATGGTCGGTGTTTACATTAGCATCGCTAACACTCAGAGCTAACCTGTACTGGAGAGCATGTGTGTGAAGAAGCAGGAAGTAAAAAGGAACTCACCTTGTGGTATAACCGGCAAGAGAGAAAGCCTTTGAGCTCCAGACTGTTTCAGAGAGAATCCTTGATAATCCATGATATGGCGTTTCATCACGGCAGCATTTAGTTTAGACAGTAGCTGCCGGGTCCCGCATGAGCCCAGACCCCTCCTCTTTTTAAAGCTTTATCCCCAAATCAGCACTTTAGAAACAGGAAGTGAAATGGAGGGATATGAGGCATGGCTAGAATGGGTGATCTGTTTGGTATTTTGAGCAAAACACTTCATAGACATGTTTTTATATATTTTCATATATCTGAGAGACCTATGCTATGGCCTACAAATAGCATGATAGGTGACCTTTAAGTAATTGTTCATGCAAAAATGTAAAAGAAAGCGTTTTTTTTGTCCCTCAAATATGAAGAGTTGCTGCTCTTCTGTTTTAATCAGATTAAAGTAAATATCTTTGAGTTTTGGACTGACAAAACAATTTAAAGACATACACTGGGAATTTGAGAAACTAAGATGCTTTTATTTACATGTTACCGGCGCATTATATTTAATTGACTTAACATATCTGCCTCTAAAAGAGTTTAAATATTGGAAGGAAGAAGCGGATCTTATTGTGAAATAAACAGGAAGTTATAGAAACAAATGGCCAACTACTTTGATCATTGGTTGATCTTTGAAGTCCTTTTTACTGAAAATGTGTCAAAAGATGATGTCCTTATCTTTTCAATGTTGAGATTTCCTGATTTTTTTATGCTTTAAGAGATTTGTTTAGCTCTTGGATTAACAACAAGAATTTTAGAGATATCAGCTTAGACTTTTAGGGACTAAGATGGACCTTTGTTCACTTTTCTCTGATATTTTATAACCATTCATTGATTAATCAACACAATAATGAAAATAATGGTTAGTTGCCGCATTAGATCTCGTATTGTTCCACACGAACACTCAGTTGATCTGCACTAAAGACAATAATCTGCATGGAGCAACATAGAGCTTTTTACCTTAATAGATAGATAGATAGATTCAACTTATTGTCATTACACAGTACAGGTAACATGTAACGAAACGGTTTCTCTGCATTTGACCCATCCTAGTGTTAGGAGCAGTGGGCTGCCATTATGTACGGCACCCGGGGAGCAGTGTAGGGAACGGTGCCTTGCTCAGGGACACCTCGGTAGCACTTGGTCTTTCCGGGACTTGAACTGGTGACCTTCCAGTTGCCAAGCCAAGTCAATTCAACAATACTAGGAGCTGGAGCACGATGAATTATTATTATAATCCTACAGCTTCTGTTTACTCATGAAAATAACGTCAACTTAAACAAAATGCAGCTGCTTCCGCTGCATTAATCAGGGCTTAAGACCCTCAGGAGTTTATAACTCTGATTCCTTATGGCCACGGGGTCAGTGAGGCCGATTGGCTCTGTGTGTGTGTGTGTGTGTGTGTGTGTGTGTGTGTGTGTGTGTGTGTGTGTGTGTGTGTGTGTGTGTGTGTGTGTGTGTGTGTGTGTGTGTGTGTGTGTGTGTGTGTGTGTGTGTGTGTGTGTGTGTGTGTGTGTGTGTGTGTGTGTGTGTGTGTGAGTGTGTGTGTGTGTGTGTGTGAGTGTGTGTGAGTGTGAGTGTGAGTGTGAGAGTGTGAGTGGTGCCCTGACTGGGTCATGTTTGTTGTCTTTTAATATATATCTGCCCTGCGTGTACACAGATCAAAGATAAGCTGATTCCAGTTGGTAGCAATGTTGATATCCTTCCTAAGACATGTGGAAACACACACAAACACACACACATGCAAACACACACAAACAAACACACATATCCACAGCAGGGCTTCTGACCTCTTACATCTCCACAAAGCAGAAAACAGTCCAATTCTATCCTTGCAGCTGCACGATATATTAAACTGTCAGCCGATGAAATCAAATGTCTGCGCTTGCTTCACTTAAGTGGACTCATGTTATCAGAATTTAAATCATATCTGGTGTGTAAAGCGTATATTAAAACTCAAGTATCTTGTGTTTATCAGAAGTTGCGCAAGACCCACAAAGCAACAGGAGCGAGTGCTACCAGAGGTGAACACAAAGCTTGAGACAAACATTTCCTGCTAAGCTAACGGCGGCGTGGACAGCGTTTGAGACGTACCTCCAGCCGTGGACCTGGAATCCGGGGCACTGATCCCCGCAGCGCATGCAGGGCTGCCCTCGGTCCGGGTCCTCTTCCTCCTGCTGCAAACAAAACACAAACTCTCTTCAGATCAGATCAGCATCATTTCCCGTGTGGCTTTTGGCACAAGACAGAGAAAGGTTAAAGCAACAGAGGCAGCAGCAGCAGCAGCAGCAGCAGCACATACAGTGTGTGTCAAACATGGCCGCAGAAACATCATAGTGAGGGTTAGAGAGTGAGCTGTGTTAACACTGGAGCCTCGGGCAGAATGCACGAAAGAGTCAATCCCATCAGCCTTTAGTTCGGCAGTGTGTTTCACGGAGTATGAGCCTTTACATTTCCAATGAATAACTTGCTGACGTCACTTTATGAAAATCCAACATCGTCATAACTCGTGTGTGTGTGTTCGTGCTTTTCTAGTAGACATATTAACCAAGAAATGCACAGGCATTTGTAACATCTGTATAGGGTGATGCAGGGATGATTTAATTGTCTAGGCAGACCTGGAAGTTAGCATCTTCTTGGTTCCCTCAACAAAAACCGATGGGATTTTTCCATTCAATTTTCTACTTTTGCAGAAAATAATCTAACTTTAGGCTATAAAGGAACTACACTACGGTCACATGACTTTGAATCGACGCTGCTAAAGCGGCCGATGTTTGGCGTGAGCCTCATTAAGACTGATAACTGTTTTTTCATATTATCTCGGAGAGTGTAAGGTCATATCTTTGCATGAAAAAAAAGTCATAAAATGGTGTTGTCAATTAACTATCTATCACCAGATCACACCTCTGTGCACACATAGTTTTTCCTGCTGATACATAACCTGATTTCTTACAGCTGATTGAACACTAATCTCTTCTAGATTATTCCAGTAGAGTGTTGTACAATCACTAGTCAATTCAATAATCCTTGACTCAGGTTAGAAGTGTTATGGCCTTTATGTCACTCCTCTATTACCATTTCCAAAAGTGCTGCTTTGATGGACTCCGTGTTATCTAACATGTCAGACTGTTTATGTGGGACTGCTTGTATTTGAGTGGGACTTTCCCGGATAAATAAAGGATAATAGAATTATAATGAAATAAGGAATAAGGACTTCATCTTACAGTCCTGTTAACTGTTTATAGAGACCAGAACAGTAAGTCATATCCAGAATGTAGCCCTTATAGCTAAACCTGTTTGTTACAGAAAAACAATCGCACAAATGTCTTCTGCCAAAAGTGCTGAGCCAACAACAACTACGATAACTACCTCATATTTCACTTGTGATTCAATTCCTGCAGCCTAGCATGTGTGTGCATGTGTGTGCATGTGTGTGCAGACTACAGACTGCACACACATGCATCTTTTTAGAGATGAGAGGAAGGAAGCAGACACAGGATGAGAGCTGCACCCTTTCCCTCTCCATGGAGTCACTGTGTCTCCACGTTCTGTTTCTCACCTCTCCTGTCTCTTGTGCCAAAAGCGTACTTTTGACAGGGAAAATGTGTCTGTATTATATAAGCTCTTGAACAGCTAGGTTCCCCTATTCCAAAGGGGTTCAAGTCAACTGTATGTATATAACCCAATATGCAGTGCAGCATACACCAACTTCTGTAATACAAAAACCTCCATTTGCACGAGGAAAAACTTCCAAATGTTGACTTCAAATCGGGAAAAAAAGGGAGAAGCTTTGTGATAGTTTGATACATTTTTTTCCCACTCATCATTTTGTGAAGATGCATGTGCCCTATATGGACTTCTGTCTGCAAAAACAAAGGGGAAAACCCTCATATATTCTGCTGTTTTGCTGAGGTTTTCAAAATAAGCTGCATGGACAAAACTGAACTACTCCAAACTGTATTTGCAATTCCCAAATGCTTGATTATATGCATAGACGCAGCGACGCTAGCAGAGTTTAACGAGCAGTAATAAAGTGCAGATATGTGATACCGCCCGCTACCTGTGCATACCTGCTCTGCTGTCTTTTGATCTCTCCTTTTCCACACACACACACACACACACACACACACACACACACACACACACACACACACACACACACACACACACACACACACACACACACACACACACACACACACACACACACACACACACACACACACACACACACACACACACACACACACACACACACACACACACACACACACACACACACACACACACACACACACACACACACACACACACACACACACACACACACACACACACACACACACACACACACACACACACACACACACACACACACACACACACACACACACACACACACACACACACACACACACACCGTCATGAGGACAAGCAGCCTTCACCACTAACCTCCAAAGCACCAGTCACCTGTTTTCTTCCCATGCAAAGAAATGATCATACTCAATGAAGCATTACTGCGATAAGGCTGAGTGTGCTTAGCTTATCTCACTGATATCTGAAGGTTGTAAGTGCTTTACTAATGCACTGACACACAAGGGAGACATGGACTGGAAGCTATTGGCAGTAGGGCTGCACAACTCCCCAAGAAAAGACTAATTCCAAGTATTTTTGACTGATATTGCATACACTATTATTACCTTACATTTGAGTGGGATCCCTACCATAACAATGTTTTATTAAGTTGGTAGTTTACTGTTTGTAGAGCAGGATATATCTACAGCTCGACAATACTTCATTCAGAATGGTGTATTGTCACATACTACCCCTAACATATATGATATATTACATATTGTCCTTCCTGCAATTTGAATGTTGCATATAGTCTATATTGCAATTTCAAAAATGTTTGATTAATTGTGCAGCCCTAGCTTGCTTTTTGTACTTTTGAGCAAGTATGCTAGATTCCATTAAAGTGGTTCCTAGGTTGAGATATGAAGCTGTTTACACGCATGGCTGTATCCAGAACTTGTCTTTCCAGAATAGACCAACATGATGACAGTAAACTATAATTGACACGCTGGTATTAAGTGCCTCACAGCGTGTTGCGTGCATCAGGACCTGCCTTATTAATCACTACTTTGACTCACTATGACAGTTGTAAACAGAGCCCGTATGGAAGAGCTTTCTGATTTATGTCGACTGAGGAACAGACTACAAAGTGTCCGTACGTTAACTCTGGAGTGTGGCTACACTCCTAAATGTCACTGAGAATGAAAAGCCTGTAGCTGCAGGATAAAAACACCTTTGGAAACTGCAGCCGACCTGAAGCGACGACTCAGGAAACGACAGGGTGTTACTGACTTTCCATTCAGTGAAATTACACTTTATATGCTCATGTTTTCATTGTCATTTTTCCACACTTTTTCTGCACTCTATCATATTGTTTGTTGTGTGTGTGAGGCCTTTGTCAGCGGGTTAGACATTTAAGAGCAGACTGTAGAATAATAACCTCGACTGGAAGATTTTAGGGAGTGGGATCAGCACTAAAATATCATTTAAAAACAGATCCACAAATGATGATTCCTTCCTTTTTGGAGAACACATGAAGTCAAACCAAGTTAGCGGACACCTCAATGACAACAGAAAGGACAATCTTTCAGCCTTGAACATTAGTCGGTTTGACATTTCCTTGAACGTTTCCTTATCATGGTGACAGTGTCCTATAAGTCAAGGCTACACACAGACTGCATGTGTGTTTCCGTCCACAAAACGATAACGCGTCAAGTGTGTGTGTGTGTGTCCAACAATGAGGTTCGCCTGTTGTGCTGCGAGTGGAGGATGTGCTGGGAGGGGTGTGTAGGAAGTTTCTTCTAAACTGAGCGTGGGGAAAGTAAATAAAACGGTCCCCTAAGTTCACGTCAGCTCACATGCTCACACTTCAGACTTTCCATATCAGCTGCCGTGTGTTTTCACTGTGAGGCTAAATCACGCCGCGCTGCTTGAGTTTGTTTTCTGCTACCGAGTAACCGTGTAACCAGGTAATGGACAAACTGAGCCAGCTTTCTTATCGGACATCAGAAGGTAGTTTACGCCGATAAGGGACTTTATTCGCCTATAGATCATGGACAGGGTTTTCATCATTTAACATAAGACGAAAAGATAATTGAGAAAAATACATTTATTAGGATCTAATTATTTAAACTCTACAAAAATAATAATAATGATCTCAAATTCAAACAAGTTATACGTAACACACTCCCTGAGATAAAAAGGGTAGAAAATAGAAATTTCTCTTTGTTTTATTTTCATTTAATTCAGATTAATACACAAAATATATAACGTAATTTAATCTTTGCAAAAAAGTGAAAGTCCCAGATTCTATCTTATCCAACAATATCATAGTATGGATTAATGGACTTTAAACTGATGTATTTACTGCTTCCTGAATCTTTTTAAACTCTTAAACTGTTGGAAGTGTTTAGGAAGTTAATATTGATTAAGCACATGCTAAATGCTAAGTGAGTGGTAGCATTCAGGTGGGAGGGAAACACTTGTATATGAAGCTGACAGAAGAGAGTGATTGTGGGTTTCTCTTCAATGTAGTGGTCCAGAAGGGGATAAACATTAACAGAGGAGGTCAGAGGTCAGGGGCCTTAGATGCACCCCCCCCCCCTCCTCCTCATGCTCTCATAGTTTGTGCATCATGCTTCCTGTTGCCTCACATAAAACAAAGTTCAAGATGCTGTTGTGGAGATAGTTGTTATGACTGCTTTATCTGAATTGTTTAATGTTTCTTTTCAAATGTAATATATGAGATAACAAGATAATGAGACATGACAAAATGACACTTAATTTGTATGTTATTATTTGAGTCCTACAATAATAATATTACATTTAAACTAAGCAAATGTACTTAAAAAAAGTCCCAGATAATATCTAATCCTAACATAGACACTAAATGGATCTGTCTCCTGCTCTGATCATCTGAATATAATATTGAATTTGTTAACAAAATAACTTCATGTATCTTCAACAAGCGTCTAGGTTACACTGTAACACGATTCCAAACTCACTTTTGGAGAGCTGATGTAATTGAGTGTTAGAGCATTAAATATTCATGGTTTTCATTCATACCTGATTGCAGTTATTGTACGTGTCAGGTGTTTAAAATACGCCCTTTCACACGAGATATGTTACATATATATTGATAGAACTATATTAAAACGTAGGGGTAAGTACATTGACAAGTATTTGAGTATCATTTTAAAATACATGAATTTACGTTGAAGCTTGCCGGTGGGCGTGTCTGGCGTGCGACCAACAACCAATCACATGAATCTCCCGCCCCGGACACACAAGCACGCGGTTTGATTGGCTAGAGCTTGTACTGGCATATGATTTGATTGGCTGGCGCTTCCGTCAACGCTTGAAAAGTTGAACTTTTCTCAACTTTCGAACCGAGCAACGGAGGCAAAGCGACGCGACGGAACCACAATGCAGTTCGGCAAAGTGTGACGTCACCCCATTCAAAGTGAATGGGAAGCGCCTCTGTTGAAGCACGGGACGCTGCCGTGTGGACGTACCGTAACTAGGGATGGGTATCGTTTGAAATGTATCGATTCCGATTCCGGTTTTGCTTATCGATTCCGGTTCTTATCGATTCCCCGTTTCGATTCCAAAATTGTAAAAGAAAGAGGTCAAACGTTTAGATAACAAAACTATCTTTATTCTTTTAAGCTTTAACTGACATTTTTACAAATATAAAATATACATGCAATACAAATGTATTGCACAATAGCTGTGCTTTATTTTAACTGAGCTATGCCTGTGGTAAGCTATTAACAGGCGGCATTACACTGTGCCTTGTCTTTTTCTTTTTTAGTGTAGTGGAGCGGAGCCTCACCTTAGAGCGTTTACCGCGACCCATCTTTGGTGTTATGAAGTGACTGAGCTCGTGAACTGTCTACGGGAGGGCGGGGGGAGCCTCGCTGCGGGGCAACTGTGGACCTCTGTCGCCTGTCAGTGCAACTTACATGATGCCTTTTAAAAAAATGAAGGGCGGTGCCGGCCGTCAGCGTACCGAGCCGGCCGTTAACGGCCCGCTGACGACCGGCCGTTCTGTGATTCTCCAGAACACACAGATGGCCAGTTCGCCCTTACCCTGTATTCCACCGGGTCACCGCGGCGCAGACGGACCCGGTGGAATACAGGGTCTACCGCGTTTAGGAACCGTTAAGCAGAACCGAAATTGTGTATTTTGTATGGATACCCGGTACCCGGCATTTCTTATCGGTTCTCATCTGGAACCGAGTTTCGGTTCCCAACCCTACCCATAACGCAGCCTCCACACGGCGGCGTGCGTTGAAGCTTGCCGGCGGGCGTGTCTTAAACTCGACCAACAACCAATCACATGAATCTCTCGCCCCTGACACACAAGCACACGGTTTGATTGGCTAGAGCTTGTACTGGCATATGATTTGATTGGCTGACGCTTCCGTCGAAGCTTCAAAAGTTGAACTTTTCTCAACTTTTGAAGCGAGCAAAGTGAAGCGACGGAACCACAATGCAGTTCTGCAAAGCGTGACGTCACCACATTCAAAGTTAATGGGAAGAAGCGTTGAAGCTTCAACGCATGCTGCCGTGTGGACGTACCGTAACACATGCAACTAAATTCAGAATAGTGTCTTATACACAATCTGGTATGCCATTAGATTAGTAGTGGATGAAGTGTATAAATTATACAAGTGATAGCCTGGAGTGATAGTCTGCGAGTAGGATTCACAGTCACTCTCTGGACATAATCCAAGTGTGCTGCAGAGCCAGATGTTTCGTGACCTCACATCTGTTCGTCTGCTCCCAAAACAAGCCTTATTTGATCAGTATCCCGACGGTGGAGGCTGTGTTTTGGGCAAAATTCCAGCTGCATGATCTCACAGAGCATCAATTGTTGTTGTCATGAAAGACTGACAAAGGTATAATGAACAGGTGACTTTGTGAAGTCTCTGTCTTCAAAGCATCTTCTCTGAGTGGTGTTCAATTGATTTTATTTCTCCATGATTCGATATTTTTGCATACAGCTGTTGATGCAACTAAAGATTTGTTCATTGTGTATTTTTCTTGATTTATCGATTAGCATAAAATCTCAGACAATGGTGAAAGAATGTGTTTCCCATGTTCTCAAATGTTTTGTTACATTATAACTATTATCATTATCTTATTATTATTTGTTTATTATTATGCTAGGTTATGTTCAGGATATTTTTTATTCAAAAGCATATGAACATGATATCTTTTGTATACAAAAAAAGTTGACATCAGGGGTGTCACATATATATATATATATATAATAATAAACAAATACATTAAATAAATACATTAAAATTAATTTCTTATTTCAGATTACATATTTGTTAAATACATAATTAGTTTAGATTTTTAATTCATAATATATTTAATAAAATAATGTTTTAATTATTGGTAAAAAATGTTCAAAATTAGGTTAATTTCTTCTTATGAATATTACATTTCCTTAAAAATTAAATTACCTAAAAAAAATCCATCTGCATTCAGGTTATAGCTCAGGTAGAAAACGATGACGTATGACTCATCCTGACTGTACCTGGCGCCTTAAGAAATGACTTAAGAAACAAAGAATGTGCTTTCTGTCTCACAATACAATTAAAATAACATAATATAATGTAAAAGCAGAAAGACAATTGGGACATTTTTACAGTCAAATAAAACAATGTCCGACACAAAAGCCAGGTGAACGAGAAAGTTCGGCTCAAGCCGCTTTTACAGTTGGTCATTACAAGTTCCTTTCAAGTCGAAATATGAAAGCAAAGCAGATAAAAAAGCTTTAAAATAACCCTAAAGTGTGTTTCCTAATAGAGAAAGGTCGAATGACAGGTAAATGTAGGTATTTGGTGAGTTTTATAAGATGTAAAAACACTCACCGAGCGGTTAGACCGTCGCTTTTTAGATCCGCGGAGGAACATCACGTCAGTTGGTGCTTAAAACACCGAAAAAAGAAGATTCCTGGTGAGTAAAAAATATATAAAAACACGGTGGAGTTATATTTAAAGTGACTTCAGTCTGTGCTGCACTACATGATGTTTCCCTGAGGACTGACTGATACTCTTTCCGCCGTAGAGAACTACTTTAACAACCGACAAGCTACTGCAACTGAAAATAAACTGACTTCCGGTTATGCTTTCAAAATAAAACACTTCCCAAACATGTTGAGGCTGACAAAAAAAATAGTTGAGCAGTGGCGAGCCGTGACTTTTATACCTAGGCCCTCTGACCCCACCCCTTCCCTCGAGTTATTACGTCACAGCGTATACTTCAGCGGAATATCAAAACAACGTCCCGGGGTGCAAAACGCATCAATGAAAGCGACCCTCTATCACACAAAACAACACCTGTAAATAACCCTATTTGTGTTCTTTGAAATTGAAAAGGATATTGCATTGTGTTTGTTACTTTCGTTGCAGTTGTATGTCTTAAGTGTAATTTGGCATGCTTTTATTTTGAAGGCGAGTTAACGCTAATGACAGGAAGTTGTTGTTGCTATGGAAACAAGAAAAGTTTCACAGCGGGCGGAACTTGTCATAAAGTCCGCGATAATAATACCCACCCATTCAGAGGGAAGATATGATTGGTCAATTGTACTGTCATTTGACATTACTCTCTCGTTCAGTTACTATAGCTGGGCACTCCAATCAGCTCCTGTCTTCACAGTAACTCGCAGAGACGAGCTTCTTTCATTTAACCCTTCACATTCCAACAGAAACTGAATAGGCAGATTCGAAGGATTTATTTCTTTGCCAATGTTATTTTAAATACAATTAAATCAAGTTATTTTTGGTAAAACTAATGAAAAATATAACTAAAAAAATATATAAAAAAATATATATATATTTTTAATGTTTTTAAATATTATTTTGTAGAATATCTTAGGCCCTCACAGAGGGCCTAGAGGGCCCTGGCGGCTCGCCACTGTAGTTGAGATATGAAGGCTAACAGGCTAGCAGGTGTGCGTCATATGCGAGGCCCCGCCTTAAATGGAGCACGATTTCCGCCAAAGATTTTGGAAATTGGTCCGTGCGCAAAGCATTGTGGGGATTTTAAGACCGCGGAGACTACACATGTGCAGCCTCGAAATTTTCTGCAACGAAGGACACCGGCCGGTAGAATACCAAGGATCCTGGACATTGGAACAGTCCTTCGGTGGCACTCAATGACGTAGCATCCTTGAAATAGTGGCTCTGGAGGAGCCTTCCTCGACATTGAGAAACATCCAGTGTTTCATTGTGTACTTTCAATACAGTATATGGTCCGGACCCACCGGTGGGCCCATCAAGTTCAGCATTCACTGTCATGAATATAAAATAAGACACTGATACTGTTCAGTGTTTTCCTCAATGAACATTTAGAGAAAAAATAAATATTCAGGGCTCCTCTCCCTCGGGGCTCCTCTCCCTCGGGGATCCTCTCCCTCGGGGATCCTCTCCCTCAGGGATCCTCTCCCACAGGGCTCCTCTCCCTCAGGGCTCCTCTCCCTCAGGGATCCTCTCCCTCAGGGCTCCTCTCCCTCAGGGATCCTCTCCCTCAGGGCTCCTCTCCCTCAGGAATCCTCTCCCACAGGGCTCCTCTCCCTCAGGGCTCCTCTCCCTCAGGGATCCTCTCCCACAGGGCTCCTCTCCCTCAGGGCTCCTCTCCCTCAGGGCTCCTCTCCCTCAGGGCTCCTCTCCCACAGGGCTCCTCTCCCTCAGGGCTCCTCTCCCTCAGGGATCCTCTCCCACAGGGCTCCTCTCCCTCAGGGATCCTCTCCCACAGGGCTCCTCTCCCTCAGGGCTCCTCTCCCTCAGGGATCCTCTCCCACAGGGCTCCTCTCCCTCAGGGATCCTCTCCCACAGGGCTCCTCTCCCTCAGGGCTCCTCTCCCTCAGGGATCCTCTCCCACAGGGCTCCTCTCCCACAGGGCTCCTCTCCCTCAGGGCTCCTCTCCCTCAGGGGGCCTCTCCCTCAGGGGGCCTCTTCCTGGTCTGTTGACTGTTGGTCAAGCTCTGGATCGCTGTTGTCTTCCATTTCTGAGACATCGTCCTCTATGTCTGGTTCAATCTCCTCTTCATCTGGTTCAAAACATTTGTCCCGAGCCCCTCTGACAGAAAATTGTCTAATCGGTCGCCTACTCATTGTGTCAATGAGTCAAGGCACAAATATAACTGCATGAGAGACAGTAAGGGAGGGGCATTTAGCGCGAGAAAGTGAGAGGTTTTTCGTTCTAAACTTCAAGTACCAAAAGTAAAGGTAGACATAATGCAGATTGGATATATCATAGATTATAAGAAGTGGTTTACTGAGTGTGAGCATTAATCATGATGCAGCACGTTAAGGTGGTACAACATGCCATTTTGCTTTAACATATTATGTGTATGCTTGTATGCCATCTTAAAGTAAAATCTTCTCATTATCTATTTTGTATCATCAAAGAAACTTCTGCTAAGGAGCTACAGCTGTAGCAGAAAAGAAAAGGAAATACTGTAAATGCTACAGCTACTTTCCACCATTGCAAATACGTTTTATTTAATACAACTTACATTGTTTTGAGGTCAGGATATTTACCATGTTATGATGTTTATTCATGTCTGTCTTCTTTTATAGTTGGACCCTGCTGCATGGTGATTTTGAACTTAAAATAACATTGACTTGAAGGTAGGGTAGGTAATGGAGAAACCAGCTCGAGTGCGCTAGAATTTGAAAGTACACAACCGAACAAAATGTGCCACTTCCTTCAGACTTCCTTCCAGAGCCCCTCCTCCAACACACACGAACGCGCACATGACCAATGAGGACACGAGATAAGTTTGTGCACAGATGGAAGGCTGCAGGCAGGTAGGCCATCCAGTTACTTTAGCCGGCTCAGATGATTGGTCGTGCTTTTTACAGCGCCACAGCTTCCACAGATGAAATTGTTTGATGTATTTATTGTCAAAGCATTTAATGTATGCATTGCTATCGGGATGTTAAGAGCATTCCATGGAATATAACTGAAGTGAATTACCTACCCCACCTTTAATGTTTTATTTGATTGTTTTATGTTATGTATGCACTCTTTATATTGAGAGCTTGATATGTTAAACTATCGTTAATTAATTAATGCATTTATTAGTTAGATGTTCTAAATTAATACATTTCTTAAAGGTAAAACAAATAATCCCTGCTTTTATTTTGAAGGTGTGTGATGCATACTGACAGTGTCTTGCTAACTTGACCATTTCTCTCCACAAACCTGAGGCTACAAAGTGTGTCCTTCGCTTCACCTCCTAGGCTACAACATGAAAGTACAACTACACACACACCCCTCTCCTACTCAAACAAACCCCTCCTTTACTTTCTGAT
The DNA here is from genome assembly GCA_028583405.1 of Pogonophryne albipinna. Classification (NCBI taxonomy): domain Eukaryota; kingdom Metazoa; phylum Chordata; class Actinopteri; order Perciformes; family Artedidraconidae; genus Pogonophryne; species Pogonophryne albipinna. Next base: position 232,128 of record JAPTMU010000128.1, on the reverse strand, counting down.
CCTCACCATGTATAGTCTTTATTAATCCATCTGCAGTCTGCATCCACAGCGAGGAAGAATAAATACTGCTAGATAAATATTTAGAGCAGGAATTATGAACCCAGATATGTTTGGGGGAAAGTTATAATCACACAGCAACATGGGGACTTCGTTTAAAAACAACAAAGTCAGTATGAGCTCAAACAAAGGATTATCCTTCCTCTGAAGTCTCTCAATAACACGGAGCTTGTGTACAGTAGTGTTTTTGCAGCAGTGAAAAGTTAGAAAGGCTTTTCCTTAAATGCAATGTAATCTGAACATGAAAAGAGGGGGAGAGCATGCATAGCTGTGTGTGCAAAAGAAACATTCAAATAAGATTAGAGAGCAGATGCATGGTGAACCAGTGTGTGTACAACAGTGTTCCTGATTATATCTGAACAGCAGCTTCCTGATAAGAGTCTGGTGCTTACACCACAGCTTTACTGAGGTTTCTGCTACTTTACTAACTTGAACTTCATTACTTTATTTCTAGGCTTTACATGTATTCATTTATTTCAGACAATCAGAAACACTCTGCTTCCATCTACTGGTGATCTGACAGAAAGCAACTAAAGACAAATACACCCAGCATCACTTGCACTTGTATTTAACCTTTGTGTTGTGTTCGAAAGCTGTTACCGTTCATGGTGTTCGCGGGTCCATTTTGACCCATGATTGATCTCAGTCCAGATCACTCAAACACAATGACTATCATCCAATATTGTTTTAATTACATCATAACTAACTTATTCATTCATAACTGTACAATGCTGTAGTCATTTTATTTTATGGCCCCAAAACACATCACACCACTTATTTAAGTAAAACATTTGATTAAATGCACTCATCATTATAATGGAAGCCTGTTTGCGCCACAGGAAAAAAAAGAAAAAATCCTGTAAGTCAATATATTGACTTAGCTATCTCAATATATTACATTACATTACATGTTACTTGTTAGACGCTTTTATCCAAAGCGACTTACATACTTATTGACTTAGCTCAATACATTTTCAATATATTGAGATACTAAGTCAATATATTGAGATAGTACGTTAATATATTGACTTACTATCTCAATATATTATCTCAATATATTGACTTAATATCTCAATATATTGACTTAATATCTCAATATATTGACTTACTATCTCAATATATTGACTTAATATCTCAATATATTGACTATTACGCTGGGATCCGGAGTCATGGATGATCCTGCGGTCCTGTGTCCTGCATCGCGAGCCCTGGATCTTGAGTCGTGGCTGTGGTCCTGGATCATAGGTCCTGGATGGATATCCTCGTGGATTCATCTTCCTATTATACACACATGCATTTCCAAACATTTGGACTACCTATGTTGCAAATGTATTATCTTTTCAATTTACACACGGCATCTATTGCACGTCTGTCCGTCCTGGGAGAGGGATCCCTCCTCTGTTGCTCTCCCTGAGGTTTCTCCCATTTTTCCCTTTAAAACTGTGGGTTTTCTTTGGAAGTTTTTCCTTGTACGATGTGAGGGTCTAAGGACAGAGGGTGTCGTATTGTCATACTGATATTTTGTACAAACTGTGAAGTCCACTGAGACAAATGTAACATTTGTGATATTGGGCTATATAAATAAACATTGATTGATTGATTGACTTACTATCTCAATATATTGACTTACTATCTCAATATATTGACTTACTTTCTCAATATATTGACTTACTATCTCAATATATTGACTTACTATCTCAATATATTGACTTACTATCTCAATATATTGACTTACTATCTCAATATATTGACTTACTATCTCAATATATTGACTTACTATCTCAATATATTGACTTAATATCTCAATATATTGACTTAGCTATCTCAATTTTTTTTTTTTTTTTTCCTGTGGCGCAAACAGACTATACATTATATTCCCTATAGTGAAGACAGTGGATCATTATGTTATCTGACTATAGACTAATATTAGAATACAATTCGATGGATGGGAGACCAGGTGCATGTTGCAAAAAAAATATTGTTACAGTGGATGAAGGGGGTGGGGTGGGGGGTGGGGGGGGGGGGGGGGGGGTGTCTAAAGTCAACGATGAATCTTGATTGGGCCACATTTGACCCCGAGTGACCCACAACATGCTGCCGGGTCTCCCCAGACCCGAACACCAAATGATAAACCTTTTGTTTTAGAGACCTTCAAAACTTGGCTACAATTGTCCAAATCAGTTGTGTCGTGTTTGTGGAGGATATCATGAAGCCTTGTTCCGATACAAAAAACAAGAGCGTAGTTATTATATCATTTTAACTTGAAACAGGTCACGGGAGACCCGAACACAACATAAGGGTAAAGCTGTGTACGACATAATGTAGAACATTGTAGAACTAAATGTGACCTTAATGCAATCAAAAATGAAACGCATGTCATAAGACCAATAATGTAATACAGTCTCCTGATATGTTATTAATATGTTTACAGATAGTGTTGAGGTGGGTTAATATATTTATTTATTTTTAAATGTTGAAGTAATTATTCGAATAGACGATTTATTACAAGTACTTGTTTTTTGGAAATGTGTGCAATTATAAAACATGAATTAAACTTTTAGTTTTATGTAAGCTTACTGGAAAACACGAATGTAATATAATTAACATTATTTAAAGATTGCACCTAATTTGAAACGGTTATAACAGAGAACAATATCATAACTTATAGTGCTTTTTATCATGCTATTTTTAGGCCTCAGATATATAAAAAAAAAAATATATATATATATATATATATATATATATATATATATATATATAGCAAAACATGTCTATGAAGTGTTGATAAATAAAAAAGGAGGAGTCTGAGCTCATGCGGGACCCGGCAGCTACTGTCTAAACTAAATGCTGCCGTGATGAAACGCCATGTCATGGATTATCAAGGATTCTCTCTGAAACAGTTTGGAGCTCAAAGGCTTTCTCTCTTGCCGGTTATACCACAAGGTGAGTTCCTTTTTACTTCCTGCTTCTTCACACACATGCTCTCCAGTACAGGTTAGCTCTGAGTGTTAGCGATGCTAATGTAAACACAGACCATATTACGTCCAAAACAGTCGGGCATTGTTTCTGATAGCAACGTTTCTGATTGGGCCGTGGGTCCACATTTCAGATATTACGTCATATCGGACGCAAATCTGGATCAGCTCCGTTGTTCCCCGTTTTTAGAGATTTGGGTACGGAGGAAAAGAGAGAGGGTTTTATTTTCTGACGCTGCGTGAGTTCCCTGACGCACCGGGGACACATAGTTATGTATAAAAGACATCAAAAAGTGCATTTTGCATGATAGGTCCTCTTTAAACAATGTGGTATTAACATTTCCAAATGGGTTTCTTGTAAAAAATGGACAGATTATTTCTTAATGCAAAACGTTGTTGTTTCTCAAAATGAAAAAATGTTGTTTTAGTTGTTTATTTGCTTAAAGTTATTATATTTTTGTCTTGAGTACTTATACATTAAAAACGTGTTCTATGTTTTTTGTTTATTTCATTTAATATTATTATACATTGTTGGTTTCTAAAAGCTGTCTCCAACACAGAGGTTAAACGGTCTTATAAGTGAACAATGTAAAAGCACAAACACAGATTTTCTTTGTAGTAACAATGGCTTTTATTTCCCAAAGCAAGGCTGCTTTGAAGTTAGAAATGACAAACGGCAGACTCTTGTAAAGCATGTTAGAAAAAAAATTATAATCATAACATGGCAATGTTTTACTTAAATAACCACGAAAGGGAAGAGGAAACGGTTACAGAGAGTATTAAAACTGTGACATTCACATCAGAAAATTCTACCTATTGTTCCTTTTTCTGTGTGCCTCTTCAAAAAGAAAGTTGATTTCTCTACTGGACTGTAAAAAAATGTCAAAAGAAAACTATTTTGCACATTAAAAAAGGAAGAAAATAAAACAACCTGAGCAAAAATCAAAGTGGAGGATGACACTGTGCTTAAAATGAGGAACGTGTTGTTAACGGATACTGAATTAGTGCAGCCAGAATACTGCTGATGAATGACTGTAGGACACTTCAAGAATATAAGAAGAAGAAACTGGTTAATTTGACTTTAAGGCACCGTACACACTCTAAAGAGCAAAGATTAAATAACAGTGTTTGGCAAACCACTGGAAACACTGAATTACGATGTTACACCTAAACTACCCATCCATGTGTAAAACTACTACAGCGGTCCATTAACAGTAGACATGTGTATTAAACAACCATTGCCTATTATGTACAGTTTCCCTTTCTTAATCAGAGGTACATAGAGTGGTGCAGTGAAGACGTATTTTTGTAGTCCGACCCTGAAGGCAGCATCTCCCTGGTTCCCTCGACTCAAAGTCAATGGATTTTTACATTGGATTTTGGAATATTGCTGAAAGTATTCTTACATGTTTTGTTCAGCAGGATAAACTCCAAATATTGACTCTAAGTTTCATCTATTAAAAACGTAAACGCAATCCCCAGAAGTAAAAAGGTTATAGAGGACGGTCACATGACTTCTCATCACCACCGCTAAGCTAAAGGCGGCTAAGGCTAAGTCTCATTTAGACACGTATTAGCAACCATGTTTTTTAATTCACCAGTGGCTATTAACCGACGTATTTTATGTCGTACAACAAAACTTTAAAGGGGCCCAATTCTTAGGTTCTTATTTAGTGTCTCTACTGAGACATGTCTCCATGTTTTAATGTTCAAAAAGCTCTTTATTTGTCTCATACTGCCTGTGCTGCAGCACCTCTTTTCACCCTCTGTCTGAAACCAGAGCCCAGTCTGCTCTGATTGGTTAGCTGGCTGACTTTGTTGTGATTGGTCAACCGCTTAGAGATGTCCCGCCCCTTAGTCTATCACGTACAATGTGTCTGAGCGCTAGCCAATAGGATCGCGAGTGTTACATAGTGATGTCATAATGTTCCTGAAGTAAACAAAGGAGTCCAACGGAGGCGTTTCGGGGAGGGGGGGGGGGGGGGGGGGAGTGTGTGGATGAGAATCTCCAGGAAAGGGAAGACCCCCTAAAAGCATAATAGGGCCTCTTTAAAATCCCTTCAGCTTGTGTTAACCACAGACCTTATTTCAGGCTACTAACAAAAACACATACAGAAAAAAAACCTTGACTTTGCGACGAGGGAACAGGGAGTGCTAAAATGCTAACTAATTTCTGGGTGTTAGGACTCATTCCTGCACCACTCTATTGAGGTTGGAGTAAAGGTTGATGTGCAGGCACAGATGTTCAGTACCGTCCACAGCGTACAGCGGCATTAAACAGAGACCTCTTGATTTTCACTGTCCGTCGTCCTCTCTGATCCACGCCTCCATTCTGCACACAGTCCTCTTCAATCCTGGCAGAGGTTTAAACTCTGTCTTCTGTATGGAACAAAGGAGATCATATATCAACAGACAGAAACCAATGCAATTAACTTCATCGGAATTCTAAAAAATAACAGTGATTTTATAATCTCCTGTTAACGATTGGAATACTTTCTGAATATAATTGTTTATATATTTGTGGAGAACAGGAACATTTCGCTTCAAAATGGTTTCAGTTTCATCAAATTATACAAATATATTCACACTTTTAAATGTCCTTTTTGTTCCTTTTGCAGTTGTTAGTAACATTTAAAAATAAATAACATTTTTTTTTAATGTTTGATTTTGAAATGAATGTTGTGAGTGAATCATTTAGACAACTGATCTTGTCTTGTTTGCAAAATAACGTCTCAAACATGTCGTTTCTCTCACCGGTGGAGGCTGCCGTGTGCTGCCTGGTGCTCTTGATGTGCAGGAAGATGGTGTAGGTGTCGTAGGCAAACAGCAGACCCGCGATCAGACCGAAAACCTGAGAATCAAACATCAGAGTCAGAACAGGTCTCAAGAAAAAAACCACTTAAATGTTATTTGCATGAAACTGTAAAACTGAAAAGCAACAACAGAACAAAAAAAGTCCATCACAATATCAGAGAGCACAGAGTTGTCTTTGCAGCTTCCTTTCATATTCCATGAAGCTTGTTTAGTATCTCCTATTGCATTCATAATCTAATTAGTGGTGTTATGCCTCCCACTCTGCCTCTGGTTTCCCTGCACTCTAAATTAATTCCTCTCTTGTCTCTCTTATTCGTATCCTCTATATTCATGACTTGAAAGAGAGTAGAAAAACGCACTTTAAAATGTTATTGTGATTATTTTCTTACTGGTGCATTTTGTGTTTTTAGTATTCTAGCAGAAAACTGAAAATACATTGATAATATATGTATTGCAAGCGGTATTGTTATTACATATGTTCTCATATTGTACCCATCATTCGTAGCTACAGTAAAATCAAACCTGCTTGTTAGAGCCAGTATTTTGATTTGATAAGAAAGGCCACCTAATTGTGACGTCTGTAGTCAACGCACTATAAAGGACTACAATTCCCACGGCGCCTGTGCTAACGCCACAGTGATGGGCAACCTGTTGAGAGATGCCGTCGAGGAACAGTTTTTAACCGTACTCGTAACCGTACATACAAACCGTACAAGTACCCTTTAAGTTGTGAAGTTATAAGCATTATCAAGAAAGAAAGAATACCTAAGTTGTGTTGTTTTATTTGAGTTTTGCCTATTTCTTTTGAATATTGTAAAGGCCTATTTTTCTTTGTTGCATGTGCAAAAGTTTGTTATTTTATTTTGAGCAAACACATCGCAACATCTTCTAAACCATCGGAGGCCAAGCAACACTTCAAACTGTGAGTAATTTAAGGAGAGAAACGAGTTAGAACTGTCTGTTTAAGGCGTCTAGTGGCTTGGTGGAAAAACAAGGAAGGAAGCCACGACACTGCTTGAAACCTTGCTTTCAATTACCAGGTGAAGACACATCAGGATCAGAAACTCAGTAATGATCAAATGAACGAGTCACATTGAACACATCACTGTTGGTTAAATGCACAATATGTAAATAACGGCCACTAGGGGTCTCTCAACTAAACTGTAAGGAAAGCTGGAGTTTTCACACGTCTTCATTTGTTCGACCAAAGGTCCCAAATACTTAGGTGATAAGAAGAATGATAAGAAAGATGTATTCAACAATTGTATTGCATATTTGACTGATATCTGCATCCCTATCTATCTTTCTTTTTTTATTGCGTCCTTTTGATATCTACAATAAATTCAAACATGCTTGAAACAGCACTTTCAAAATGTAATCATCAAACTTTTATTTTGTATTAATTGGTGCATCTTCGGTTCTATTTGATCAATAAAAGAATGCTGGACATTTCTTTCAACTTTTATTTTTTGAAATAGCAATTTGTTGTCAAAAAACGTTGTGCAAGTTTCCCCTCATATCGTGCATCACTAGCTATGATAACGTCAGACCTGCTTGAAAACGTTTGCTCTCATCGCGATAAAGACATTTCTAAAAAGGATTTTCAAAGTTGAAGTAGAAATCAGCTCTTGTAAAAATGTTTATGAAGCTCAGGGAGACCGTTTCCCACGCTCTCATTCACAATTCTCTCTCACTCACTCGCCCTTCCATTACATTACATTACATGTCACTTGTTAGACGCTTTTATCCAAAGCGACTTACATACTCAATACTGTGGACAATCCCCACAGGAGCAATTTGGGGTGAAGGGTCTCAGGGAAACAACGACATGCTGACTGCAGTGGGGTTTGAACCAGCCATCCCCTGATTCAAAGTTCAGCTTCCTTCAATAAGCAAGGGCGCGTCACAGTAGACCAATCAGTCCCGTCACATCCCCCACAAGCAATCACAGCAGACCCGGCAAACGTTTAAATCTGCTCTTCTCTCCCTCGCCAGCATCGTTCAGAGAATTGATGCAACCCACCTCCACCTCCTTCACCTCCAGTCATCAGCTCCAGGGCCAGGCTAGCCCAGAAGAACCCTCATCATTAAGGACCCTTCACCACCACCAGTGTCTAGACCACTGTAAATCCATCACAGTATGATGGGGTCTAATCTCCAAAATGTAAATCAAACTCACGGAATAACTCTCTCCTGATTGAAATATTGTTGTTTTATGTTCAGTTTAATGCTCAATTTATTGAACAAAAGACTGTCAAATATAATTTCCTTTTTTTTTTTAAAGTAACGCTTTTTTTTGCATAATCTTGAAAATATAGAAAAAGTCAGATTGTCCAATAAAATGGATGCATATTTTCCTCATTTCCTGCAGCCATTGCAAAACAAAAATGTAACCTGCTTGAGAACAGATGCTCATCTCTCTTAAACACTTCGTAGACTTTCTGTGAAATTGTGACAAAAGTCTTGTGATGTTCACTCCACTAAAACAGGAAGGAAGCGTGAGATTTCAGATGGTCATATTACTCAACTCTGACTCAGAGCCTTCCACGAAACAGTCAGATAATTTCATCCGTTATACGTTTCCACACCTTCATAAACGCTGATTCATTGTTAATGATTGTCAAAACAAGCAGGAAAACGTTTTCAGTATTAATCTCATGGGAGCTTCACTGACCCCGCCTGCAATTCGAGCGCCGTCACCGGTTCCTCCAATCACAGACACCAGAGAGACGATGATGTAGAGCACGGCTCCGATACCGGCACGGAACAGATCCTGAACAGAAGGAGAAGATAAAGTGTTGGGAAAATACTGAATGTCCTCTTCCAGTATGAGAGTAACATGATAACAAAGGTATCCCAACTGTAGCTGTGAACATGACAGGATGTGTGATTACCTAGAAGAGCATCAGGACTGTTTGAGGCATATGATAGCTATGTGATTAACATGATGATTCAGCCTCTATGGAGAGAGACATATGACAAGCATGCTCATTTCTGACGTGGAGCTAATCTGAAGTAAACATTGAATACTGCTTTCTATTCCTCCATCTTGTGACTGTGTAACTCCCTCTCTTGGATATCAGCATGTGAAGGACACTGTTCAGGAACTAGTTGATGCTCTGTATGTGATGACTCCTTCCATTCTGGAGAGGATCACAGATACATGGATCCTGAGGTTGAAGATCAAGCCGGTGACCAGTGAGATATTTCTAACATAAAGTGTTGTGTAACTGTGTGTGTGTGCTATGTGTGTGTGTGTGTGTGTGTGTGTGCTGTGTGTGTGCGGTGTGTGTGTGTGCTGTGTGTGTGCTGTGTGTGTGTGCTGCGTGTGTGCTGTGTGTGCTATGTGCTGTGTGCTATGTGCGTGTGCCATGTGTGTGCTATGTGTGTGTGTGCTATGTGTGTGCCATGTGTGTGCCATGTGTGTGCTATGTGTGTGTGTGCTATGTGTGTGCCATGTGTGTGCCATGTGTGTGCTATGTGTGTGTGTGCTATGTGTGTGTGTGCTATGTGTGTGTGTGTGCTATGTGTGTGCTATGTGTGTGTGTGTGCTGTGTGTGTGCGCTATGTGTGTGTGCGCTATGTGTGTGTGTGCTATGTGCGCTGTGTGTGCTATGTGCGCTATGTGTGTGTGCTATGTGTGCTATGTGTGTGTGTGCTAAGTGTGTGTGCGCTATGTGTGTGTGTGTGTGTGTGTGTGTGTGTGTGTGTGTGCTATGTGTGTGTGCGTGCTGTGTGTGTGCGCTATGTGTGTGTGCGTGTGTGTGTGTGTGCTATGTGTGTGTGTGCGCTGTGTGTGTGTGTGTGTGTGTGTGCTGTGTGTGTGCGCTATGTGTGTGTGTGTGTGTGTGTGTGTGTGTGTGTGCTATGTGTGTGTGCTGTGTGTGTGCTGTGTGTGTGTGTGCTGCGTGTGTGCTGTGTGTGCTATGTGCTGTGTGCTATGTGTGTGCCATGTGTGTGTGCTGTGTGTGTGCTGTGTGTGTGCGGTGTGCTGCGTGTGTGCTGTGTGTGCTATGTGCTGTGTGCTATGTGCGTGTGCTATGTGTGTGCCATGTGTGTGCTATGTGTGTGTGTGCTATGTGTGTGTGTGTGCTATGTGTGTGCTATGTGTGTGTGTGTGCTGTGTGTGTGCGCTATGTGTGTGTGTGTGTGTGCTATGTGCGCTATGTGTGTGTGTGTGTGCTATGTGCGCTGTGTGTGTGTGTGTGTGCTATGTGTGCTATGTGTGTGTGTGCTAAGTGTGTGTGCGCTGTGTGTGTGTGTGTGTGTGTGCGTGTGCGTGTGTGCTATGTGTGTGTGTGCTATGTGTGTGTGTGTGCTGTGTGTGTGTGTGTGTGTGTGTGTGTGTGTGTGCTATGTGTGTGTGTGCGCTGTGTGTGTGTGTGTGTGTATGTGTGTGTGTGTGTGTGTGCGCTATGTGTGTGTGTGCTATGTGTGTGTGTGCTATGTGTGTGCGTGCTATGTGTGTGCGTGCTATGTGTGTGCGCACGCAATAACACTCTTCAGGTCAGTGCATAAGTTAAATCGATTAAATCATGTTTTTTGTCTGAACCGAGTTAAATATAAATCAGGCTTCATTGTGACTGTGACTGTGTGTGTGTGTGTGTGTGTGTGTGTGTGTGTGTGTGTGTGTGTGTGTGTGTGTGTGTGTGTGTGTGTGTGTGTGTGTGTGTGTGTGTGTGTGTGTGTGTGTGTGTGTGTGTGTGTGTGTGTGTGACTGTGACTGTGACTGTGTGTGTGTGAGCTGTGCGTGTGTGTGTGCGTGTGTGTAGAGGACTCACGCTCCAGACCCAGTTGATCACGAGGATCTGCTTGTCGATCTCCATCATGAAGATGACGAAGAAGATGATGGAGAAGATCATCTCGCAGATGGCCACCGAGGAGTATCCTCCATAGTGAGAGGCCGCGAAGCAGATGATGATGATCAAGCTGACGACCTGAGAGAAAGGAAAGAGTGGGGAAGGGACAATGAACAGATCAATGCAAGGTTTTGAGAAAGGAACAGATATCCCCGGATACTTGAAAGAAAATGTTTTGTCATAAAAGTGGTTGTGTTTCTATAAGTTGCTGAACCTGTGTTAACCTTGAATTAGTAAATACTGCTCTACAGTACTTGCTGATACCACACATTTGAATATGGTAACTACTATTTGATTGGATGCATGGGATTTTCAAAATAAAGGCATGTGTAGCAGTATCTTTCTAAATAAAGTTGAATTTCAAAATAAAGGCAAACAATGATGCTATTGGATTGTTGACCATTGATCAGATCCCTGGTGAAAGAAGAATGGAAAGACTTAGAAAATACATTTGGAAGCATTTAAGTTAATGGGGCTTCATTTTAAGAGAACAAAACAATATGAAAACATCCTTCATACAAACGTTCACACAACTTCTGCAGAATAATCCACGTGTCATTTGCCTGGTTGTACTTACTTCCCCAAAAAACTACAGATATGATATTTAAAACTCTTGAGGTGAACAGTCGTATGCTTGTGCAACTCATGCCTGCAATAGAGTGGTGCAGTAACGAGTTGAAGTGTTTGTTTGAACAGTTTGCAGGAGGCAGGAACTTGCTTTCAAGCAGAACAGAAACTAACTTAGAGGAGTGTTTACATTACATTGCATTTAGCTGACGCTTTTATCCAAAGCGACTTACAATAAGTACGTTCGACCAACAAAATAGAAACTTGAAGAAAACAGAATCATATAAGTACATCAAGTTTCATAGAGCAAAAACATTTCAAGTGCTACTCAACTGGCTTTAGGTAAGCCAGTCCTTTATTAGTATATAAGTGCTTTGTTAGTAAGTTCTATCGCTCGAAGTGGAGTCGAAAGAGATGAGTTTTCAGTCTGCGCCGGAAGGTGTGTAAGCTATCTGCTGTCCTGATGTCAATGGGGAGCTCATTCCACCATTTTGGAGCCAGGATAGCAAACCCACGTGTTTTTGCTGATGGGAACTTGGGTCCCCTTCGCAGCGAGGGTGCAGCGAGTCGTTTGGTTGATGCAGAGCGGAGTGCACGTGCTGGGGTGTACGGTTTAACCATGTCCTGGATGTAGGAAGGGCAAGATCCATTCGCAGCATGGTACGCAAGTACCATTGTCTTGAAGTGGATTCTAGCAGTTACCGGAAGCCAGTGGAGGGAGCGGAGGAGCGGAGTGGTGTGGGAGAATTTAGGAAGGTTGAAGACCAGACGAGCCGCTGTATTCTGGATGAGCTGCAGAGGTCGGATGGCACATGCAGGTAGACCAGCCAGGAGGGAGTTGCAGTAGTCTAGGCGTGAGATGACGAGAGCCTGGACCAGAACCTGCGTCGCTTTCTGGGTCAGCTGGGGACGCATCCTCCTGATGTTGTAAAGCGTGTATCTGCAGCAGCGGGTTGTAGCAGCGATGTTTTCAGTGAAGGACAGGTTGTTATCTAGGATCACACCCAGATTCCTTGCAGTCTGAGTCAGGGAAACAACAGAGGTGCCGATGTTGATTTACGTGTTTGGCGTAATGACGCACAACGGCCTCCACAACTTCTGTAGTCCTATTCAGCCACTTGGTAACAACCATCGTTTTTCAGACACGTCAACTCTTCAGAAATCACCAGTGGGGTCACTGCTGATGGATTTCATGTCGTAGAACAAAACGTGATCCGTCTCTTCAATGTGTCTCAACCACAGACCTTAGTTCCAGATATTTTCCTAAATCCTATGGAGAGATCCCATTGGCTCTGAGACCAGGGAACAGGAAGTGGTAAAATGCTAACTTACTTCCTGCACCACTCGATTGCTTCTAATGCAAAAGTAATACTTTTCTTCAGATCATAAAAAAACCTATTTTCTTTGATTCTTTGTCCACTGTGAAGGCATGCAGCCTCAAGGCAACATGGGGTTAGGTATTCCTATAAGAGTAAGGCCAGATAAGGAACAAGACTCATATTTCTCCACTATTAGACTGTCCCGTTTTCTTGATAAAACAGCTGTAAAGCACCTGAGAGAGCACCAATCCTCTCCATGCTCAGTTTCAAAGGCCAGTCGGACAGTCAATCATCCAAACAGAGCATCACTGTTCCAGCCTCTTCACTACATCCACATGATAACAAGCGACTCTGCCAGAGAGAAATATGTGTGCGCAGTGAGAGCGATTACCACGCGCCGCTCCTTCTGAGATTAACAGCATGTGTTTGTTTGTGCCATCCTCGTCTGATTCTTCCATATGAGGGAAAAAGTCTGCCTGCATTCCTCTCAGTGCATTCCTCTGAAACGCTGAGAAGCTGCCAACATTCAGACATCATAAACCGAGGCAGCCCACGACCCTGAACAGAACCAGGGCCACGCTTTTTTTTCTATAGAGCTATTGTCAAAGAGCGTGGGTTGAAACATTCACACAGGGACACATGGCAGCTGTGAAGGAGTGGAGGTCTACCAGAACAGCCTCACAGTTTAGTTTAATCATGTTAATGTCCTTAAACACAACTTTCTCTACTCTGACCTCCAGATTTACATATTTTTGCTCTAAAACTGTGACGTATGTGCATTTGACGTAAGAGCTGCAACTAAGGACTATTTGATTTGTAATTAATCTGCAGATTTATTGTTGTATTTCTTCAACTCAAGGGTGTTTATAATTTGTCTTTGTGTGAAAGGCCCTGTTCTGAATATAGCAAACATGTCATATTTATTACAATATTATATTTTACAGTAAAATCAACAGATTTGTTTGAAAACTTAAAATCATTAGAAATAGTTGCAAATTAAGTTTCTTTTAATTGACTAATTTCTTTATCATGGCGGTTTTTAAACAGCATATTAAAACGTGATTTGTTTCCACTGTTGACTTTTCTTACCCGGCATTTCTCTGCACATACTGCATCAGCATTTAACACATCGTACATCTTACATCAAATGTATAATAGTAGTTGAATTAAATGATCAAAATGTTGTACTTGTTATTTTAAAATAGATTTTTACAATAGTTTTGAGAGAAGTTCTTTATTTGCTTTTACTTCACAACTTAACCCATTTTACTGTGTGTGTGTGTGTGTGTGTGTGTGTGTGTGTGTGTGTGTGTGTGTGTGTGTGTGTGTGTGTGTGTGTGTGTGTGTGTGTGTGTGTGTGTGTGTGTGTTTCATACCAACATGTAAATAAATGTAAATTCTACTTGGTAATAATAATAATAATAACTTTAATTGACATAGCGCCTTTCATTAACCCAAGGTCGCTTAACAATGAAACATTTAAGGACAAGACATAAAACAGGGGGGGGGCAGAAATGGAAGTGTTACATTGCAGGGGGGGGGGGGGGGGGAGTGAGTTAATGTTGGAAGGCTTTGTTGAACAGATGAGTTTTCAGGGTTGATTTGAAGATGTTCAGAGAAGGGGCGTTACGGATTTCAGCAGGGAGGGAGTTCCAGAGGGGGGGGGCGACACTGAAGGCACGGCCCCCGAAGGTGCGGAGGCGTGAATCAATAAACCTGATTCTGGTTCAGATTATAGCGATGAAGTGTTTTGCAAAGATGTATTTTCCGACACCTCAGAGTGTGAAATCTGTGCCGTCTGAATGAAGCACACACACGATGCAACTGACAGCATTACAGCATTACATCTGTCACTCTGCTGCCCCCCCACTCACAACTGTTACACACACACACACTCACACACGGCCCGATGCATCAGAGCTTCATGTGTTCTGGAGCCTGGCACCGGCTGCACAAAGAGGCTCTGTGCAGGCGGGTCACAGAGAAACACCCTCTGCTCACAAGAGACCCTCAGAAGAAGAAGAAGAGCCGCCAAGATGTTGAAACAAGGAGCGCCAAACGGAGAACATTAATCCTTTAGATTATTTACACTTAGAAATATCCCCCTTTTATTTGTCCTGTTATGGTTTTGTTTACATATTTATTTATTTGTAAATGTTGTGTTATTTCTGTCTTACATTTACTGAGTGGTTTATCTGTGGATTATTTTATTGTTCCTTTCTTGCCAATGTACTGCTATTCCATGAAATCATGTTAATACATTTTGACTGATATTCCAATTGATAAACAATATTTAAAGGAAATTATCTCTTTTGCTTCCTTATTATCATTCAAAAAATGTAATAACAAAGCAAACTCAGTCCACTACCAATAACCCCCTTCTATGTATCTTCATTTTATAGATTTATGTTTAAAGTGGACCTATCATGCTATATTGGAAACATATATTCCGCTCCTCCGCTCCCTCCACTGGCTTCCGGTAACTGCTAGAATCCACTTCAAGACAATGGTACTTGCATACCATGCTGCGAATGGATCTGGCCCTTCCTACATCCAGGACATGGTTAAACCGTACACCCCAGCACGTGCACTCCGCTCTGCATCAACCAAACGACTCGCTGCACCCTCACTGCGAGGGGGACCCAAGTTCCCATCAGCAAAAACACGTGGGTTTGCTATCCTGGCTCCAAAATGGTGGAATGAGCTCCCCATTGACATCAGGACAGCAGATAGCTTGCACATCTTCCGGCGCAGACTGAAAACTCATCTCTTTCGACTCCACCTCGAGCGATAGAATTACTAACAAAGCACTTATATACTAACAAAGGACTGGCTTATCTAAAGCCAGTTGAGTAGCACTTGAAATGTTTAGCTCTATGAAACCTGATGTACTTATATGATTCTGTTTTCTTCAAGTTTGTGTCTTCCTGGTCGAATGCACTTATTGTAAGTCGCTTTGGATAAAAGCGTCAGCTAAATGCAATGTAATGTAATGTAATATTGTAGGGCCTATACGAAACATGTCTGTGAAGTGTTTTGCTTTACATACCAAACAGATCCCCCATTGTAGCCATGCCTCATTCTGCTCAAACCCCTCTTTTGCAGCCCTGTTAGAGAAACGCGGATCTTGGGTCCTTAGCTTAAAAAAAAAAAAAAGAGGAGGCGGAGCTAATGCCTGATCAGAATTCTACCGGAGATAAAGTTAAATTCTGCAGTGATAAAACGCCATCCTGTTCCAAACCACATCAAGGATTATTTCTGAAACAGTATGGAGCTCAAATGCTTTTTCTCTTGCATGTTTATCACAAGGTGAGTTCCTTTTTTTATTTCCTGCTTTTTAAACATGTGCTCTCCAGTACAGGTTAGCTCTGAGTGTTAGCGATGCTTGCTAATGTAAACAAAGACGAGATTACGTCCAAAACACGTCAGGCATTGTTTCTGATAGCAACTCTCTGTGAGTCCGCAGCCGATTTGACGTCAGATCTGTATCCGCTCGTTGTTCCCCCGTTTTTAGAGATTTGGGTACGGAGGAAAAGAGAGAGGGTTTTATTTTCTGACGCTGCGTGAGTTCCCCGACACACCGGGGACACATAGTTATATAAAAGACATCAAAAAGTGCATTTTGCATGATAGGCTGCAAGAATATGCAATAAAAAGATCAAATAAAATATGTAATTGTTTTTTAAACATGAGAAGTTAAAGTGAAATGTTCAATACAAAAGAAAAAACAACAACAAATATTAAGATAAACATAAGAAATTAAAGTGTATCGTTTGTATAGTCTCATATATTTTTCATTGATCAAATATTGTTAATTCTGCCTTTGTATATTGCACTACTAGCCCATTTAGTCATTTCTATTAAAGTCCTCTAACTGTGCAGCCGATGTTTTCCCCGCAGCGGAGGATCTGTTTGCACGGGTCAGCATTCAGGAACTCCAGCTTTCACATCAGTATAATGAGCCGCTCTTTTAAAAAGTGACTGGAGGGAAATGGTTCGGCTAATTATAGTCGGCAGCAGCAACATGAGAGCCAAGAGCTGCGGGTCCACGGTGCAGATACACACCAAACAGCAACCGTTGCTAGGGAAGTCGCTCACAATTTGGGGCGTTTTTTTACACTTTCCGCGGCTCAGTAAAGCGAGCACCATGTGTGCTTAGAGCAACATGGAAAGTTCAGTTTAGTCATTATCCGGCTTATTCATCTACCACACTTTCCCTTTCTTCAATAGCTCTAAAACAAGCTCTCCAGTCATGTGACCACTTTACATTCATGCTATCAACCACAGGGCGAAAGATCAACTCAGAGCATGACTCATACGACTTATATCTACCGGCTGAATGGCTCACAGGAGGTTGTTCTACACGGGGTGTGACGATGTTGTGAAGCTTCAACATGTTCAAGTAAAGTAATACTAAAAATGTCACCTAACAAGAAGTGGAAACGATGTTGTCACAACTTGCTGAATTATTCCTGCAGACTTTTGGCTTGTTAGCTGGGAAACTTAAAGAGGCCATACCAAGGTATTTGGGGTTTCCCTCTCCTGTAGTGTGTTGTATAGGTTTGTGTGCATTTAAATGGTCTGCAAAGAAAGGCTACAAAAATGAAACGCCTCCATTGGACTCCTTTGTTTACTTCTGGAACAGAGTGACATCACTATGTAACACTCGCGCTTCTATTGGCAAGCGCTCCAACACATTGTACGTGATAGGCTAAGGGGCGGGTAATCACAACAGAGTCGACCAGCGCAGACTGGGCTCTGGTTTCAGACAGAGGGTGAAAAGAGGTGCTGCAGCACAGACAGTATGAGAAAAATAAAGAGCTTTTTGAACATTAAAGCATGGAGACATGTAGAGACACTAGATACTGATATACACCTGAACATCAGCAGGAGAGGACTCTTTAAAGTAGAGACACTACATACTGATATACACCTGAACATCAGCAGGAGAGGACTCTTTAAAGTAGAGACACTACATACTGATATACACCTGAACATCAGCAGGAGAGGACTCTTTAAAGTAGAGACACTACATACTGATATACACCTGAACATCAGCAGGAGAGGACTCTTTAAAGTAGAGACACTACATACTGATATACACCTGAACATCAGCAGGAGAGGACTCTTTAAAGTAGAGACACTACATACTGATATACACCTGAACATCAGCAGGAGAGGACTCTTTAAAGTAGAGACACTACATACTGATATACACCTGAACATCAGCAGGAGAGGACTCTTTAAAGTAGAGACACTACATACTGATATACACCTGAACATCAGCAGGAGAGGACTCTTTAAAGTAGAGACACTACATACTGATATACACCTGAACATCAGCAGGAGAGGACTCTTTAAAGTAGAGACACTACATACTGATATACACCTGAACATCAGCAGGAGAGGACTCTTTAAAGTAGAGACACTACACACTGATATACACCTGAACATCAGCAGGAGAGGACTCTTTAAAGTAGAGACACTACATACTGATATACACCTGAACATCAGCAGGAGAGGACTCTTTAAAGTAGAGACACTACATACTGATATACACCTGAACATCAGCAGGAGAGGACTCTTTAAAGTAGAGACACTACACACTGATATACACCTGAACATCAGCAGGAGAGGACTCTTTAAAGTAGAGACACTACATACTGATATACACCTGAACATCAGCAGGAGAGGACTCTTTAAAGTAGAGACACTACATACTGATATACACCTGAACATCAGCAGGAGAGGACTCTTTAAAGTAGAGACACTACATACTGATATACACCTGGACATCAGCAGGAGAGGACTCTTTAATAGGAACCTGAACATGATATGTCCTTTTTAAACAAAACCACAAACTAACTACTCGTTTAAGGCAGCCGTAGACCAGCAACTCCTGTGTTCTGGGAATATAAAATAACTTGTTTTTTTCAATGGAGTCTTGAAGAGGCTCTTCTTCTACAAACTGGATCTACTGTAGCTCATACACTGACTGTAAAAGTACCTCACACCACCCCAATTAAAACACATCCAAACTATCCTTTTAAAATTCCCCGTTAGGTCAGACATAACGAGCAGTAATGCTATCTGCCTTCCTGTTTGCCTTCCTCCCTCTCCTGCACTGTAAACTATTTCAGACATGCACCGTCAGTGAGGACTTCCTTTCGCTTCATCAGAGAAGACGACTGGCAGAGGAAACAACAAACTAATGAGTGTAGAGGAGGAAGAAGTACTCAAACACTTAAGACTTAAGTGAAAGTAGTAGAACTAGGGTCAATCAATCAATCAATGTTTATTTATATAGCCCAATATCACAATTGTTACATTTGCCTCAGTGGTCTTCACAGTTTGTACAGAATATCAGTATGACAATACGACACCCTCTGTCCTTAGACCCTCACATCGTACAAGGAAAAACTTCCAGAGAAAACCCACAGTTTAAAGGGAAAATGGGAGAAACCTCAGGGAGAGCAACAAGGGTGTAGGTAGGATACTCAGTTAGAAGTGTAAGTCCTGAATTCATAATCAAAATCAGGTAATGCAAAACAATAGGGATGTCCCGATCACCTTTTTTTGCTCCTGATCCGATTCCGATCATTTGATTTTGACAATCTGCCGATACCGATTTTTCCCGATCCGATCTTTATGCAATGCATTAAGAGAGAAAAAAGGTAACAGATAACGGCTGGTCATCCAACGCGATGAGTTCAGCTATCTTGGCTGTTATTTGTTTGGCCTTGTCACTGTTCTGGGGCAGTTTCTCTTTCCTTTTAAAAGTCTCTGAAAGTGTCGGTTGTTTCAGTGCCGTTACCTGAGTGGCCGCTGTGTACTCGTCCTGTTGTTGTTGGTGTTTGTTTCTCAGGTGGCGTATTAGATTGGTCGTGTTGAACGTAGCTCTGTTCTTTCCACCACGCGGAACCTCCTTCTTGCAAACATTGCATCTGGCTGTTACACTGCCTTCGCTTTCAATTTTATAATACTTCCAAACTCCTGACATTTTCTCTGTCCCGACTCCCCAGCTGAACGTAGCCTCTCGTTAGCTTACTGCTACACACTGCGCGCCCACTCTGTTGTCAGATTTGAGAGAAATAAGCAACCAGGTCTGAAAACAAGCCCAAAAGAAGCAACACATACATGATGTTGTGTCATTTTAAACCAAAACTAAGGCCTCAGGATGACTTTAAGACGTGAACATGGTCATTTTTGTTTTGTAACATTAAATTAAAAAAGAAATTATAAAAAAAAAAAAAATCCCGATCCCCGATTTTTTTCTCCCGATTCCGATCTTTTGAAAATCACGTGATCGGCTCCGATCCCCGATCACGTGATTGGGACATCTCTACAAAACAATAAGCATCAAAACTATTCATGCATTAATGAGGTAATCACTTTAATGTTGTAGCTGGTAAATAAAGGTTAAGGTCACCCAGCAGTATTAGAGTGAACCTCACTTCTACCAGGTTGAGCACTGAAGTGAGGAACACAATAATGCATCGATACATATATATATTAAAGATTGTAATGCATATGATATTGAAATGAGCCATACCACATAAGTTTGAGTGTTTGAGTGTTTTTACACGTTTGCATTGCTTCTTTCCCTTATGTAAAACTTCTTCCCGTCTGAAAGCAAGTCATGTGTTGAGTGAACACACCGCTGTGAAATGCAAACACAAGCAAACAAGTAAAAGTGTGTTTTAGTTGAATTACTTGACATACTGTATGGTAGCTTGTAGTAGTACTAATACTGTATATCGTAATTTATTAGCTGATTATTATTTAGTTATATTATTTTTTAAATCGGCAAAGAAACTAATCCCTTAATATATGATTTCAAATGATTATCTTTATTTAAATATTTTTTATTTAATTTCATTGTATATTATTTTGTATTTAATTGCATTATATTCAAGCAACTGTTACCAACACCAATGTTCTCCTGGGGATAAATTACATTTTTATAAATCAGATGATTAAAATAATTTCAAATAAAATAGTAAAAAGCTGAAGTAATATAAATATTAAGTACACAGAATATCTATTTCCACAACATTACATTTAATATGAATAAAGAATACTTGATTTTCATGTTTTTTCACAAACAAATGCATGTAAAGGCATTTCACTTGTATCAATGGGGAGCCACTTTAGATACATTATTAAATACTGTGTCGACGAGTAGTACAGCCCTGCATCATATGATATATTCAATCATCAATATTCGACTCTAATATGTAGTGGAAGAAAAGTATAAAGTAGTAGCATGAAGTGAATATACTGAAGGGAAGTACAAGTACCTCAAACGTGTACTTAATAGGGCTGTCCCGAATACCATTTTTCGGGCTCCGGATATTCGGTAGTAATCAGCAGCGAACCGCTTCAACACGTGTATTTTGGTGTATTCACGGCATTCATGTTGTTATTCTACAGTATTGTTGTTTCATAGTTATCAACCCAATTTGTGTTATTTGAAATTGAAAAGGATATCGCATTGTGTTCGTTACTTTCGTTGCAGTTGTGTCTTAAATGTAATTTGGCTTGGCTTCCTATTTATGGACATGCTTTTATTTTGAAGGAGACTGTTGACAGGAAGTTGTTGTTGCATTGGAAACAACGTGACGGAGATTAACGGAGAAAAGTCATATCTACATATAAAGACGGAGAAAGTAAACGATAACGTGTAGGGTTAAGTGTTAGCACCCCCCGAACAAGCTCTTACGTTGATATTGGAGATTTCAATAAATTCAATTTGAAAAAAAAACGGGGAAATAACAAACAAAACGAATATCCGAATAACAAAATTGAAACCCGAATAGTACTCCAACGAACGAATATTCGGATATTCGAATATTCGGGTACAGCCCTAGTACTTAAGTACAGTGTTGGAGACTCCATTGGTGTCCAGTGAAGCATGAAGCTATGGGTGAGAGGTGCGTGTGTGTGTGTGTGTGTGTGTGTGTGTGTGTGTGTGTGTGTGTGTGTGTGTGTGTGTGTGTGTGTGTGTGTGTGTGTGTGTGTGTGTGTGTGTGTGTGTGTGTGTGTGTGTGTGTGTGTGAGTAATCCACACATTCTTGGTTCCCGGGGACAAACTTCACACACAGCCTGGAATTTCCATTAAGGCTAAAAAAACAAAAAACAAAGTAACAGTGGGAGGACCTGCGACCGACAGCTGAGATATACTGAGGGTGTTTCTCAATGTCGAGTCCCACCGAAGGACTGTTCCAATGTCCAGGATCCTTGGAATTCTACCGAGGCCGGCGTACTTCGTTGCGGGAAATTCCGAAGCTGCACATGTGTAGTCTCCGCCGTCTTAAAATCCCCACAATGCTTTGCGCTCGGACCAATTTCCAAAATCTTTGGTGGAAATCGCGCTCCATTTAAGGCGGGGCCTCGCATATGACGCACACCTGTTAGCCTGTTCCACCATTCTTCGTTTTCCGAGGCTAGGAAGGATTCTTGCATCGCTTCTGAAGGACCTGACTCCGAGGGACATGTCCTACCAAGGAAGCCTCCTCGACATTGAGAAACACCCCGAGTCCTTTGAGACGTGAGGACTTTCTTTACTTGTAAAAACTGAGGAAGTTAAATGAAGGGTAGTGTAACACTGGGTGTTTCTCAATGTCGAGGACGCTTGCTTGGTAGCACATGTCTTCCGAGTCACTTGCTTCAGAAGCGAGGCAAGAATCCGCCAAAGATTTGGAAATTGGTCCGTGCGCAAAGCATTGTGGGGATTTTAAGACCGCGGAGTCAACACATGTGCAGCCTCGAAATTTCTCGCTACGAAGTACACCGAGCTCGGTAGAATTCCAAGTATGCTGGACACTGGAACAGTCCTTCGGCGGGACTCGATGGCGTAGTATGCTTGAAATAGTGGCTCTGGAGTAGCCTTCCTCGACATTGAGAAACACCCAGTATCTGTAAGCCACTGTGAGATAGAGAGATCATGATAAAAAAAAAAAAAAATATTTATAAAAATGCAGAAATGTAGTAAAGGCTTCCTGGTAAAGTGAGCACTGTTGGAATGTACATGTCATACTGTATTATTATCTATATATTACACGTATACTGCTCTATATCTCAATATTGTACTTATTTTTTCCTGGATAAAATTGGGGTTTGTGACCCATTTTAAAAAAGGAAAGAAAAGAAAAATAATAGAAAATAGAATACAAATATTTATAGTAACATAAGTACAAAAAAAAGGAAATATCATAATTAAAATAATTATAATAATTAGTGGTGCACGATAATTATCGGTCCGATATTAGGAATTATGACGTCATCCCGATAAACCCGATAACAGTATTAATAGCCCCGATAATATAAAATATATTTTTTGGGTAAAAAAAAAGAAGAAAATACTGCGCTGTGGGTGGATTGGGATGAGGGGCGCTTGTTTTTCACTCGGCTCCTCCCGTTTTGCCAGTACTGTGGTATTAGTGGTTTAGGAAGAGGGGAGTTTTTCACAAATCCAGCGCTCCCTAACTCATGCCTGGCTGTGACGTAAATGGTGTGCGGCCGTGAAGCCAGGACAGTAAACAAACATGTCGTCGGTAGTATGGGACTATTTCAAAGTTTCAGAGTTAGATAGTTCGCTTGCTATTTGTTACAAATGCAATGCAGAAGTTCCACGAGGAGGGAAAAAGGCAACGAGCTATAATACTTCCAACCTGATTAGTCACCTGAAACATCGCCATCGCTACGATGGTGTGTTAAAAGCGTACGAAGACGCCTGCGCTGCTAAACTAGCGGCGAATCCAAAGCCAGCTGCAAAGGCACCGGGGCTTTTACCTATCGACGAGGCTTTTGAAAAAGGCAAGAACTTTATTTGGGCAAATAAATATGATCACTTTGAAGAGTCAAAAGTGTTCTTGGCTTTGTTTTGTTCATAGTAGTAATGCTCATGTCATTTGCTCACTACTAGTCTTTTTTTTACCACCAGGTGTGCAAAAACTACAGGTACATTTAATATATATATTATATTATTATCGGTATCGGTATCGGTCTTGAGAAGCAGGAAGTTATCGGTATCGGTTTCAAAAAACCAATATCGTGCATCCCTATACATTAAACCTGTAATCTAGTGTTGTCCCCTCATATCTTTGGCTGTACTATCTGATAAAGGCAAAAACATAAAACAATATATTTATAATTATTTATTAGGTGAACTTTAGTGGTCTGTTGGTGAATTACACACTACTACTATATACTGTAAACACTTGGCAGTATATAGTAAACAAAATAAGCTCCAGTTTAAGGTTAAGGTCACCCAGCAGTATTAGAGTGAACCTCACTTCTACCAGGTTGAGCACTGAAGTGAGGAACACAATAATGCATCGATACATATATAATATTAAAGATTGTAATGCATATGATATTGAAATGAGCCATACCACACAAGTTTAACTAATACTTAAGGTACTTAAGTGTTTTTAGAGGCCCATTTTGTACTTTAATTGAAGCGCAATTCTAAAATGTAGAATTTCCATTTGTTACAGAGTGTTTTTACACATTTGCATTGCTTCTTTCCCTTATGTAAAACTTCTTCCCGTCTGAAAGCAAGTCATGTGTTGAGTGCACACACCGCTGTGAAATGCAAACACAAGCAATCATGCGAAAATGATGGTCAAGGGCAGTATAAACAAAACATCCTCCCAGACAGGAAGTACAAACACGTCACACACTCATTAGTGATGATTCTGCTTCCGCCTGTAGGAGGATATACGTAAAGCCACATGTGCAAAGTCGGGGGAAACCCACTTTATGGTCCTTTAGACCAGCAGGAATGTGATTTGCTCTTCACCTTATTTAGGCTACCCCCGCCTGTGGTAATAATGAGGACACACCCGCAGTCACATGGCCTGGTTCACCCACATGACCTCCTTCATGTGCCATTAACGCTCAGCATTTGGCTCTTTGGTGCCAAATGAGAAAACTGTGGAGCTCCAGGAGTGACAGGTGGAAACCCTTAACCCCTGAGCCTGAGCCTGAGCCTGAGCCTGAGCCTGAGCCTGAGCCTGAGCCTGAGCCTCCCCCCCCCCCAGACCACATGCTGCAGGAACAAGACTGCTTTCACGATGAAAATAGCCAAATACCAGTGCTGGAAAAAGTATTGGCATTAAATTAAACTTTAAGTGCGTATACCAATATAACTCATTGCGCCGCATGGCCATGTGTTCAAAATAATATATAAATACATATATAAATCACAGGATATTTTTAGCAGTAAAGAGGCCCTATTATCCTTTGGGGGTTTCCCCTTTCCTCTGGTGTGTTTATATAGGTTTTAGTGCATGTAAATGGTCTGCAAAGGCTTAAATCCCTGTTTTCCCTCTCCCCCCTGCCTGAAACGCCTCAATTGGACTCCTTTGTTTACTTCCAGAACATAGTGACATCACTATGTAACACTTGTTCTTCTATCGGCTCGCGCTCCAACACATTGTGCGTGATAGGCTAAGGTTGCCTTCAACTTACAGTGAAGTAAAAGTATAGGAGCGGAAAATGGAAATAGTCAAGTCAAATACCTCAAATGTGTACTTCTGTAAATGTACTTAGTTACTTTCCACCACTGGACGAAGGTAGGAGAAGAAGTACTTCAGTTCAAGTAGCCATACTACAGGATAAGTCATGTATTCAAGGTAGTACTCAAGTAAAAGTACAAAATACACTTTAAGTAGCACAAGTAAAACTACTTGCTATGCAGTATGGCCCATTTCAGATTATATACATACAATTATTGCGCCATTAATGTGTTCATAGCATTTATTTTTGTAATAATAATCACCGAAATTAACCTATTAATCCGCCTAAATCTACAAAGTAGCGGGTTACTATAATAATTGCTCTATTTTAGATACAAAATAAAGTACATCAAATCGTACTTGAGTTGGCTTTATGTACTTAGTTTTTTGTCCAACCCAATAGTCCCAATAGTAAGACAAAAAATCAATATGTAGGCTTCACTAAACCACTTTACTATGTATGAACTATGAATTGGTTGCAATGCTAGCTTCTCACACACACACACACACACACACACACACACACACACACACACACACACACACACACACACACACACACACACACACACACACACACACACACACACACACACACACACACACACACACACACACACACACACACACACACACACACACACACACACACACACACACACACACACACACACACACACACACACACACACACACACACACACACACACACACACACACACACACACACACACACACACACACACACACACACATTATGAGCAGGTTTGAACCTCTCGCAGGGTCAACAGTAGCTCCACAGTTTGCAGAGGTTCAGTGAACTTACTATTTCTGCAGCCAGGATCACTCCCTTCTGTGTGTTCACGTAACCCTTCAGCTTCTGCAGGCAGTTGGCCCCGGTGCTGGCTGCGTTGGTATCTCCCATGTTGTAAAATGTATCAAAACACCGAGTGTGTGTTCGTGTTGGAGCCTTTATGCCCAGAAAACCGACGCGCGTAGAATAAGAAATGTATCGGAGCAACAGGAGGAAAAGTAGTCCCTCTGTGGGGAGGTTTTTTTCCCGGATGAATCAACTTCTCCGAGGTATAAATCTCTGGGAAATGTTCAGTCACGACCACACCAGCTCCGTAGAAACGCTGCTTTCAGAGTGTGTGTGAGTGTGTGTGTGTGTGTGTGTGTGTGTGAGAGTGTTTGTGGAGGGAGCGAAGGAGGAGGAAGGGAGGGTTTAAGGAGCTGACAGAGGGGCGTTGGCTTTCACTTCTATCTCAAGGGTGTGTTTGTGCACGTGCGTGCGTGGATGTGTGTGCGTGTGTGGGTGTGCGCGCGTGCGTGGGTGGGTGTGGGTGGGCACCGCGCTGGCACCACGGAGACGCGTGATGCCTTCAGGTGCTCCTCGGAAACTATAACATGTTGCATCTGTTACCGTAAATGAGGCTGAAATTCAGTTCAAATGTAAATAGTAACAAATATTGGCCAGCTAGACATATTTAAACACATTATTAGGATTTGTATCAATCATAAGGAACGTAATAAAACATAAAAATAACGACAAGTTAGCTTTATATATGATGTTGTCTTTAAATGGCTACTGTGCATTGTATTCAGCATGGGCGTCACTTTCTAAGAAATGGTGGTGGAGACATTTTTCTCCATATATAACATCAGCATATCAGAAGACAAGATTGCATAGACCTCTGGACCACCAATGTGTAAAACGAATTATATTATATTATATTTCTAATATCTCTTGCTGTGAGTTGGAGCAAATGTGTACCTTTATGCGCACAACGAGCACATACTGTATGGAGGACAGAACATGACATGAGTAAAACATAAATACAGGAATACATACAGGAATACAAAAATACAAGAATAAATTAATACATATTACAATAAATAAATGAATGTAGGCCTATGTATAAATTAAGAGAACAAAAACAGAGCACACATTATTATCTATTATGTATTACTTTTATTTTTGTAAAAACGTACATATTTATTTATTTTGTAAATGTTTACTCATTTATATATTTTTTATATAGTACTATTATTATTATTACATACATATATGTGTTATGAAACTGGGCTATTATGCCTAAAAATCCTTTTTTTAAAAACGTGTTCAAGGTTTGGAGGCGTGTGGCGCAGTGGGTTGTGCGTTGGTGTTGGGATCAGGTTCAAACCCCACTGCAGTCAGCGTGTCGTTGTGTCCCTGGGACACTTCACCCCAAATTGCTCCTGTGGGGATTGTCCACAGTATTTAATATGTAAGTCGCTTTGGATAAAAGCGTCTAACAAGTGACATGTAACATGTAATGTTTGATTTCGCCTTTGTGTGTGTTGTTTTGCAATCTTTGTATAACTAGTGCTTTTGTTGTTGTTGTTGAAATCTATCCAAATGTACTAATTTAAAATACCTATCAACGATAACCTGTTTGGAACCTATATTTTGTATACAATGCATTTTTTAAATTACGTAAAATTGTGTTGTAATTATCAAATTTAACTAAATAAGTGAGGAAAACTCTTCTAGTGATACCCTCCCCGACCACCAGGGGCGCTATGCAGAGTCCTCATTAAGACCCAGTGATGTTAAAGTACATTTACTTTGGCTGTACTATCTTAGGCAAAAATAAATACATATATTTATAATAATAATAATAATAATAATAATTCTACAAATTGTTTTTAAAAATGATTAATAATCATTTTTAAACATAACTTTAGTAAGGGTGCAATTTGAGATTTTTTCAATTCTAAACTAAATCAGCAGGTTGTTTTTTTCAATCAATAACAACAATTGTAGAAAAGCAGGAGAGACACTCATGGAAGAAGCGGGAAACAGCGATCAATTCACTATTTCTGTTTTCAAAAATATGTGTCTATTATTTATCTGCATATCAAAGGTGTTTTTTCTGGAAATGATATGAAACCCAACAAGAAGCAGACAGCAGCCTTTGAACAGAAGGACACGATTTAACCTTCAACAGAATAATTTCAAGTTTATTTCATTTTGTTTCACATGGATCCCATATAATAAGAATACAGTAGAATTCTGGAGAGTCTTGGATATTTTTTTTCTCTCTGACTTATCATTATCAATAATACTAATATGAATACATCATACACAATAAACACAGCACTATCCAAAGGCGTAGAGAGAGAGAGAGAGAGAGAGAGAGAGAGAGAGAGAGAGAGAGAGAGAGAGAGAGAGAGAGAGAGAGAGAGAGAGAGTATCACAAGACATCATTCACCACTAACAACAGAGTATATTTCATTTCAGCATATGTATAAGAGCTACAGAGAGACAGAGAGAGGAAACAAACAGAGGTGGTGTTTCTGCATCTCAAAGAAAGAGTGGATACAAACTGTGCCATCGATCGATATATATTCTGGAGAGATGGACAACAAGTCATCCTGTGGAAGCAAAACTCTACCAATCAAGACACGTCTCCGGAGGTCTGCACTCAGAGGACTGGCAGTATAGGACGGGTGTTTACATCTGGAAATTATTGCAGCACTCACTTTGTGCTTTGAGTAGAGTATAGCAGAGCTGCTGAGCAGAAACTACGACGACGCTGGATCGAAAAACACGAGTAAAACCAGAGGTGGAAGAGGTACTCTCAGATGCTTGGGTAAAAGTACCAATGCATTCATGTTCAACCCTCCTATTGTCTTCGTTCCCCCCCTTACTTTGGTGTTCGCGGTCAAATTTGACCGGTCCTGTTTTAACTGCTATTACATTAACACAAAAACCATGAATCACCAAATTTCATTTAACACCCTTTCAAACTGTACATATTGTATCAGACTACTGGTATACATGAACAACTGCAGTAAATATACTAAGAACAGACACTGAACATGTATTGCGTGTGTCAGGTGTGATCCATGTGGGGGGATGGGCACATAAGAGCGGGAAATGTGTCAAATTGTTGTGTGTGTGTGTGCCAGGCCCAGGTATGATTCACATGGGGGGATGGGCACATAAGGGGGACACACATCTAGAGTGTGTGTGTGTGTGTGTGTGTGTGTGTGTGTGTGTGTGTGTGTGTGTGTGTGTGTGTGTGTTTTATCTGATCCGGATGGTTACTAATTCCTTTTCTTTATGGTGGTCATGTTTGAGCGGGAACACCATGGTGTTTCAAAGTTGACTAAATCATCCAAAACTCAATGAAAGTGGTGATCAGCTATTTGATATGTTCAAATGTCTTCTGTGAAGGATATTATAAAGCCTGAATGCAATCGAATGTAAAACTAAAAAGTTACGATTGAAGAAAGTAGTAAATCGGTCAGATTTGACCCGAAGACAACAGGAGGGTTAAATACTCCATTACAAGTAAAAGTACTATAATCCAAATCAGCCATTATGTGACACTTTTAGATTACCTTGTTGCACCACCTTTTTTAATGCAAAATCTTATTTTAAAAGACACTGAAGCTTTAAATTCAATGTAATTCGAAGGTAACACTCCATATATTCCAGTTAAAGTTAAAACAGAAGTATTACCAGCCAAATATTAAAAGTAAAAGTACTCATTCTGCAGAGAAATGGCCTTCCTGTGTGATGTATTATTGTTAAATATATGACATTATTGGTGTTAATATTGTTGCATTATGTTGAATGTACCTGCTGTTCCAACACAGGTCTGATACCAACATTACTTTTATTCAAGACTTTCTTTTTTATCTTTTTGTAATATTTCAGATTAAATTTTTGTTTTTGTTTTAACAATAATCTTTTATTTGACCTCTTCTAGTTATTTGACTGGTTTAATCTCAAGAGAAGCGTCTTGTTATTTGATCTCAATCTTAAGCATTCAAATAAATCAAGTGAAGTAAAAATTGATGATTGTCCTTTTTCGATGTCGTGGAGTAGAATTATAAAGTACCTCCAAATTGCACGTAAGTAAACACTTTTCCACCCCTGGGTTTTACCGTGTACTCTCACTTTCCTGCAGCTTTAAAGCCTCTCGAATACGTTGACGGATGCTTTTAGGATATAAGGATGCATGCAGTAACTTCACCTTCAGAAAGAGAGGAGATGAAGAAGGGCTGAGGATGCAGGAGAGGTTTCACATCGTTCACACCGCCTCGTTATAACAATAATAACAACGTGTTTGACTGAAATATCCGTGAGTACGCCACTGATTACAGTGTGATAGAAACACCGGTTAGAAAACTCTATGACTCTGTCTGACAACTTTCCGGAACAAACACACAGGCGATAAAAAAACAGGACGAAGGTTCTTCGACAGCTCGATCACATAAATCCGAAACGAAGAAACAAACACACACGTCGCTCCGGTTCACAAAGTCCTTACTGAGAGCACAGCACAGATGAGATGCTACCATGCTCATTAAATTATTATTATTATGCAACTTTTTGATCTTCTATGTCAGGTTTTTAAATAAGTCATTTGATATTTGATGGAAAAATATGTATAAAAACGTAAAATAAAACAACCTACTACTATCATCTATTCACTGGTGTTACCATAAATCACTGCGCTCACTTTTTCTATTAAATTCGGTTTTTCTTCCCCCCCTTGTTTCTTAAATCCTGTCAGTGATTAAAGCAGAAGATGTTGATATATTCTGAGATGAATTAATGATTGCTTTATGATTCATTTAAGGGGATTATTTGAAGGGCAAAGGTTAAACTATGTGAGCTCCTAAACAGAACCAAAGTAAATGCAATTGAATAACTCTGTGCTCAACATTTGTTGTATAACAACTTTTATGGAGTGCACCATTATTCAACTGTGTACATATAATCATATATATCAGCATGTTGATATTTACACAGCACAGACAAATACATTCTCCCAAGTTAAATATTACTACAATCCCCCCCCCCCCTCCCGTAAATGTAAGTCTTTTCCCATTACAAGATTTCTCTTTAAATGTTCCAATGTTTTGGTTTTTGTATTCAAGTTTTTCTCGTTATAACCAAACAGACAATCCTGTGTTGTCTTCTACAGTTAAATACATCACGAGAATAAACATCATATTATAACAACCACCCCCCCCCCCCCTCCCGTGGTGCCCCCCTCCCTCCGCCTGTCACTCACAGATACACAAACAGACACACAAAGGAGTGTGGAAACGCAGGCGGGGGTCCAGAGCCACTCCAGAAACACAAGGTCACCCTGAAGGGGGGAGGAAGAGAGGGAGAGATTACATTACATATAGATTGTATTGCTTTTATCAATTGGACAATAATAACCATAAAGATACGGATGCAGAACAGCAAGAGAAATGCAGACTAAACTCTCTAAGTGCACATTTCGGGCTTTCAGTCTTTGGCTATGTACACTTCCTGCTGTCCTGATGTCAATGGATAGCTTGTTCCACCATTTTGGGGCGGGACAGAATACAGAAATACACATGTGAAAAAAAAACATTAGTTGTTTTATTGGCCAAGGTCTTTTTAGGAGTTTCTTTACTTTCATTTTGTAATATCATGATGAGCCTCTTTTTAAATCTGCTAATATATAATGGAAAATAAAAACGAGTCAGCACCCTGGAGCTTTCATTATCATGGCTAATGTTCCTCTTTTATTCATGAGAACTTGAATTGACAGTGATACCAATTATGTTGTATTTTAAACTCTCTAAGTGCGCCATTTTTTATTATCTATCATGATATTCTTGGGGGTTTAACACTAAAACCGCCAACGGGTCAAATGTACCCGCTATTGATTTTCAAGGTACAATGTTCTTTTATTTATCATACAGAACAGTGAGTTTTGATCGCACAGGGATGAAACTTATACTAATAGAATCTGTGGACTCTCAGCTTTTCATATTATATAGTTTGTGCAGATAGCATGAAGTATAAAATATCGCTAAGAGTGCTGATTTAAACGCTTGGTGTTAGACTTGTGTTTTATTTAGGTACAAATCTCTCTATCTCTCTCTCTATCCATCTATAACTATCTATAGATATATCTGTAATGTTCTGTTCTATGGACATATAATTGTCTACATAAACAGACAACGAGGACTACTTCTCTCATTCCGAGTGTCCATCTTTATTCAACTGGCATGTAACCTGCATGCATTACGTCCTCAACGTGAGCTCAGTCATCCAAGATCTTGTATTCTCCAATATGTTACACTATCTATAACTATCTATCTCTCTCTCAATCTATCTCTCTATCTATAAGGAACCGCAGTAGACAAAAGGCGTTGCTATAGCAACACGTCATGTTTACGCTGCATTTTCTATGAGGTAAATATTACCCGCTGGCGGATATAGGTATAAATGGCATTTTTTTGGCAATTTTTTCAATCTGACTTCATATTGACAATTGTTAACAACAGAGGGTGCTACATAACTCACTTTCAGGAAAAGTCACAGACTGGGAGACTTTAATATGTTATTGAAAAAAAGTTACATACAATCAAAAAACAGCTGCGGGTAAAATTTACCCGTTGGCGGTTCTAGTGTTAATGGCCAAGGTATAAGCAAAACAGGTGGGTTTTTCGTCTTTGGCGGTAGATATGTACACTTTCTGCTGTCCTGATGTCAATGGATAGCTTGTTCCACCATTTTGGGGCGGGACAGAATACAGAAATACAGATATGCAAACATCTTTTGTTTGTTTTTATTGGCCTATGGTCTTTCTAGGAGTGTCTGTATTTAGCTAACACCTGAATCCCCTAAAATATCATATTGTTTTATTATTATTATTTGTTTACGTCATGATGAGCCTCTTTTTAAACCTGCTATTATATAATGGATAATACAAATGAGTCAGCAGCCTGGAGTTATAATTATCATGGCTAATTTTCCTTTTTCATAAGAACTTTAATTGACAAAAATAGGATGATGCTAACTTCCCGTCAGCTTACAACACCCTGAACCACTCTATTGTGATCTATGTAATCATAACTTAAAGGTCCCCTATTATACTGTTTTTCATCAATGTATCACAGGTCTCAGATATATACAGAGCCTGTCTCTGATTGGCTGAAACACCAAACAGATCATTGCAGCATTACCCATAATCCCCTCTGTTTCAGCCCTGTTTCCAAAGTGCTGATTCTGTGTCTGTTACTTTAGATGAAAATAAGGAGCCCCTCCCCACGCCCCTCTGAGAGACATTTGGTTACAAAGAACTCAATGGTGCTCTAGGAGGAGATTCAGGTGATAAGGGGGGGGGGGGGGGGAGGGGGTTACCTTGGTTGGTGATTGGCTAATGGTTACACAAGCCAACACATCGTTATGACATCATAAAGTGGCCAAAATTTGATCAGCTCATTTTCAGACAGGTTTTTATAGAAATGGATCAAAAAGAGAGAGAATTTTTGTTCCTGAAACTTTCAGAGTCTCTTTCCACAGAGGGGACACATGTTGATGTAGAAGAGACATGAAGAAGAGGGGACACATGTTGATGTAGAAGAGACATGAAGAAGAGGGGACACATGCTGATGTAGAAGAGACATGAAGAAGAGGGGACACATGTTGATGTAGAAGAGACATGAAGAAGAGGGGGCACGTGTTGATGTAGAAGAGACATGAAGAAGAGGGGACACATGTTGATGTAGAAGAGACATGAAGAAGAGGGGACACATGCTGATGTAGAAGAGACATGAAGAAGAGGGGACACATGTTGATGTAGAAGAGACATGAAGAAGAGGGGGCACGTGTTGATGTAGAAGAGACATGAAGAAGAGGGGACACATGTTGATGTAGAAGAGACATGAAGAAGAGGGGACACATGTTGATGTAGAAGAGACATGAAGAAGAGGGGGCACGTGTTGATGTAGAAGAGACATGAAGAAGAGGGGACACATGTTGATGTAGAAGAGACATGAAGAAGAGGGGACACATGTTGATGTAGAAGAGACATGAAGAAGAGGGGACACATGTTGATGTAGAAGAGACATGAAGAAGAGGGGACACATGTTGTTGTAGAAGAGACATGAAGAAGAGGGGGCACGTGTTGATGTAGAAGAGACATGAAGAAGAGGGGACACATGTTGATGTAGAAGAGACATGGAGAAGAGGGGACACATGTTGATGAAGAAGAGACATGAAGAAGAGGGGACACATGTTGATGAAGAAGAGACATGAAGAAGAGGGGACACATGTTGATGTAGAAGAGACATTGAAGAAGAGGGGACACGTGTTGATGTAGAAGAGACATGAAGAAGAGGGGACACATGTTGATGTAGAAGAGACATGAAGAAGAGGGGGCACGTGTTGATGTAGAAGAGACATGAAGAAGAGGGGACACATGTTGATGTAGAAGAGACATGAAGAAGAGGGGACACATGTTGATGTAGAAGAGACATGAAGAAGAGGGGACACATGTTGATGTAGAAGAGACATGAAGAAGAGGGGACACATGTTGTTGTAGAAGAGACATGAAGAAGAGGGGGCACGTGTTGATGTAGAAGAGACATGAAGAAGAGGGGACACATGTTGATGTAGAAGAGACATGAATAATAGGGGACACATGTTGATGAAGAAGAGACATGAAGAAGAGGGGACACATGTTGATGTAGAAGAGACATGGAGAAGAGGGGACACATGTTGATGTGGAAGAGACATGAAGAAGAGGGGACACATGTTGATGTAGAAGAGACATGGAGAAGAGGGGACACATGTTGATGTAGAAGAGACATGAAGAAGAGGGGACACATGTTGATGTAGAAGAGACATGAAGAAGAGGGGACACATGTTGATGAAGAAGAGACATGAAGAAGAGTGGACACATGTTGATGTAGAAGAGACATGAAGAAGAGGGGACACATGTTGATGTAGAAGAGACATGAAGAAGAGGGGACACATGTTGATGTAGAAGAGACATGAAGAAGAGGGGACACATGTTGATGAATAAGAGACATGAATAAGAGGGGACACGTGTTGATGTAGAAGAGACATGAAGAAGAGGGGACACATGTTGATGTAGAAGAGACATGAAGAAGAGGGGACACATGTTGATGAATAAGAGACATGAAGAAGAGGGGACACATGTTGATGTAGAAGAGACATGAAGAAGAGGGGACACATGTTGATGTAGAAGAGACATGAAGAAGAGGGGACACATGTTGATGAATAAGAGACATGAAGAAGAGGGGACACATGTTGATGTAGAAGAGACATGAAGAAGTGGATTTTGCATAATAGGTGTCTTTTAGCATGTCTGTAAGTTTTAGATAATTCATGTTTACACTCACCATCCTGCAGCTGAGGTTTGGTGGGACGGTCTCACATCTGATTGGAGAAGGAGGTGGGCTGCTGCTCATAGCCCTGGCTGTACCCCCCCTCCTCGTTATACCCCTGCTGGCCGTACTCGGGCTGGTACCCTCCCTGGGAGCCGGCGTAGGGGTCCTGCTGGGCGTAGCCTTCCTGGGCGAAGGAGTCAGGGGCGGGCTGCTTCTCCTGAGACGGGACGTATGTTCCGCCGAAAGCGGCCATCCAGCCAGTCTCCTTGAACACGAACCACAGGTTTCCTATCCACAGGATCAGGTTGATGAAGCCGAAAGCCTGGGGGGAGGGAAAGAGAGGGAGGTTTGGAAATGTGAGATTTAGTGTTTCAGGTCTCAAGATCCGCGAAGCTATTTCCGTTGACTCCTTGACTCCTTGATTCCAAACTCAAAACCCATCCCTTCGCATCTGTCTTCCTTGTCAACTAGCTTCCATCACCTTGTTTCGGCTCATCATTACCATCACTTCAGTCACATTATTATATCCCATGGCAATACTAATGTTGTATAATATTGTTATGCTATGACGTTTGTCTTTGCTTTTGTTTGCTTTGTACAGTACAGCGCTTTGAGGCATTTCTTGTGATTTGGGGCTATAATACATTTTGATTAGATTTTTGATTCATGATTAAAAGACTCTATAGTCGTATTCACAATAGAGTGGTGCAGGAATGAGTCTTAAAAGCGGAAATTAGCGACCATTTTAGCACTTTTTGGATTTTAGGTAAGATGCCTGAAATAAGGTCTGCGTTTAACACAAGCTGAAAAGAGGAGGGGTTTGGACACGTGAGATTTAGTGTCTCAGGTCTCCAGATTAAAGACTCAAAGGATTTATAGAAGTATTGACAAAAGAGGGGTGTAGGAAAGAGTCCGAAACACAGAAATGAGTGAGCTTTATAGCACCTTGCGTTTCCTCTTCTCAAAGTCAATGGGTTCTTGGTTGTTATCATGAAATAGGGTCTGTATGGTCTACGACATAAACTACTACCCCACTGGTGACTTTAAAAATGGCGGTTGGTGGTGACGTGAAGTCATGTGACCGTGCTGTAATTCCTTTATAGCCCAACATTAGCCGCCTTTAGCTTAGCGGTGGTGACGTGAAGTCATGTGACCGTGCTGTAGTTCCTTTATAGCCCAACATTAGCCACCTTTAGCTTAGCGGTGGTGACATGAAGTCATGTGACCGTGCTGTAGTTCTTTTATAGTCCAACATTAGCCGCCTTTAGCTTAGCGGTGGTGACGTGAAGTCATGTGACCGTGCTGTAGTTCCTTTAAAGCCCAACATTAGCCGCCTTTAGCTTAGCGGTGGTGACGTGAAGTCATGTGACCGTGCTGTAGTTCTTTTATAGTCCAACATTAGCCGCCTTTAGCTTAGCGGTGGTGACGTGAAGTCATGTGACTGTGCTGTAGTTCTTTTATAGTCCAACATTAGCCGCCTTTAGCTTAGCGGTGGTGACGTGAAGCCATGTGACCGTGCTATAGTTCTTTTATAGTCCAACATTAGCCGCCTTTAGCTTAGCGGTGGTGACGTGAAGCCATGTGACCGTGCTGTAGTTCTTTTATAGTCCAACATTAGCCGCCTTTAGCTTAGCGGTGGTGACGTTAAGTCATGTGACCGTGCTGTAGTTCCTTTATAGCCTAACGTTAGCTCTTTACTTCACAAATCATGAAGTGGTGTTAATATGTGGAGATTATCCTGCTGAACAAAATGTGACTGTTTGACACAGTTTATATTCTTCAATAATCCGAAGGGCTTTTAGACGAGGGAACAGTAAGTGTTTTAGGAACAACTGGACAAAACGTTCAAATCTCTTCAACTTGTGTTAACCACTGACCTTATTTCAGGCTAACCATTGACTTTCTAGACGAGGGAACAGGAAGTTCTAAAAGGAGTCATTTAAAGATTTTTCGGACTAATTCCTACAGCTTTATATAGTTTTGTTTAGCGGTGACGTACCACAGAGGTGTTGAGGCCGGACACTTTGGGGTCGTTGACTTCACGGCATTGGTTCTCCGGTTCCTCGCAGGCGGCGATGAGCGTGACGACCCGCTCCGGATCCGTGGCTGTTTTCACGTCCGACAAACCTTTAGCCCAAGCACATGAGGAGACCAGCCACATGAAGGCAAACACTGCCGACACCACAAAGTCCTGCGAGACAGCGAGAGAGAGTATAACGTTAACAACTACCACAGGTGGAAGAAGTATTAGGATCATTTACTGAAATACAAGTACTGAGGCAAGGCAAGGCACGTTTATTTATATAGCACTTTTCAACAATTCAAAGTGCTTTACAAAAATGAAAGACATTAAGAGCCTAAAACACATTAGAAACATTAAAAAGCAAAGATAATAAAACATGAATAACGCAGGTACATGAATAAAAGTTACAGTGCAGTGTCAGATGTGAATAGTTCAATTAAAAGCAGTGACAAAAAGAAAGTCTACGGCCTGGATTTAAAAGTAGTAAGCGACAATGACAATATTCTTAGCCAAATTCTCACATTCCTCTACCCCTAGTCTTCCCGTGAAATCATAGTTCTTTTGACAGTTTTCTAACCTTTTTAGGTAATGCAAAAGGAATCTGTATCTTAAGGAGTAAAGGGACTCACGATCTGGGGCCCCTTGCAGTTTTCGCGGTACTTCTCCAGGAGGAAGCAGTACACAGAGAGGGAGGCCATGGCGTAGAGGAAGGAGAAGACTCCGATGGTGACGAAGAACTCGGCGGAGGAAGAGTAGTCCCCGACCAGGAAGAGGCGCTCGGGGTTCTCTCCCTTGCAGGTGGGGGCGTCGAAGTACACCTGGTGGAGCCTGGGGACAGAGACAAAGACAGAAGATAAGAGAGAGACAACAATGGAAATACAGGTCTCAGATGTAGGTACATTCTTTTCTTTTTTTTACAAGACAAGTGCATACAAGTACAGTTTCACAGATACACAGAAGACAGTAAGGTGAACGTACAAGTAAAGACAAATAACAAATTACAAAATACGCATGGAGACAAAAAAGAAAACAAATACAGTGTGTGTGTGTGTGTGTGTGTGTGTGTGTGTGTGTGTGTGTGTGTGTGTGTGTGTGTGTGGCCTAGCATTACTATACTTGTGGGGACCTAAATCTGTTTACACAGTCACGTGTGGGGACTCGCCTCCCTTATGGGGACAAATTGGAGGTCCCCATGAGGGGGATCATTCATTTTAGGGTGAAGACTTGGTTAGGTTTGGGTGAGGATAAGTCTCCAGGAAATGCATGTAAGTCAATGTAATGTCCCCTGAAGTGACGTGGTATGTGTGTGTGTGTGTTCGCTATGTGTGTGTGCGCTATGTGTGATATGAGGGGGGGGGGCATGTAAATAGTAGCATGACCTTAAAGATCTTAAAGAAGTAGAAAGGAGTGTTGGCTGATATCGTGATAAGGATTATGAATGAAATGCAGGTACATTTTTAAAGATTTCATTGATTATATAAGTTTGTGTACAATGTGGTTGGAGACAGCCAGGGGACGATAGCTTAGCTTAGCATAAAGACTGGAAACGGGTGGAAACCTCCTAGCACCTCTGAAATTCACTATCACATTAGATGTATTTATTTTATATTAGTTAAAAAATAGAAGTGTAAAATGACCTTCCTATTATCACATATACCTTTTATATGCTTACTTTTTGCAAATGTGATTATTTAATGTGTAATGTATCTATCATATGATCTACACTTATTGCAATATTCAAGGGGCTTTTTATATAACAGAATAAAGAAAAATCCTCTATCACATTAGACCTTGCTGTAACATATTTGGCATCAACTATTCATCACAAATTTGTGCTTGAATGTGGATTTGAAGTTTGTGAGAAGTTGATTTTTAAAAAGGGATACAATTGAGTTTTGAGACGAACCTGAACGGATATTCAAATTCTACTTCTATCCCGAGGTCGCTCTCCGACCGGTTTTTACACTCCACGCTCATCTTGAACATGCCGGAGTAGCTGCCGCATGTCGAGAAGGCGAAGATGGCAAAGATCTGCAGGAGACAAAATGGAGGAGACAAAAACTCAGTGAGAATCAAAGGAAACACACATTTTAAATCACATTTTCCTTCATGGCTGGAGTGAAAACTTAAATATGTACATTAGATAAATAATATTTAAAAATGGGGGGGGAAAAAATTGCCCCAAACAACAATATATAAAATATTTGTACCCATACTGCATTACAACAGACAATAACAACAGTATAATAATGCTGAAATAAATCAATAAAATTACTATGAATGTATTTTATTGTATGTAGTAATTAATGTGTGTAGTTTTACATTTTTATGAATGAACTGAATAGTATTAAAAATCCAGTTTTGTTTGTATACTGTAACCATGT
The DNA here is from genome assembly GCA_028583405.1 of Pogonophryne albipinna. Lineage (NCBI taxonomy): Eukaryota > Metazoa > Chordata > Actinopteri > Perciformes > Artedidraconidae > Pogonophryne > Pogonophryne albipinna. Next base: position 192,424 of record JAPTMU010000128.1, on the reverse strand, counting down.
AAACTACACAGAGCTGCAGAGACGTGAAACAGGTGACGGCTGCAGAATGATCGACCAATCACAGCGCATATCAATGCTTGTTGCCATGGTTACACCCACACTTGTGTTTTCTGTGGATGTTTCCTAGTGTTTGTGTGTTAGTCAATTCAGGCTCTGTTACTACCTCTCGCTGTTATGTAAACGCAGTGATGGAAGAAGTATTTCGATTATATA
>JAPTMU010000128.1:182211-184711 GCA_028583405.1 Pogonophryne albipinna | reverse complement strand
AAGTTCATCATTTTAGAATATGAAGGATTTTATTTGACTGTACAGTGTGTACGCTTTCATTCAGATTGATCTCATTCTTTCCGTGTACTTATTCCTCCATTTGACCTGCACGATAAGGTCATGTGCGCTCAGTTATTACACTTTTTAATGTATTTAAGTCTTAAGTATATTGTATTTTGCATCTTGTTGAGGAGCTCGGGACTTAAGATGTTTCTTGCCAACAACTATACTGTAGCTATTTTGCACATGACACCTCGAGTCTTGAATAATTAGGGCTGCTAAGTCATCTCATTTTCCAATTATTTACTTAATCTATGTATTATTTTGTCTATAAAATGCACAGACCATACAGGAGCATTCATTATGACATCAAGCATTAGTTTTTTACATTTTGGCTATCGAAGTACAACTGAAAGTTAACTAAGACATTTATAGGAGATCATGATATTACAAGTGAACACACACTTGAAATGCCAAGAGGAAAACACCAAACATAAACAACAAAGTGTTAGCGACCTCACCGTAGCCACGCCCTATAGCACACACTGCTTTAATGGTCTATTTTTACTCCAAATTGAACCATAATTCACTAATCAAACATCATGGTGTACTGAAGAAGACTTGCAACTAGAGTTTGAGACCATAACCCCACCAGGGAAATGTATTCTGAGGTAATAAATCAAGTGAGAAGTAGGCCTATTTCCTCATAGACTTCCATGCAATCAACCGCGGGGGTCGCCCCCTGCTGGCCATTGGAAACAATACAAGTTCAAGGAATGGGCTTCACTTTTCAGATCAAAAGGTAGATTTAATGTCAGAGCATAACTAAAAAAAGCTCAAGGTGACTTCCCCACATAGCTTGTTTTGTTAGAACACAAGTCAAAAACCCAACGATAGTTAGTGAAGAATTATATATGACAACGGAAAGCATCAGATCCTCACATCAGAGGAGCAAGAAAAAGAGAATAATGGGTGTTTTTGCTGGAAAAAAATGACTCAAATGATGAATAGAAATGATCTGGCTCTATATGTTGATAATGCAAACTGTCAGCTGTTAACATAATCTGAACGAGACCATAAAAACACATCTGGGTTTAACATTATGAAAGCAAAGACAAAATGTAGAGGCCCTCACTAGCTGTGTGTGAGGTGAGGATATCTGTGGGAACATATCCTGCTCATCTGAAAATGCCGTTACATACTCTGTTCAATCAACATACAACTAGAACTAACACATATTGCATTAGACATTCATCTGATTGTCATGTTATGCTCTATTTATTGCACGTTTCCTTGTTTTCTGATCCCTAATATTTGGTCCTTTTTGATGTTCTAATTGTAGATGCTGAACCGTTCAGACTTGATTTGACAAAAGGGTATAATAACGTCGTTTTAATTGATGGATCATTTGCTATAATATGTACAAATAAATCCCCCTCCCAGTTGCAGCCCACGTTCAGGCACCACAACGTGCGCCAGCAGAACAAAACACCGAAGATAATCAGCTTGAGTTTAAGACAAAGGAACACAGTAAGTCCTCAGATCGGAGACGCTGGACACAGGAGCTTCCCCTTGGATGGAAAAATGACAATAAATCAATTACTAAAATAGTGCGTAATTGATTTTTAAATGCATCCCAGCTCACGCCCTACGCTTACTTATTTATTTATTAGATAAGTGTGTTTTTGGGGAGTTTTTCCACATGCTGAACCATGTTTTTGTTTCTGTTGTTGCCTTTCTATTGTGTCCAAATGGTTAACATGCGTACGCTTCGATTGGTGCAGAAAGGAACAAATCAAACTGATGACATTATTGTTGATACCCTAAATTGATGAATTGATCATTATCATTTAAATATGTCTAACTATAGGCAGAACTTAGCTACTTAATGTCTTAAGACACCCCTTTTCTTTTTTAAATACCTCACCAAAACGTGTTATTAAAAAACATATATTTCAGATGCCGAACTGTTACGCGTGATTTGAGCTCAATTGGACATTTTTCTAATTCTGTTGAAGATTCCCGTCGCTAACAAAAAGTATTGCATGCAATGTTTTCTGGCTGTATTCTCAGGAGGAGGAGGAGGAGGAGGAGGAGGAGGAGGACGTTCCCCCCCTCTAACACCCCCCAACATGTCCTGCTGAGCTTCCTGTCCTCAGGACACACTGCTCAGCATTCAGAGCAGGACTTCACTCAGGAGAGGTGGAGCTGCTGCTGGTCTGTTGAAAGTAACTGACACGTTAAACCCTGAGTGCAGGAGTCGCCTCCATCAGTAATCACTGCAGCTGTATGACCTCTGAGGGACAGAAGGTCACCAAGCGGTCAGTAAAGGCAATGTTATTTACTGCAAACAACACAGACTCCAGCTGACATCCCCCCTGTGGTGGTTTGAGAGGGATTCTGTTATTAGGACCACACATGGATGAACATTGGGTTGTGTTGCTGAAGTTTGTGTGAGACTAAGATGCACATATTGTGATGGGTGTGAGGGTCTCTCCCC
>JAPTMU010000128.1:67211-179711 GCA_028583405.1 Pogonophryne albipinna | reverse complement strand
ATAAAAAATATTAACACAAACTTAATCTAAAGAAAATAAAAAAAGATATAACATTTAATTTAAAAAATGACACAAACTTAAGACTTTGGAAAAAAAGAAAGCAAAAACACTAAATAAAAATGTGCATATAGTACACCAAATTATGTATGCTTTTTAAAGGACATGGATAGTTGCATTAAGTTGTATAGAAATGTGTGTATATATTTACATATTGGGCATTGTTGCCCCCTCTATAACACTGCCTACAATACCACCGTTATGGATTCAAGCGCTCTGACTGTGTGTGTGTGTGTGTGTGTGTGTGTGTGTGTGTGTGTGTGTGTGTGTGTGTGTGTGTGTGTGTGTGTGTGTGTGTGTGTGTGTGTGTGTGTGTGTGTGTGTGTGTGTGAGCTCCTGGCAGCATTACCCTTACACTAAAGCTGATTAACCTGTTTTCTCGGTGCTCTCACGATGCACACTTCACAGCAGCCTTCTCCTTTTTTTTTTAAATATCATTTTACCTGCAGCTCTCGCGTTATCTGCCACAAACAGGAGGATGTATTTTTTGCGCAGGTGATGCGACACCGCAAACAAGGAGAAGAGGAGGAAGAATAAGAAGGCGGTGTGTGTGTGTGTGTGTATGTGTGTATGTGTGTGTGTGTCAATAAATGGCCGCAGTGATGATGGTTTCTCTGCTACTCTCCATCATCTTTCAGCATCCATATTGAACAGATGACGCATCCTCACAAAATGCATGTTTCATCTCCCCTCTCCGCTCACACTGAAGCCCCTCTTTGTCACAGAGATTCTCTTATGTCGTGCGGCCTATACTGCGGCTATCCGAGCCCACACGCGCGCACACACACACGCGCGCGCGGGCACACACACACACCGACACACACCGACATAATGGTCTGCCTTAGAAATTAATCATGTTTGTTATCCGAGCAGCAGCATGCTCATTGAGACAGCCTAAATCAACTAGCAGGATGAATCCCGGTGGAGGCCACATCCTCTAAAAGCTAAATGTCATTGCTGCAGAAATCTCTGCTCATCCTACACATTTTTTGCGGTGGTGTTACTGAGAACAGGCTAATCTATTATATCTGCAGATTAACAGGAGGATAAATGACACCGTCGTGCAGACATACATGCATAAATCACAATTCCGACTCATCGAGAGCTCTGCGCTGAAAAACGGTAAAGGTCGGTGCATCTTTGGCCAAAAGAGCATCCTAATTAAAGCGCACGATGGAGGACAATAATGCTAAATGAATGAGAATCATCTACAGAGAAAAAACAGGAATGCAATATATGATTTCCCTCCCGCAAAGCCTTACCTGGTTTACAACATCCATCTTGGCCGCTTACTCGCTGATAAGAGGATCAGAGGGGCGGAGGGAGGGAGGCGTCTCTCCGGAACAGCCAGGGAGGGGGGGTGATGGCGGGGAGGCAGACACCCAGGAGGAAGAGCAGACTGCGTCACGAATTGGGCGAGGACGTGTGAAGCGTAGTGACGTCAGAGGAAGCATCAGACGTGGAGTAAATGAGAGCCAATGAGAAAGCAGCTTTCTTCTAAGGGCAATGAGAGGTTGCCCCGAGGCTTATTAATTCAGAGAGGTGTGTGTGTGTGTGTGTGTGTGTGTGTTTTGGGAGGGGTTAGATCACGCCTTAGTACACAAAAAGACAGATATAAAGCAATAAGGAAAAGGTCGAGAAGGTTTGTGAACTGCAGCTGGTCATAAACACGTTCAAATGTCAAAGGGAGGGTCACTTTAAAAGTGTATTCTGTTACAATTAATAATTCTTACCTGTAAAATCACTTAGTCAGCGCTTTGGGAGTAATGGATTACATATAACGGGCTTATGTAATCAGGATACAAAACAAACTGTGTTTCCTTACAGTTACATAAGATAGGAGTAATCAGATTACTATTAATGTAAATGCATTGCAATTCAACCACTGCCTTAAAAATGCTGTTTTAGTTGAATACATTAATTAACAAATCAGGTGTCCACCTAATGCTTTTTAAACAAGTGTTAGCATGTGCTTCCTAATATTTAAAAAGGACATATCCTTCTCATGTTCAGGTGTATATCAGTATGTAGTGTCTCTACTTTAAAGAGTCCTCTCCTGCTGATGTTCAGGTGTATATCAGTATGTAGTGTCTCTACTTTAAAGAGTCCTCTCCTGCTGATGTTCTGGTGTATGTCAGTATGTAGTGTCTCTACTTTAAAGAGTCCTCTCCTGCTGATGTTCAGGTGTATATCAGTATGTAGTGTCTCTACTTTGAAGAGTCCTCTCCTGCTGATGTTCAGCTGTATATCAGTATGTAGTGTCTCTACTTTAAAGAGTCCTCTCCTGCTGATGTTCAGGTGTATATCAGTATGTAGTGTCTCTACTTTAAAGAGTCCTCTCCTGCTGATGTTCAGGTGTATATCAGTATGTAGTGTCTCTACTTTAAAAAGTCCTCTCCTGCTGATGTTCAGGTGTATATCAGTATGTAGTGTCTCTACTTTAAAGAGTCCTCTCCTGCTGATGTTCAGGTGTATATCAGTATGTAGTGTCTCTACTTTAAAGAGTCCTCTCCTGCTGATGTTCAGGTGTATATCAGTATGTAGTGTCTCTACTTTAAAGAGTCCTCTCCTGCTGATGTTCTGGTGTATGTCAGTATGTAGTGTCTCTACTTTAAAGAGTCCTCTCCTGCTGATGTTCAGGTGTATATCAGTATGTAGTGTCTCTACTTTAAAGAGTCCTCTCCTGCTGATGTTCAGGTGTATATCAGTATGTAGTGTCTCTACTTTAAAGAGTCCTCTCCTGCTGATGTTCTGGTGTATGTCAGTATGTAGTGTCTCTACTTTAAAGAGTCCTCTCCTGCTGATGTTCAGGTGTATATCAGTATGTAGTGTCTCTACTTTGAAGAGTCCTCTCCTGCTGATGTTCAGGTGTATATCAGTATGTAGTGTCTCTACTTTAAAGAGTCCTCTCCTGCTGATGTTCAGGTGTATATCAGTATGTAGTGTCTCTACTTTAAAGAGTCCTCTCCTGCTGATGTTCAGGTGTATATCAGTATGTAGTGTCTCTACTTTAAAAAGTCCTCTCCTGCTGATGTTCAGGTGTATATCAGTATGTAGTGTCTCTACTTTAAAGAGTTCTCTCCTGCTGATGTTCAGGTGTATATCAGTATGTAGTGTCTCTACTTTAAAGAGTCCTCTCCTGCTGATGTTCAGGTGTATATCAGTATGTAGTGTCTCTACTTTAAAGAGTCCTCTCCTGCTGATGTTCAGGTGTATATCAGTATGTAGTGTCTCTACTTTAAAGAGTCCTCTCCTGCTGATGTTCAGGTGTATATCAGTATGTAGTGTCTCTACTTTAAAGAGTCCTCTCCTGCTGATGTTCAGGTGTATATCAGTATGTAGTGTCTCTACTTTAAAGAGTCCTCTCCTGTTGATGTTCAGGTGTATATCAGTATGTAGTGTCTCTACTTTAAAGAGTTCTCTCCTGCTGATGTTCAGGTGTATATCAGTATGTAGTGTCTCTACATGTCTCCATGCTTTAATGTTCAAAAAGCTCTTTATTTTTCTCATACTGCCTGTGCTGCAGCACCTCTTTTCACCCTCTGTCTGAAACCAGAGCCCAGTCTGCTCTGATTGGTTAGCTGGCCGGCTCTGTTGTGATTGGTCAACCGCTTAGAGATGTCCCGCCCCTTCGCCAATCACGTACAATGTGTTGGGGCGCTAGCCGAGCACGTGTTACACAGTGATATCACTATGTTCAGGAGGTGTTCCACACAAACCTCTAGAACACACCACAGGAAAGGGAAACCCCCAATAAGCAGAATAAGACCTCTTTCATTCTGTATTTTAAAATGTATAGTAACAATGTAATCTGGCAAGTAATCCCCATTTTCAAAGTTGTAGCAGTAATCTGATTTCTTTTGTATTGATGTCACAGTAAGGGAATACACAGTCTCTTTTATGTATCCTGATAACATAATCCCATTAAAAGTAATTTGTTACTTCCTAATCTGATCACATTAAGCTTATTTAAAATAATATATTTCCGCTTCTTGTAGGATCATTCTGCACAAAACAAGTTAGTGAAAGTTCAGTTTTCTTTACATTCATGAGAACACTGCACAAAAGACTCTGTAAACGATGATAACTCAGCAGACACGTACGGGTGATTATTTTGCATGATTCTATTTTGTCTGAGAGTGGAAGTGAAACCCAGATGTTGTCCATCTGCCTCTCCGTTAATAGCTCATTATATAATTCACTGCTTTGCGTTTTTGATGCAGTTTTCCACCTCCATCATTAGAAGAATACACCTCTCAGCTAAAGTACGGTTAGTAATGACGTGTTAGAATAATAACTGAAAAATAAAACATACATTGGAGACAACACAGGGAATATCGTAGGAAAATGTTGTACTTAACTTACTCGTTAACACATACGAGGAATTTGTCTTGGTGTTTTCTGTGCATACATAAATATACAATTAAAATTAAAACAGTGATAAACAACTATTTTAAGAAAACTATAATAACATTAAATAAATAGCAATATTTACATCGAATATGGTTGAAATATAGGTATACCCGTAGAAAGACGGTGTATTAGAGCCAATTTAGGTTGGGTAAAAATACAAATTGAAAAACAAAATAATAAATTAAATTACAATTATTATTAATTATTATTAATTATCAATAATAATAATAATAATAATTAGATGGTATTGGAGCCATTTGAGGTAGAATATGTATTATAAATAAATCAAATTAAATAAATAGTAATAATAATTATAATAATAATAATAATAAGACGGTATTAGAGCCATTTAAGGTAAAAATAAATAAATAATAATTAAAAAGTATTTAAAGGTCCCATGTCATGCTTTTCTGGTTATTACCCGTCCCCTTGTGTTATGTAGCTTTTTCTGCATGTAAACGGTCTGCAGAGTCACAAACCCTCAAAGTACACCCTGTAGCGAGTAAAACTCTAACACAGGAAAGACCTGTCTATGCTGCCCCAGAACGCCTCGTTGGACATTTCTCTTTTTCCATTTTTTACTTCCGGGAACCAAGTGACGTAAGGGGCTAAGTGACGTAAGGTGGACCAATCCGCGGAGCTCCTCACACACCAGGATCCCTTGGCGTCACTATCAAACGCAGTGGGGGGACCTTTAGCGTCGATTTTCAACTATCAGGGAGTCCCATTGACTTGCATCGAGCTCCCTGAACGCTGGTAATAGACGAGTTGGGATCGCGGAGAAACACTCACTCAGCCTTATCTTTTCTCAGCCGCAGCTCCGCGGATTTCTCAGCCTGAACTCAGCCTGAGCGCACACACAAACTCACAGCCAGGCTACGAGTGTGTGTGTGTGTGCTCAGGCTGAGTTCCTCGGTGTCTCGCTGTCTCGCAGACCCCACGCAGCAACCAGGAAACCACACCAGTAATCCAGCTCACACTGTCCGCTCCTCGCAGCAGCGAGCCCCTCAACGTCCCGCCAACACGGCACCCAGACCCCACGCAGCATTCTCATCTGTTTGTCATTACTGGTGTCATTTTCTGGTTGCTAACAAACGCCATTGTAACACATAATCACTGATGTTCAGCTGTAACGGTGGTGGACTCATCAGAACAGAGTGGGCGAGCTGACACTGGGCTCACAGGGGGGGGGGGGGGGGGCAGGAGCTCCAACAAGCCGTGTAGGACAGAGAGTGAATACACATACTAACCAGAGATGCTGTGAGAAACCAATGTGAGTTGTCTATTCTAGTAGACCTCAACAATGGAATCATGATCAGTAGAAACGGCCATGACACGGGACCTTTAATGCTACATCCACTATATTTTGGAGGCGAATAACAATCTTTTTTAGTGACATGTTACAATAATAAATACAAAACAATCATTTGAGAATACATGACGTTTTATTTAAAGTCACAAAAATCCAAAATGCTGCTATTAGTTTTCATGTTTCTTAAAAGAGGATATTCAATATGTTTTATATATTTAAATACTTCTCTAAAATAGAATGCTGTTGGGCACTCGCGTATCGTTATTCGTTTAATAAATTATAAACATTTTGTTGATGTCATATCTTCTATTTGTACAGTTTGTACAGGAGTATAAAGGGACAACAGTTCATGTACAGTATAAAATGAGAACACAATGCAAAAAGAAAAGTCCAGTTTTCTGCAGCAAAACAACGCAGTCCTGCCACATGCTGCTCTTAAAATCAGGGTGTGTGTTAGTGTGTGTTTTGGCATTTACAAACAAAATGATAACTTACCAACACAACATTTGAACTTCAGACAAAAAGAAAATCACATCGATTTAAATAACACTTCCTCCCCTCACAATCCTCTCTCCTTACTTCCTCTCACTGTTAATGCAGTTTTTTTCCGGACCTCAGTAAGAGATCACGCAGTTCATCTCGTCGGCCAGCTCGTCCTCGAAGCGAGAGATGGACTGGCTGGCTCCGCGGGCGATGAGGTCGGACGCCGCGCTCTCCATGTCGTCCAGACTCAGGTGACACGCCTCCGCGATCTCACGCTTCGCAAAGTTCACGAACTTCGGGTCCCGGGCGTAGACGCCGAGACCCTCGGAGATCAGGATCTGATGTGAGATAGAGAGAGGAAGGACGGAGTCAGGCGGGGATTAGGTTATAATTCTCTGTATCATGCCAACATAAACATGCACGTCTATGGCGTTAGTCACTCAAATTAAAATGCAAAATGTTGCCCCTTTATGTATTTTATGATAATATGCAATTACAGACTGAGGAGAATGAGAAAGTATTATCATTACTTTCTAAAATAATTAGTTTTGTTAAGTAATTATTGAGCTAATTCCAATTTATAAGTATTAGGATATGTGTATTACTAAATTCAAACATTACATTTTATACATAATTTGTTATCAAAAGTCGAGCAGCCTCTTTTTTATTGCTTAAAAAATAATTACATATTTCACAGATAAACAAGCGACACATTTTATTATAAAAATGACAGTTACAGCCATTTTAATACAAATGTCCTTGTTTAAAGATAAACTAGGAAAACTCTGAACCCACCCAACCCATGAGAGAGTTCCAAGTATTTTGAAATAGTTCATATGTTGTCCATATTGATATTGCATATACATATTGCTTTGGATTTCATCAACAATGTTCCCCTTTACTCACCGACTCCACCAGGCTGTCTGCGCTCCCTTTCTCCAGGTAGCTGTGGCTGACGGGGGGCATCCTGACGCTGCCGAGGGTCCGGGTCTGACCGGGGTACCAGCCCGCGGCGGCCCGGGAGGCGGCGGGGAGGCTGGCGCTGCCATCGCTCCACATCGGCTGGCTGCGTCTGGAGGCCTGGTCCATCCGGAGCATCGGGGTGTAGATGAGCTTCCCTCGGCGTCCAGAGGGGGCGATCATCCCCGGGTGGGGGGGGGGCCCCGCCGTCGCCGTGTTCACCCAGGAGGCTGAGGACATGGCGCCGGTCCGCTCCAAACTGTGAACGCTCTGAGGACGGGAGAGGAGGAAGTATGCACCATTTTATATACATTTCTGTTTCTTGCAATATTCGTATAGTTTTTTTATTGTTAATTAAACTAAATTAAACTAAATAAAACTACAAAATAAAGCCTTTGAATCTTGAAAAAAAGTTAATTTAACTTATTAAAGTAAGCCTAAGTTATTAACAATATTATCACAATATCTGTAAATAAATAAAATACTATCAATCACATTCATCTTTAAATGAAGTATGCTTAAAATACAAGCAAATAGAGTGTTGCAGTGACGCGTCCTAAAACCAGGAAGTGAGTCAGCATTTTACCACTTCCTGTTCCCTGGTCTCAGAGCCAATGGGATCTCTCCATAGGGTTTAGGAAAATATCTGGAACTAAGGTCTGTGGTTGAGACACATTGAAGAGACGGATCACGTTTTGTTCTACGACATTAAATCCATCAGCAGTGACCCCACTGGTGATTTCTGAAGAGTTGACGTGTCTGAGAAACGATGGTTGTTACCAAGTGGCTGAATAGGACTACAGAAGTCGTGGAGGCCGTTGTACGTCATTACGCCGAACACGTAAACACTGCTCTAAGTTTGTTTGCCCTGTTCTGCTTGAAAGCAAGTACCTGCCTCCTGCAAACTGTTCAAACAAACGCTTCAACTCGTACCATTTAGAATCTGTATGTTTGAATATCGAGACGAGGCGTGACGTTGAAGTCGTGCTGCTGGACTCGGCTGTAGTTCCTTTATAGCATAACGTTAGCATTTTGCTTCTGGCGACTAGATTTATGATTCGAAAATTATAAAAGTAGGGTAGACATGTGGAGATTATCCAGCTGAACAAAACGTGCATTTATCAAACAGGTTCGTTTTCCACAGACCTTATTTCGAGCTATCTTCCAAAATCCTATGGAGAAATCCCATTGCTTTTTTGTCGAGGGAACCCATGCGCAGTTTATTTCTGGGGTCGGCCTACACAAATAGGTTAACCCTGCACCACTCTATAGAGGTGGAGAGTGTGCAAAAAATCGTAAAAAAAAAAATATATAATGGTAAAATCGGCTGTTTGTGTGTGTGTGTGTGTGTGTGTGTGTGTACCTGTATATGGGCTCTGGGGGGGCCTATGTTGCCATGGTACCCCGGGATGGGGAGGTCGTCCATGCTGCTCTGCGGCTGCAGACACTGCACGTTAAAGGAAGGTTTACGTCCTGAAACAGAAAGCAGGGGATTATGGGAAAATGTCAGCATGCATGACTTTGATTCTTCTTCATATAATATAGCAAACAAACACTGGCCATTAGAGGGTCAAAATATGTCCTGAATGACGTTAAAATAAACAAACTAAAAGAAACCAAATTCAACTAAAATAAATTCAACTTAACTTAATTAAACTTAACTAAATTAAATAAAAACTAATCTACCTAAATAAAATTGGGTCCCTGCCCCAAATTAAAGGGTCACCTTTTGGTAGAGCAGGCAGAATGCGTCTCCTGATAAACGAGGATGCGTTCTCCTTTCCGTGGAATCCGTTTCCGGTGAACCCGCTGATCATGCTGCCGCTTCCAGCGCCGTTCATCGTGCTTCCTGAACCGTTAGCGCTAACAATGCTACCGCTATCACTGATGTATCCGTTCCCGTTGTACCCGTTAGAAGAGTAGGGGCTCACTGTGACAGCCTCTCTGTTCATGTTGGCGCCAATATAACCGTTACCACCATTAGCATAGCCGTTAGTGTAACCATTACCAGCAGGGTTTGTGTAACCGTTAGCAGCAGGGTTAGCATAACCACTAGCAGCAGGGTTAGCGTAACCGTTAGCAGCAGGGTTAGTGTAACCGTTAGCAGCAGTATTAGCGTAGTTGTTAGTGTCAGTGTTAGCGTAGTTGTTAGGATCAGTGTTAGCGTAGTTGTTAGGGTCAGTGTTAGCGTAGTTGTTAGGGTCAGTGTTAGCGTAGTTGTTAGGGTCAGTGTTAGCGTAGTTGTTAGGGTCAGTATTAGCGTAGTTGTTAGGGTCAGTATTAGCGTAGTTGTTCGGGTCAGTGTTAGCGTAGCCGTTAGCATCAGGAACGCTGTACGGTGTCTCCCCGACGCTGTCGACTCTCTGCAGGCTCGGATCATTGTAGACGGGCTCAGGTTCTGCTGGAGGGACCGGTTCTGGATACACGTAGCTGTAGACAATATAAAATAGTTAACTTACGTTTTTTCAAAAATACATTGGGGAAATATACTTCTTCCGCTAAGAGTTAGATATAGATTTAGATACAACTCGATATTTATCAACGTTCAAACTGTTAGCTTAGCTTAGCATAAAGATTTAAATAATTGGCTTTGTTGCAAAGTTTGTGATAAGATTTCTCCTGATAGACACAGAGAAAGAAATCTACGGCCTCATGCAGGAAGTGATTAAACAATCTGTTGTTAGTAGCCATGGATTTCTAAGATTCACCTATGTTTTCCTATTTTGCTATTCTTTTAGGTAAGATGACAGTTTAGAAGGGCTGAAGAGCGCTTTTCCAAAATAAACATGTTTTTTCAGTGCAAAGGAACAGTTTGAGATATTGGGGAATAAGCTTATTCTGCCACGAGTGAGATGAAGAGATGGGCCTCTGCTCATGCTTGTCTGTTAAGCATGAAGCTGAAGTCAGGGAACTGTTAGTTTAGCTTAGCTTAGCATAAAGACTGGAAGAGGACATGCAAGCAAGCGAATACATGAACTTATTAGTTAATGACATGTTTGTATCTCCTCCCTCTCTCTTGTTTCTTACCCTTCTACTGGTGCTGGAGCTGCTGGCTCTCCTTCACTGACGGGAACCTGCTCAGGTACTTCAGCCGGAGCCTCCACCACCACCAGCTCCTCAACTATAGCCACCGGAGGAATCTCTGCAGGAGGAATCTCTGCAGGAGGAGGACAATCCAGAGGAGGAGGAGAGCCAAGAAGAGCAGGAGGAGGATACTCAGTGATGGTGCCCACCCTGAACAGAAAGGAAAAACTCATTATGACTATATATAAGTGGGGGAGAGCAACTAAATACATTTACTCCACTAATTTACTCAATATTTGTAATTCAACATGTATATTTTCTACTTTCTTGTTTATTTCTTTCATTTGTATTGTACAATGCCATGTCTTTGTATGCTGCTGAAACACAAACATTTCCCAAATTGGGATCAATAAAGTACGTCTTATCTTATCTTATATACATTTAAGGTACTGTATGTCACAAAGCTGGAAACAGGGCTGCTTTTCTGAGAAACTCCTAACAAGTTCATTTTTTAGAGATACATGGTTCTCTCAGGACAAATCTAAATAACACATGATGGTCTTATAGAATACGATGCATTACTGCAGATTAAACTAGCCAACAGTAGGAGGAGAACACATCAGCAGTCAAGTAGTTACAGCAGTTAAATGCAACAATAATGCAGAAGAAATTCAGAAACATCAAATATCATTTTACTGCACAATTCTTTAGTTCAGATTACTAACACTGCACAAACTATACGTTATCTTTAACTACATTTTACTGCACAACAAATACTTTAAGTTAAGTATATTTAGTACCTTTTACTTTACAATCAATACTTTTATTTAGGTAAATACATTTACTCAAGTATTTCTTTCAATGTAGGACTTTTTTCTTGCACTTGAGTATTTACTTTTTTAATTAAACTTCTGTACTTTGTTAATATTGTGTTTTTGAATATTATTTTTTTATATTCAACATTTTTGATTCTCAATTGTCATAATATGTTCCAACACAAAGACCTACAGTACACTTAAGACAAAACATTCCTTAACCAGACCAATTCAAGACTTTTACTTGTAACGGAGTATTTCAACACCATATTTTTCTACTTTTGACTGCACAAAAGGAGCAGTCAGTCAGCATGTCGTTGTGTCCCTGAGACCCTTCACCCCAAATTGCTCCTGTGGGGATTGCCCACAGTATTGAGTATGTAAGTCGCTTTGGATAAAAGCGTCTAACAAGTGACATGTAATGTAACAAAAGGACCTGAATACTATACTAATGCTGTTGATGTGTTGTGATTTTAACGGTGTCTATTATCATCTGGCCGGGGACAACAGCTGGAAATTAGCAATGTTGGCTAAAGCTGCCCCATTTACTGTTTTTTGTGATCAATGGTGTCCACGACACTATAAACAAATCAATTAAACTATATGTTGGGAAAATACTGAATGTATCTTCCATTATGAGAGTAACATGATAACAAAGGTATCCCAACTGTAGCTGTGAACATGACAGGATGTATGATTACCTAGAAGAGCATCAGGACTGTTTGAGGCATATGATAGCTATGTGATTAACATGAGGATTCAGCCTCTATGGAGATAGACATATGACAAGCATGCTCATTTCTGACGTGGAGCTAATCTGAAGTAAACATTGAATACTGCTTTCTATTCCTCCATCTTGTGACTGTGTAACTCCCTCTCTTGGATATCAGCATGTGAAGGACACTGTTCAGGAACTACTTGATGCTCTGTATGTGATGACTACTTCCATTCTGGAGAGGATCACAGATACATGGATCCTGAGATTGAAGCCAGTGATATTTTTCTAACATAATTATAGACCCACCTGACGGGGAGGGGCTCGGACCTGGGCGGCTGCTCCGTCACCACCTCCAGTCCTGCCAGCTCGGACCCCGGCTTGTGGTGCTCCAGCAGCCCCGTCACCTGCTCCGTCACCACCGCCTCCCTGGGCTTGCTCTCCATGAGCACCGTCACCTGCTCCACCAGCATGTGGATGGGCGGCAGCGGCGTGTCGCGGGGCGTGGAGGCCCCCGAGCCCCCGTGCTCGCTGTGGAAGATCTCGTCGTGCCCCATCTCGCCCCCTACCCCCTCCTCTTCCTCCAGGTCGCACGACATCGCCAGGCGAATCTCTGGAGCCAAATCCTGCAGCGTGCGGAGCCCCATCTAAGACACATATATTCATATATTTCAATACTTTATTTGGAATTTTTCTTTTAGTTACAATAAATCAAAGACATACACAATATACAGTAAGTAGGTACACGAAACCGTTACATGACGTACAGCTGGTTATTACATTGTCTCTCTCTCTCTCTCTCTCTCTCTCTCTCTCTCTCTAAACTTTGTTAAAAGACTGCATCCATCTGGTCTCTGCCATTGTAGGTCCTGAACTCTTGACCCAGCGCTAACAGACAATTGCTGAGAATAGTCTAAAGCTGCCAGTCGACAGCATCGTAGACATAAACAAAAAGGCCACACATATTTATATGAACTTACAATATGCACAATCAGTGTAAGCAATTCCCTCTCAGCAAATTTGGAAAATATATTGAAAAAGGACCTCGATATTTATCATGAGAAAATCCCACACTCCACGATAGTGTTTTATTTTTGTTTTTATTTCTATATTTACCAGAATGTATTTATCCTGGTGACAGTAGGTTTTGTGACGTACATTTTAAAACATATACACATACAAACATATAATATGGCAAACCAGTTTTTACTAATTTGAATTCTTATTATTCTGATATCATCCTGTGTGAACTCTTACCTGCCTTATCCTTTGTTTCACTGTTGATGCTGTGAAGCCTAGTATTTATTTTAATAGGGGATTCATTTAAGTTATCTTTCTTACAGGGACGCGGGAAGGGGGGGGTGCTGAGGGGCTGCAGCACCCCCATCTGTTGGCGGAGAGGTGTAACTGCAACGCCAAAAAGTTCACTAAACAAATCAATACAAAAGTTTTATTTTGAGTTACTATTTTTGAGTTAGCATTTTAGTGTAAGCAGTCTATAACAAGCTTCACTATATAAGAGAAAGTGATAATGCGGTGTGCTTCTACTGTTGCTCTGCTATAGAAAATAAGCTTGTCAGGGATCAGGGATGGGAGTTTTGTGAAAGCAGGATTTAACAACTGTCGAAAGGCAGGGGAAACATTTAGGGAGCATGAGAAGTCCCATCAACACACAGGCCGTCAACAAACTGGCAGCATTAAAATGAACACCGATGAATGCGCTGCTCTCACAAGCTGTTGCTAAATGACTGCATTTAAAATGACGTTGTTATACAGGGCCGCCCCTCCCTACCCGCAGATCACGCAGACCCTTCGCGGAGGGGGCCTCATTTTGCGGATGGAGCCTCATCTGAAGCGCAAACGCGGCGCACCTACAGTGTAGCGCGCCACAGTTTCACCGCTGTGAGGCTCCCCTAGCAGTCCCACCCTCCCGCACCCGCACGCCGCACCCCCAACTCTGACTGACTTCCTGCGTCTCTGCTTTCTTATTTTATCTAACTTTTTTTTTTTTTTTGCAAACGTTTTATTAGGTCAAACCAATTGAATGACGGTTAAATAAACTATTTGTAAAGCCTCTTGGATCAGGTGGAAATCAGCTAATCTTGTTCCAGTTAGCAGCTTCGACATAGAAACTTCAAAGCTTGAGACACACACAGACACCTGTTTGCATATTCAAAGATTCAGAATACTTTGATATGTCTGTGGGGGAATCTGAAGGTGAAGCAGTATATTTAAAGTCACCTGCAGAGAAGCCGCCCTGTCCTTCCTCTTGGTTTTCCTCTCCCTCTCCTTTCTCTTACGGAACTTTTTGAAATAGTCCTGAATCAGGAAGCTGGCGTAAAACTTCCCACATGTCACCTCGTCACCTGAGGAGAAACAAGTTCATTATGTGCAGGGCCAGGAGGAAGGCATACAGTATATGTTTTTGATTATTCTCAAATGCAAGCGTGTTAATTCTCCAAAAAGTGTAATATCATTTGTAGTGAAGTGTGCTCATGCTGTCAGGCAGCTGTAGGTTTTTGTTGTACCTCTAGGTGGGGGAATAACTTCATCGATGAGCTTTGGTTTGGTGCGTTTCCACAGCTTTTTAATGATCAGCTTCAGCTCCTCGTTCTGCTGGTCGATGGGGCCTGAAGGGAAGGAGGAAAGCTTAGAGGAAACGTCAACCTGATACAAAGAGGTTTAAGTGACTTATACAGGTGCCATGCATGGGTGGAATGTGCATGAGATCTGACCTTCAGTCTTGATCTTCAGTGAAGTTCTGACGAGAGCGAACAGCGTGGCGCTGAAGGTGACCGTCCCGTCAGAGTGCAGCGGGACGTTCATGGCCACCAGTCTCTGAGAGGAGCAGAGGGAGGGACATCGATCGCAGTCTTTCTAAAACCTTGTACCCCCTTTGAAAAACTGCATGTATTCCCCCGGATCATTGGAACTCATTTGTGGTTGCAAACATAAAGATGAACATTGCAGGGCTGCACAGAGAATCAGTGTCTTGCAGCCTTGTAACAAAAATGCTTAATGTTTAGAATCCATTATTAAATTCATGGCAAAAACATTTGATCATGTCGATAAGTAACATTGAGATCTTAGTGAGAAACATGGGCTTGTGTTTTCACTTCTTCCTCCTGTGTTCAGCCGAGTGGCGGCCATGTTGCATTGAGAATAGAAATACTGAATAGAAAATGTAGTTTATTTACATTTTTTACTTTTGGTAAATACCTCCTGCAGTATTCGAAAGTACTACCAAGTCTTTTCTACCAAATCTGCGTGTACTCACTCTGCAACACACACGATGAGGACACAGTTTTCCAAAACCAAGAGGAGGCTGAATCCTTCGCAGCATCGTGACGACATCGTTGTGCTTTATACGACCGCTGCATCAGGAACACACAACAGACGTTTACTCCCAGATGAGAGGCAGGTCACTTAGAGCTTTAAGGGTCAGATTCAAACACCTTCAATGTGTCAAAACTCTCCCCCCATTTATTCTCACCTGACTCTCATTTTGATCATGATTCATTTAATGCTTGCGACACCAAGTACAGCAATATTTGGGCTCATGGCAACTAATTAAGTTATTCTACTTTCTTATTATGGTTCGCCAGAGGTGGGAAGTAGTGGAGTACAAATACTTTGTTACTGTACTTAAGTACATTTTTCTGGTATCAGTACTTTACTCCACTACTTATTTTACTTTGACTTCTTACATGTTGAACACAAATACCTGTACTTTCTACTTCTTACATGTTGAACTCAAATACCTGTACTTTCTACTTCTCACATGTTGAACACAAATACCTTTACTTTCTACTTCTTACATGTTGAACTCAAATACCTTTACTTTCTACTTCTTACATGTTGAACACAAATACCTGTACTTTCTACTTCTTACATGTTGAACACAAATACCTGTACTTTCTACTTCTTACATGTTGAACACAAATACCTGTACTTTCTACTTCTCACATGTTGAACCCAAATACCTGTACTTTCTACTTCTTACATGTTGAACTCAAATACCTGTACTTTCTACTTCTTACATGTTGAACACAAATACCTGTACTTTCTACTTCTTACATGTTGAACACAAATACCTGTACTTTCTACTTCTTACATTTTGAACACAAATACCTGAACTTTCTACTTCTTACATGTTGAACACAAATACCTGTACTTTCTACTTCTCACATTTTGAACCCAAATACCTGTACTTTCTACTTCTTACATGTTGAACACAAATACCTGTACTTTCTACTTCTTACATGTTGAACTCAAATACCTGTACTTTCTACTTCTTACATTTTGAACACAAATACCTGTACTTTCTACTTCTTACATGTTGAACACAAATACCTGTACTTTCTACTTCTTACATGTTGAACTCAAATACCTGTACTTTCTACTTCTTACATGTTAAACACAAATACCTGTACTTTCGACTTCTTACATGTTGAACCCAAATACCTGTACTTTCTACTTCTTACATGTTGAACACAAATACCTGTACTTTCTACTTCTTACACGTTGAACCCAAATACCTGTACTTTCTACTTCTTACATGTTGAACCCAAATACCTGTACTTTCTACTTCTTACACGTTGAACCCAAATACCTGTACTTTCTACTTCTTACATGTTGAACCCAAATACCTGTACTTTCTACTTCTTACATGTTGAACACAAATACCTGTACTTTCTACTTCTTACATGTTGAACACAAATACCTGTACTTTCTACTTCTCACATGTTGAACCCAAATACCTGTACTTTCTACTTCTTACATGTTGAACACAAATACCTGTACTTTCTACTTCTTACATGTTGAACACAAATACCGGTACTTTCTACTTCTTACATGTTGAACACAAATACCTGTACTTTCTACTTCTCACATGTTGAACCCAAATACCTGTACTTTCTACTTCTTACATGTTGAACACAAATACCTGTACTTTCTACTTCTTACATGTTGAACCCAAATACCTGTACTTTCTACTTCTTACATGTTGAACCCAAATACCTGTACTTTCTACTTCTTACATGTTGAACCCAAATACCTGTACTTTCTACTTCTTACATGTTGAACCCAAATACCTGTACTTTCTACTTCTTACATGTTGAACCCAAATACCTGTACTTTCTACTTCTTACATGTTGAACTCAAATACCTGTACTTTCTACTTCTCACATGTTGAACTCAAATACCTGTACTTTCTACTTCTTACATGTTGAACCCAAATACCTGTACTTTCTACTTCTTACATGTTGAACACAAATACCTGTACTTTCTACTTCTTACATGTTGAACACAAATACCTGAACTTTCTACTTCTTACATGTTGAACACAAATACCTGTACTTTCTACTTCTTACATGTTGAACACAAATACCTGTACTTTCTACTTCTTACATGTTGAACACAAATACCTGTACTTTCTACTTCTTACATGTTGAACTCAAATACCTGTACTTTCTACTTCTTACATTTTGAACACAAATACCTGTACTTTCTACTTCTTACATGTTGAACACAAATACCTGTACTTTCTACTTCTTACATGTTGAACTCAAATACCTGTACTTTCTACTTCTTACATGTTAAACACAAATACCTGTACTTTCGACTTCTTACATGTTGAACCCAAATACCTGTACTTTCTACTTCTTACATGTTGAACACAAATACCTGTACTTTCTACTTCTTACATGTTGAACACAAATACCGGTACTTTCTACTTCTTACATGTTGAACACAATACCTGTACTTTCTACTTCTCACATGTTGAACCCAAATACCTGTACTTTCTACTTCTTACATGTTGAACACAAATACCTGTACTTTCTACTTCTTACATGTTGAACCCAAATACCTGTACTTTCTACTTCTTACATGTTGAACCCAAATACCTGTACTTTCTACTTCTTACATGTTGAACCCAAATACCTGTACTTTCTACTTCTTACATGTTGAACCCAAATACCTGTACTTTCTACTTCTTACATGTTGAACCCAAATACCTGTACTTTCTACTTCTTACATGTTGAACTCAAATACCTGTACTTTCTACTTCTCACATGTTGAACTCAAATACCTGTACTTTCTACTTCTTACATGTTGAACCCAAATACCTGTACTTTCTACTTCTTACATGTTGAACACAAATACCTGTACTTTCTACTTCTTACATGTTGAACACAAATACCTGAACTTTCTACTTCTTACATGTTGAACACAAATACCTGAACTTTCTACTTCTTACATGTTGAACACAAATACCTGAACTTTCTACTTCTTACATGTTGAACTCAAATACCTGTACTTTCTACTTCTCACATGTTGAACTCAAATACCTGTACTTTCTACTTCTTACATGTTGAACCCAAATACCTGTACTTTCTACTTCTTACATGTTGAACACAAATACCTGTACTTTCTACTTCTCACATGTTGAACACAAATACCTGTACTTTCTACTTCTTACATGTTGAACACAAATACCTGTACTTTCTACTTCTTACATGTTGAACCCAAATACCTGTACTTTCTACTTCTTACATGTTGAACACAAATACCTGTACTTTCTACTTCTTACATGTGGAACACAAATACCTGTACTTTCTACTTCTTACATGTTGAACCCAAATACCTGTACTTTCTACTTCTTACATGTTGAACCCAAATACCTGTACTTTCTACTTCTTACATGTTGAGCACAAATACCGGTACTTTCTACTTCTTACATGTTGAACCCAAATACCTGTACTTTCTACTTCTTACATGTTGAACACAAATACCTGTACTTTCTACTTCTCACATGTTGAACCCAAATACCTGTACTTTCTACTTCTTACATGTTGAACACAAATACCTGTACTTTCTACTTCTTACATGTTGAGCACAAATACCGGTACTTTCTACTTCTTACATGTTGAGCACAAATACCGGTACTTTCTACTTCTCACATGTTGAACCCAAATACCTGTACTTTCTACTTCTTACATGTTGAACACAAATACCTGTACTTTCTACTTCTTACATGTTGAACCCAAATACCTGTACTTTCTACTTCTTACATGTTGAACCCAAATACCTGTACTTTCTACTTCTTACATGTTGAACCCAAATACCTGTACTTTCTACTTCTTACATGTTGAACACAAATACCTGTACTTTCTACTTCTCACATGTTGAACCCAAATACCTGTACTTTCTACTTCTTACATGTTGAACCCAAATACCTGTACTTTCTACTTCTTACATGTTGAGCACAAATACCGGTACTTTCTACTTCTTACATGTTGAACCCAAATACCTGTACTTTCTACTTCTTACATGTTGAACTCAAATACCTGTACTTTCTACTTCTTACATGTTGAACCCAAATACCTGTACTTTCTACTTCTTACATGTTGAACCCAAATACCTGTACTTTCTACTTCTTACATGTTGAACCCAAATACCTGAACTTTCTACTTCTTACATGTTGAACCCAAATACCTGTACTTTCTACTTCTTACATGTTGAACTCAAATACCTGTACTTTCTACTTCTTACATGTTGAACTCAAATACCTGTACTTTCTACTTCTTACATGTTGAACCCAAATACCTGAACTTTCTACTTCTTACATGTTGAACCCAAATACCTGTACTTTCTACTTCTTACATGTTGAACACAAATACCTGTACTTTCTACTTCTTACATGTTGAACCCAAATACCTGTACTTTCTACTTCTTACATGTTGAACTCAAATACCTGTACTTTCTACTTCTTACATGTTGAACTCAAATACCTGTACTTTCTACTTCTTACATGTTGAACTCAAATACTTGTACTTTCTACTTCTCTCATTTCCCAAACAGCTGGTTCCTTTAGTCTGAATGTGTGTTTGGTGGCGTGATCATTATTCTTTAGAGTCATTGCGTGCCTATTGATTTGAACACGATCCGTGTATCCATCATTTCCTGGTCTTCTCTAAAGAAGAGGGACCAATGGAAACGTTGTCATGTTGCCGTTGTTCAGCATGGAAACATTCATTAGCTAACAATGACATTATTGTTCTATTAATATAAAGGGAGGTCAGGTACTCTTTAAAACAGCTGCTAGTTATGGGTACTTTTTACTGAAGGACATTTCAAAGCCTCTTTACTTTGACTTGAGTAAAGAAGTTTAGTCAGTACTTCTACTTTCACCAGAGTATTTTAAAACACGAGTATCTGTACTTCCACTTGAGTAAAGGAAGTGTGTACTTTTGCCATCTCTGTGGTTCGGCCAACAAACAAATATGATAACAGGATTGTTTATTTCAAATATTAAAAGATTGTTGCTTGACATGGCCGATCGTGTAAAGATTATGTAGTAAACCAAGTTTTTTCAACGACTATATCCAATTGTAACATACCGTTAATCTTGAACATAATTGTTTAACTTCTAAAAATGTCTCCAGATGATCGTGGGGGGTTAACGAGGAAAGTTCTCACGTGGCCTCGGGGTCGTAGTCGGACCAGACCCTCTTGAACTCGTCCAGGTGGTGAGTGCCGAGCACCGTCCAATCCCTGGTCAGATACTCAAAGTTATCCATGATGACGGCGATGAACAAGTTGATGATCTACAGAGAAGAGGACAGAAACAGAACAACTTATGACCAACATTTCACTCAGAAAACAAGATTTGATTACTTATTGTAAGGTTTTTTGTTGTTGAGTCAAGTCATATGCACATCACCCCTACCCTCATCCACCTTCACTGGCTCCCGGTCAAGTCACGCATCCAGTACAAACTCCTCCTGCTAACTTACAAATCTCTCCACTCCCTAGCCCCTCCATACATCTCGGACCTCCTTCAGCCCTACACCCCCTCTCGTCACCTGCGGTCCTCTGACAAAGGGCTGCTCTCCATCCAGCGCTCCAAGCTGAAAACATTTGGCAACAGAGCCTTCAGTGT
Source organism: Pogonophryne albipinna (assembly GCA_028583405.1). Classification (NCBI taxonomy): domain Eukaryota; kingdom Metazoa; phylum Chordata; class Actinopteri; order Perciformes; family Artedidraconidae; genus Pogonophryne; species Pogonophryne albipinna. The sequence continues at coordinate 158,988 of JAPTMU010000128.1, read as the reverse complement.
CGCAGCCCCCACCCTCTGGAATTCTCTCCCCTCTGCAATCAGGAATGCAGACACTCTGGACACCTTCAAAAAACACCTCAAACACCATCTGTTCACTCAGGCCTTTTGCCTCAACTAATATACAGTACTCAGCAACCTGTTCCTGTTTTGTTTTCTTCAGCCTATCTGTATGATTATTATTACTTTTGTTGTGTTACTTCCCATTGTAAAGCGTCCTTGGGTTTCGTGAAAGGCGCTATATAAATTTAAATTATTATTATTATTATTATATGATATCATTCATCATTATAAGTCATTATATAGAAACATGAACCTGGACCCTGGGACTGTAAATCTGCCTCAAGCTAACAAGGAAGTAGCTTAAAAGACGTTCAAACTGAGGAGCATATTTCTAAATTAATTAATTAAAGTGCTTTAAATTCGTAATGCTTAGTTTTAGGAGTTGAAGGTTAAACGTTGGGCTTTTCAAAAATAAGATAATCACAATATTGCACATGCTTGGATTTTTGGCCTTATATTTCCTTGGTGGTTTATAGTTGAAGGGAACTAGAGACCCTCAGAATCCTACAGCAGTCTCCAGGATTAAACTCACCTCCATGCAACCTGTCTTAAAATAGCACTGATCTCATGGAAATGCTACCAAAAATATGTCCGTCTTTATAAATCAGGATTTTGTGATTGGTCTCTTTCTGTTTGGATTAACAAAATCCACAGATGGAGAAAACGGGCTGAGCTTTTTAATTCTCAGTCTGCATAATATCCTCGCTACGCCCATCTGACATTGATCCCAACTTACCTGACAGCCTGTCATGATTAATGATATCTATATTTCATTTGTTTTAATCCTCCTCACCAGGTAGGCAATGTACTGCTGTAGAATCATCTGAAAACATCAATGTGTATATACGTTATATCTAGAATATTAATATTTCACCTCGTGACCTTGTTGTTAGACAGCTCTTTCTGTCAGGAAACGTTGCTCTTTTCCACCAGACACCATTAAAAACAGAGAAACTCCATCTGGAGGGAACATGGATTTTAGCCTCTGCAGACCATTTACATGCACTATAACCTAATCAGCAGACTTAATAGGGCCTCTTTAAGTCTTGTGTTTTAAAGGTCCCCTATTATACTGTTTTTGATCAATATATCACAGGTCTCAGATATATACAGAGCCTGTCTCTGATTGGCTGAAACACCAATCAGATCATTGCAGCATTACCCATAATCCCCTCTGTTTCAGCCCTGTTTCCAAAGTGCTGATTCTCTGTCTGTTACTTTAGATGAAAATAAGGAGCCCCTCCCCACGCCCCTCTGAGAGACATTTGGTTACAAAGAACTCAATGGTGCTCTAGGAGGAGGTTCAGGTGATAAGGTGGGGGGGGGGGGGGGGTTACTTTGGTTGCTGATTGGCTAATGGTTACACAAGACAAAACATCGTTATGACATCATAAAGTGGCCAAGATCTGATCAGCTCATTTTCAGACAGGTTTTTATAGAAATGGATCAAAAAGAGAGAGAATCTTTGTTCCTGAAACTTTCAGAGTCTCTTTCCACAGAGGGGACACATGTTGATGTAGAAGAGACATGAAGAAGAGGGGACACATGTTGATGTAGAAGAGACATGAAGAAGAGGGGACACATGTTGATGTAGAAGAGACATTGAAGAAGAGAGGACACGTGTTGATGTAGAAGAGACATGAAGAAGAGGGGACACATGTTGATGTAGAAGAGACATGAAGAAGTGGGGACACGTGTTGATGTAGAAGAGACATTGAAGAAGAGGGGACACATGTTGATGTAGAAGAGACATGAAGAAGAGGGGACACATGTTGATGTAGAAGAGACATGAAGAAGAGGGGACACATGTTGATGTAGAAGAGACATGAAGAAGAGGAGACACATGTTGATGTAGAAGAGACATGAAGAAGAGGGGACACATGTTGATGTAGAAGAGACGTGAAGAAGTGGATTTTGCATAATAGGTGAGCTTTAAAAGGTTAGTTTCGATGTATCACAATACCACTATCTAACATATCTGCCTCCTCCTCCTCCTCCTCCTCCTCCCCCTCCTCCCCCTCCCCCTCCTCCTCCTCCCCCTCCCCCTCCCCCTCCTCACTCACCAGGTATGCGCAGAGCATGAAGAAGCTGATGAAGTAGATGTAGGACAGGTTGCTGCCGCAGCTGAACTCCTCCCCCGGCTCCGTGTCCGAGTCGGGGTCGCAGCGTCGCCCGGGCAACGCCGCCAGCATGATCTCCTGCCACTGCTCACCTGTGGCACACCTGCAGGACACACAGCAAGAGCTACTTTAACTCAGGCAGGGTTTACCTAGTCTAGTTGACAGCACCTGGAAACGTTGAATACTGCTTTCTATTCCTCCATCTTGTGACTGTGTAACTCCCTCTCTTGGATCTCAGCATGTGAAGGACACTGTTCAGGAACTAGTTGATGCTCTGTATGTGATGACTCCTTCCATTCTGGAGAGGATCTGAAATACATGGGTCCTGAGACTGAAGCTCAAGCCGGGGACGAGTGATTATTAAAAATGTTAAGTATTCAGAAAGTCATATTTTTGAGATTTTTGAGAGAAAGTCATATTTTTGAGAAAAAGTCAGAATTTTGTTAAAAAGTCAGAATTTTGTTAAAAAGTCTGCATTTTGAGATTTTGAGAAAAAGTTTGAATTTTGAGATTTTTGAGAGAAAGTCATATTTTTGAGAAAAAGTCAGAATTTTGTTAAAAAGTCAGAATTTTGAGATTTTTGAGAAAAAGTCAGAATTTTGTTAAAAAGTTCGAATTTTGTTAAAAAGTCTGCATTTTGAGATTGAGAAAAAGTTTGAATTTTGAGATTTTTGAGAAAGTCATATTTTTGAGAAAAAGTCTGAATTTTGAGAAAAAGTCTGAATTTTGAGATTTTTGAGAAAAAGTCAGAATTTTGTTAAAAAGTCAGAATTTTGTTAAAAAGTCGGAATTTTGAGAAAAAGTTTGAATTTTGAGATTTTTGATAAAAAGTCAGAATTTTGATTTAGGGGATCATTTGGATTGAACAGATTGCCTATTCATTTGAAAGCAAATTGTCCAGAGATAGTAATTGTAATATCAAATGATCGCAACACTACTCATGGTAATACAAACCAGCCCAACGAGGCCAAATGTTGCCCTTTTCTGGTTAAAACTGCCATTGTTGATCCTGAAAGTATCAGAAATGGTCACAGCATCCTCAATAATCCCAAAAACCGGAGTGTACTCAACATTTCTGGGTTCACATTGCTTGCAACTAGACTAGCATTAGATACAGTTTGTAGAAACAGACAGGAGTACCATCAGGAAGCTAACAATGCCCCGGCCTGCACGTACACCTTAAAAAATCAGTTTTAGTGAATGTTATTTGGAACATTTTCACCAAACCATCGCTTTAAAGGTCAACCATCATGCTATTTGTAGGCAATAGCATAGGTCTCTCAGATATATACAAATATATAAAAAACATGTCTATGAAGTGTTTTGCTCAAAATACCAAACAGATCACCCATTCTAGCCATGCCTCATATCCCTCTATTTCACTTCCTGTTTCAAAAGTGATGATTTGGGAATAAAGCTTTAAAAAAAAAGAAATTGATAAATTAAAAAAAGGAGGGGTCTGAGCTCATGCGGGACCCGGCAGCTACTGTCTAAACTAAATACTGCGGTGATGAAACGCCATATCATGGATTATCAAGCATTCTCTCTGAAACAGTTTGGAGCTCAAAGGCTTTCTCTCTTGCCGGTTATACCACAAGGTGAGTTCCTTTTTACTTCCTGCTTCTTCACACACATGCTCTCCAGTACAGGTTAGCTCTGAGTGTTAGCGATGCTAACGTAAACACCGACCATATTACGTCCAAAACAGTCGGGCATTGTTTCTGATAGCAACGTTTCTGATTGGGCCGTGGGTCCACATTTCAGATATTACGTCATATCGGACGCAAATCTGGATCAGCTCCGTTGAACCCCCGTTTTTAGAGATTTGGGTACGGAGGAAAAGAGAGAGGGTTTTGTTTTCTGACGCTGCGTGAGTTCCCTGACACACCGGGGACACATGTTTATTTAGACATCAAAAAGTGCATTTTGCACGATAGGTCCCCTTTAACTTCTGTCTCTTCCTGGTTTAATCATCTGACCTGAAGAGCACCAGAACAGCCATGAAGAACGTCTGGAAGTTACAGTTTCTGTTGATGTGTGTTTCCTCATCGATGGCCACTTTCCCAAATGACTGAAAGGAGGAAACAGAGCATGTGTTTAGAAACAAAAACATAATGTCAAAGTTAATAATAACAAATAAGTGGGGCAGACTGTCGTTGATGGTTTATACCGTCTTGTTTATCATGAATTCGTTAATTGAATTAAAAGGACTTGGTATTATTTTCAGCTACGACTGTTTAACATAATATGCTTATAATGACTTTTTTTAGGCTCAGAATCGGATTTCAGTTTATGCAAAGTATGCTTTCACGTAGAAACATTTAAATAGGAAAATAAGATATCATTATAAAGTATTAAAAATAATTAAGAAATATGTAGAAGAAATCTAAAACATACAAATAATTTTAATATATTACTGATTCCTGTTTACACTATTACAAAATAAAAATAAATAAACAATATACAATAAAAAAACTTTTTTAAACATATGCCAAATATATTTTACACTAGAATTGTATGTATTTTTCTGCGGCTCAGGTCTCTCTTGTTAATGAGACATGTTTTGATGTGACCTACTGATTAAATAAGGTTGATATATAAGCGAGACTCACCTGCATGCCGATGACAGCGTAGATGAAAAAGATCATGGCGATGAGCAGACCGACGTACGGCAAAGCCTGAGGGAGAAAAAGTCAAAGGCAAGATTACAAAAAGGATTTCAAAGGTTAATAAGAAAATACTGTAGTAAGATAAGATAAGACTTTATTCATCCCGAAGGAAATTGTTGTGCCAGAGTTACAAAAATACAATAAACACAGCAGCATCATAATAATAATAAAACTGTACACTAAAAGTGCAGCAATTAAATAACTACAGGAAACATAGACGGTCACATAATTAAGTAAATATTAACAGTATTTAGTAGGGAGGTAACGATACCAAAAACTCACGGTACGATAATATCGCGATAAAAAGTCCACGGTACGATATCTATCGCGATATAAAAAAATAAAGGGAAAACAATGTGAATTTTTTTTCTTCATTAAATAATAAATCTGATTTGTTCAGCATTTTAGTAGATAGTAGTATTTTAAAGTGTCAACAATATAATAATCAGACCCTGCAATAGATTAAATCAAGTTTCACTTTAGTTTTTCAAGTAACTCAACTCTAACTCACTCACTCACTCACTCACTCACTCACTCACTCACTCACTCACTCACTCACTCACTCACTCACTCACTCACTCACTCACTCACTCACTCACTCACTCACTCACTCACTCACTCGGCGTCATCAAGGTTATCTTTTAGGAATATGAGCATGTCCACATTTCCAGGTAGAAGCTGGGATGTTTGGGCGTTTACAAAATCCCCTGCTGTGGAAACAACTCTCTTGCTTGGTACTGATGTTGCTGGGAGAGAGATATACTTTGGCCATGGGTGACAGCAGTGGGTCAAACTGTGCATTGTCTCTCCACCACTTCAACAACAATACAGTTGTTGCCAAGAAGGTGAGGCTTATTGACAGAGATATAAATATACTGTTGGTACTTGTCCATGTCTCTAGGTGTGTACATGTAGCCCTGTAAATACCATGTCCTTTTGTGTTCTGTTGTTTTATGTTCATGTTGTAACCCACTTGCTGCCATGTTGGACAGGTCTCTTGAAAAAGAGATCGATGATCTCAATGGGACCATCTGGTTGAATAAAGGTTTAAAAAAAAAATTATGATGATTTAGTCAGTCTCACGACGGTATTGAGACGTTTCTTTACCGCAATATCGCGATATTCGATATATCGTTACATCCCTAGTATTTAGTAGTGTAACAAACGTGGGGGGTGTGTGTGTGTCTACAGAAGGTCCAGTTGTGATAGACACGGTTCACCACTGTTAATAATTAATAATAGGGGTGTAACGGTTCACAGAAGTCACGGTTCGGTACAACAAGAAAAAGCAAAAAAAAGTCCCAAATGCATAATTCCAGGTTTGTTGTTATTTATTTTTGAACAGTAGTGCAAGTTTCAGTTTAAAAATAAGGAACTTCCGACACACCGTCCTCGTCCGATCCACCACTCGCACACTTCATTGTTATTGTAGTCCACAGGGAACCCGAAATGTTCCCACACAGCTGATTTAAAAGAAGCAGGTGGGTTCTAGCTCCTGTGTGTTATCTGAAATCGCCATACTAACTTTTCTTCTTCTTGTATTTTGTTCGTTTTGTTGTTGTGTTTCTTCTTGTTCTTCATTTGTTGTTTAAGTGCGGCTGGCAAACAGCTTTTAGGCGCAATACCGCCCCCTGGAGTATATATAGTGTAATACTTCCCTGAATGACAGACTTTTTTCCCACTCGTAAAAAAAAGGCGTATTCGTCGTGTGACTGCGTGTGCCGAACCGTGGCGTTCGAACCGTGACGGTACGGGACGAATACGGATACCGTTACACCCCTAATTAATAATAATGATATTATCATGTTATATAGCAGCGAGTGTTTTGTAAATCGTCAATGTGGATTATTCTCTGACCTGCAGCGACTTGACGAAAGTCCAGAGGAGCGTCCGGATTCCCTCTCCTTTACTCAGCAGTTTCACCAACCTCAACACTCGGAACAACCGGAAGAACGTGATGGACACTTTCCCACTTTCTCCTTTCCCCTACAACACAAAGACACACGTGTTGAGGCGAACACAGGTGAAGAAATAAGTGTTTGTTGCACAATATCAAAGTCAACGTTATTGTCAATCTTCCAGTTTGTGTGTACAGACGGAGAGATCGAAATACCGTTTCCCACAATCCCGAATATAAAAACAAATGTATACAAAAATATGTGCAAATATGTATATATACACAGAATCAAAGACGCATTTTTACATGTGCACACATTAAGACCTAAATAAAAACACAACAGTCAATATATACAAAATAACCGTCACTTCAATATCTTGAGAATGTACATTAGTGAAAGATTGTCCATTGTATCATAAGATCCATCAACACATTGATAGTTGCAGTATAGCTAATGCTGTTGATGAATTGTGATTTTAAAAAGGTGTCCATTATCCACTAAAGCTGCTCCATTTGCTGTTTTTTGTGACAGTTGATCAATAGGGACTGTCCACGACACTATAAACAAATACACTAAACCAAACTAAGAGTTTCAGCTCTCACCTCCCCGTGGCCCCCTCCTCCCTGGATCCATGTTTCAGGTGAAGAACAACAGGTAACGCATGCACAGGAGAAAAATTAAAAAGCCATCAGGATCAGACACAAGGGGTTACGTCAAGTAAACAATACATTATGTTTGTAGGAATAATATGACATGATGTAAAAAGAAAAATACACTGTTTCTTGAATTCTCAGCTCGATAATTATACACTTTTTCATGTAGAGATTTTAGAATAAGTCAGTACGATAACACACTTTTTTGTCTATCCTTACACCATGTGAAGCGGCCTTGGGTCCCTTGAAAGGCGCTATAAAAATGTGATATTTTATTATTATTATTATTAAACTCACGCTGAGCTCGGAGACGGCGATATCCAACACGCTGCCGACGACAATCAGAGCATCGAATGAGTTCCAGGGGTCGATGAAGTAATGCTGCGAGAGAGAGGAGAAGCAGAGTGAGACACATGTTGACAGGTAAATAAGGTTTTGTTATTATTGTTATTTTAAAGGTCCCCTATTATACTGTTTTTCATCCATATATCACAGGTCTCAGATATATACAAACATGTCTCTGATTGGCTGAAACACCAAACAGGTCATTGCAGCATTACCCATAATCCCCTCTGTTTCAGCCCTGTTTCCAAAGTGCTGATTCTCTGTCTGTTACTTTAGATGAAAATAAGGAGCCCCTCCCCACGCCCCTCTGAGAGAGATTTGGTTACAAAGAACTCAATGGTGGGGGGGGGGGGGGGGGGTTACCTTGTTGGTGATTGGCTAATGGTTACACAAGACAAAACATCGTTATGACATCATAAAGTGGCCAAAATCTGATCAGCTCATTTTCAGACAGGTTTTTATAGAAATGGATCAAAAAGAGAGAGAATCTTTGTTCCTGAAACTTTCAGAGTCTCTTTCCACAGAGGGGACACATGTTGATGTAGAAGAGACATGAAGAAGAGGGGACACATGTTGATGTAGAAGAGACATGAAGAAGAGGGGACACATGTTGATGTAGAAGAGACATGAGGAAGAGGGGACACATGTTGATGTAGAAGAGACATGAAGAAGAGGGGACACATGTTGATGTAGAAGAGACATGAAGAAGAGGGGACACATGTTGATGTAGAAGAGACATTGAAGAAGAGGGGACACATGTTGATGTAGAAGAGACATGGAGAAGAGGGGACACATGTTGATGTAGAAGAGACATGAAGAAGAGGGGACACATGTTGATGTAGAGGAGACATGAAGAAGAGGGGACACATGTTGATGTAGAAGAGACATGAAGAAGAGGGGACACATGTTGATGTAGAAGAGACATGAAGAAGAGGGGACACATGTTGATGTAGAAGAGACATGAGGAAGAGGGGACACATGTTGATGTAGAAGAGACATGAAGAAGAGGGGACACATGTTGATGTAGAAGAGACATGAGGAAGAGGGGACACATGTTGATGTAGAAGAGACATGAAGAAGAGGGGACACATGTTGATGTAGAAGAGACATGAAGAAGAGGGGACACATGTTGATGTAGAAGAGACATTGAAGAAGAGGGGACACATGTTGATGTAGAAGAGACATGGAGAAGAGGGGACACATGTTGATGTAGAAGAGACATGAAGAAGAGGGGACACATGTTGATGTAGAGGAGACATGAAGAAGAGGGGACACATGTTGATGTAGAAGAGACATGAAGAAGAGGGGACACATGTTGATGTAGAAGAGACATGAAGAAGAGGGGACACATGTTGATGTAGAAGAGACGTGAAGAAGAGGGGACACATGTTGATGTAGAAGAGACGTGAAGAAGAGGGGACACATGTTGATGTAGAAGAGACATGAAGAAGAGGGGACACATGTTGATGTAGAAGAGACATGAAGAAGAGGGGACACATGTTGATGTAGAAGAGACATGAAGAAGAGGGGACACATGTTGATGTAGAAGAGACATGAAGAAGAGGGGACACATGTTGATGTAGAAGAGACATGAAGAAGAGGGGACACATGTTGATGTAGAAGAGACATGGAGAAGAGGGGACACATGTTGATGTAGAAGAGACATGAAGAAGAGGGGACACATGTTGATGTAGAAGAGACATGAAGAAGAGGGGACACATGTTGATGTAGAAGAGACATGAAGAAGAGGGGACACATGGTGATGTAGAAGAGACATGAAGAAGAGGGGACACATGTTGATGTAGAAGAGACATGAAGAAGAGGGGACACATGTTGATGTAGAAGAGACATGAAGAAGAGGGGACACATGTTGATGTAGAAGAGACATGAAGAAGAGGGGACACATGTTGATGTAGAAGAGACATGAAGAAGAGGGGACACATGTTGATGTAGAAGAGACATGAAGAAGAGGGGACACATGTTGATGTAGAAGAGACATGAAGAAGAGGGGACACATGTTGATGTAGAAGAGACATGAAGAAGAGGGGACACATGTTGATGTAGAAGAGACATGAAGAGGATTTTGCACAATAGGAGACCTTTAATTTTAAAAGGGTGAGAGAGCGACTTGTTACATGAACACGCAGAGCCAGCAGCTTGATGATCATCTCGAAGGTGAAGATGACGGTGAAGATCATGTTCAGGATGTCCATGATGGAGGTGAAGAGCTTCGACTGCTCGTAGTGCTGCCGGAGGAAAGACCGTACAAAGAATACGTTATTGTCCTGTTTCCACATAGAAGAAGAAAAATAGGATAAAGGTAGAAACATAATTACATTTAATTAAATATGGGCAGTACAAATCTGAAATAAATACATACATTTTTTTTAAATGTAAGTAAAAAGGTGCATAACAAATATGAAATAAAAAAAATTGTTAAATAAAATAAATAGGTATATGTACAAATGTGCAATAAAACTAGTGCTGTCAAAATTATCGCGTTAACGGCGGTAATTAATTTTTTGAATTAATTGCGTTAAAATATTTAACGCATTTAACGCATGTGCAGAATGGCCCGCCCCATACGTGCCACCAGTGGCAGCGCCAGGGTATGGCTGGGGTAGGCTACACCCATACCGAGAAATGGCTTAGCCCCACCATGAACAATGATGTTAAAGTAAGCTAAATAAAGTCCGCCAACTCGCACGGAGTAAATTGCACAGACAGCAGTTAGTAAGATTGATTTCAGAAGCCACTTGTCTGGAAATACCGAAGACCAGAAACGGTTTTGAAAACTTTTGTCACGTAGTGATCGTCTTCTCAATAGAACATCTTTGATAATGTCGGTGTTGTTGCAGGAAGTCCCGACGGAGAATACTTTTGCTGTAGTACAGGGGTGCACATAACTGGTACGCCGGTTATGTGCGTAATCTGAAACTTGTGTCACAAAGCGCATTTGCGTACCGACGTACTTGTGAAGCTTTTCCAGAAGGCGGTTAGATCACCGGACGACAGAGTCGGTCTCCGTGTGCACAGACAGGGCTGCTGTTAACGTCGGTCTGTACAACGGCATTGTGCCAAAACTACGCCAACCGGCTGCGGAGGGAGACACTCTCTCTCCCCCCCCCTCCTTCACTGGAGAACTGCGCTAAAACAGCTGATCACAACATTCGCACTCTGTGGTCACAAGTACTCCACTAATCCCCCCCCCCCCGTCGACTTTCCTGAAGTACTCCCCCGTTGATAGAAATCAACACGTAATGAATTAAGACCCCACGGTTTGATGACTGATAGGTGTGTGTGCTGTCTTTCATTTTGACACGCAGAAAAATGTTATAATAAACATAGATACTGTATGTTAAATGGATATATCCGCCTTCTTTCATTTATCTTTCCATTCCCACAACAATATACATAAATAAATGGCATATTTTGGACATAGTTCGAATGGTGATTAATCATGATTAATTAATTTTTAAGCTGTGATTAATCTGATTAAACATTTTAATCGTTTGACAGCCCTAAATAAAACATATATAATACAGTTAAAATATATATTAAAATATTAATACAAACACAATAAGTTTAGGTAAAAATGTGCAAACTGTAATTAAATTAAATTGTACTTCAACATAACCAAAATAAATATGTATGATTGTGAAGGTTTAACTGCTTCTAAGACATAAAGATAAGAATACAAAAGTATAACATATAATAAAGAATAGGATACAAATATTTATCCAAACATAATTAAGTTCAAGTAAAAATATTAAATAAATAGATTACAAATGTTGAAGTTTAAAATTTGCATAACAAAAAGATAGAAATCAATAAAATAGAATAAAAAATGGTCTTTTATTATTATATATTTGTATTGCACATATACCTATTATATGTACAAATGTGCAATACAAATATATAATAATAAAAGACCATTTTTGTGAAGGTAAAAATGTGCAAACTGTTCAAAATAAATCTGTGATGATTTTTTTTAACTAAATAAACTACCCAGTACGAACTATTTTATAGCCCTTTGTAAAATGCACTAAAAGCCGAATCTAGATTTATTTTTTCTCTCCATTCATTCTAATGAGCCGAGAGTGGGAGCTCGGGGGGCGGGGCTTAAGGGGCAACTCAACTGCGCATGCTCTAGCCAGGCATGACGGGTAATCTGTGACGTTTCGCTCTCTCAAAAGTCGGGCCATTTTGCATTCATGCGCCAATGAGCAGCTCTCATAGGAAAGAACGAGACCCCGTCTCCCACGCTGTATCCAGTTCTTATTATACATCCATGTTCTAGCCATGCCTCATATCCCTCTATTTCACTTCCTGTTTCAAAAGTGCTGATTTGGGGTATAAAGGTTTAAAAAAATAATAAAGGAGGGGTCTGAGCTCATGCGGGACCCGGCAGCTACTGTCTAAACTAAACACTGCCGTGATGAAACACCATATCATGGATTATCAAGGATTCTCTCTGAAACAGTCTGGAGCTCAAAGGCTTTCTCTCTTGCCGGTTATACCACAAGGTGAGTTCCTTTTTACTTCCTGCTTCTTCACACACATGCTCTCCAGTACAGGTTAGCTCTGAGTGTTAGCGATGCTAATGTAAACACCGACCATATTACGTCCAAAACAGTCGGGCATTGTTTCTGATAGCAACGTTTCTGATTGGGCCGTGGGTCCACATTTCAGATATTACGTCATATCGGACGCAAATCTGGATCAGCTCCGTTGTTCCCCGTTTTTAGAGATTTGGGTACGGAGGAAAAGAGAGAGGGTTTTATCTTCTGACGCTGCGTGAGTTCCCTGACTCACCGGGGACACATGTTTATGTAGAAAAGACATCAAAAAGTGCATTTTGCATGATAGGAGACCTTTAAAGTGAGCTCAGGAGTTTAACGGTCAACACTTAAATAAATAGATATGTCTGTATTTAATAGGTGAGTGAATACCTGCACGGCCAGAGTGAGTGTGTTCCCCAGAATCAGAGCAAACATGATGTACTCAAACTGGCTGGAGTTGACAATCTTCCAGAATTTGAGCTGCGACGGGTTTTTAGGAATATAAATCTTTATGGGTTGAGCTTTCAGAGCGTAGTACACACACTGACGCTGCGAAGAAGAAGAGGGCACACACATTAGTCACTTTAGAAACACACATGGATTATTCATTTCAAATGTCTTGGAGAATATTTACCTGGTTTTTGTTGAGCTCACAGTTCTTGAACTCGACCTCTCCTTGCTCTCTGAAGGTGATGATGACGAAACCCACGAAGATGTTCATCATGAAGAAGGCGATGATGATGATGTAGATGATGAAGAAGACGGAGATCTCCACGCGGTAGTTGTAGATCGGACCTCGGTTGATGGCGTTGGCATCCACCGCTCGGTAAAGGAGCCTTTATTTGAAAAACACAAAAACAGTTTGGACAGTTTTAATGGAAAAACACACAATTAAAATACAAAGATTCAAGATTCAAAGGCTTTATTATCATATATACCAGGGATCACCAACCACATTTGTCCAAGAGCCAAAATTAGTCCTACACTTTCGGGAGCCAGCGATTTTTATATATAGCCTTGAATTCTGAAGTTGTTGACCGGGGGGGGGGGAGGGGGTGCTGGTGGAGCACGCTCATGTACTGTGACCTCGCCGGAGCCTCGTAGCGGGGGATACTGCGGAGCGCAAAAAGCAGACTCTTCACGCTAACGAAGGATCACTTCTTCTTCAGGGCAGGGAAGGCTACGCAGTACGCAGGCTACTGTCCCGCAGCTGCTGCCTCCCTGTTGGACTCCGGTACTGCACATTACTCAGGAGACGTAAAAAAAAAAACGAGTGGGGGGGAACGCACTAACCACTCCGCCAGCGCCACAGCGAGTGCCAGATTTGGCCCGCTGATATATACAGTAGCTACAATGCTACAAGAAACAGAGTCAAATAGACAAGAGTAATGCAGATGAAGTAAACTATAAACATGTCAGAAAAACATAAATACAATAAGCTACATAATGCAGAGAAAGTTTTAAAGGACCAAGTTAATGCAGGAACACTAACATAAAACAATACAATGATAACTTGGAGAGGATCTAGAGACAGCCATCTTAACTCAAAAGATAAGACTAGAAATATTCAGTTTTTCTATATTTGTTGTCAAAAAGCAGCCTTATCCTTTTCATTATACAACATTATTAAGTTAGTACTCACTGTGGCCAGCCTTCAAACGTGGACACGGTGAACAGAGCCAGCATCCCCATCAGCACGTTGTCAAAGTTAAAGTCACTGTTCTCCCAAACCCTCTCCTTCACCATCGGGTGGTTCATGTCTCCGTCTTTATACACCACGAACGTCCCTCTGAAAACATACACACACATTCATTTAACATCTGTGAACACATGTTAAGAATTCATGTACAACAATCAGTATATAAAGGAAACTGTAGGCTATGAAACCAGAGAAGGGGGATAGTATTTCCAGAAAGAAACACAGAATTTACGATATTTGATTAATAAATAATTGAGAAACGAATATGGATTAAAGTGGTTTATTAACATGAAAATAATTGCAAACTTACAATAAAAAAACCTTCATATTCTCAGAGATTATAAAGTCTTACATTTGCCAGAAAACTATTTATCAGAAATTCTCTTAAATAAAAGTTACAATGACTAAAAGTAACACAACTGCTTCAATCTTTAAGGTAGGATGTGTTAGGAACCTTGACTCAATAGCTTGGAGGACTCAAATGCACGACCCAGAGACACAAAGGTTTGAAGAAAAAATAGTCTTTACTTGCAAAAAACAAAATCACTCTTTTAGAGGAAATAACAAACTGACAAAACGTAAAGCGCTCTCGTGGAGGGTAAAAGGCAAAACACTGACTTTCATTAAACAATGGCTTAGCTCTTACTTCTTGGAGCAATGAACAAGACGAACCGACAACTAACAAGGGGAGACAGGACAATATATACATGAGGTAAGTGGGCACAGGTGGAAACAATCAGGGGCGGGGCAGACACTGACGATGGCGGGAAAAGGAACCAGAGCAGGAAGTAAAGGGACCTGGAATGAGACAAGGTGAGTACAAACTAAAACTGGAAGTGGAACATACACTAAACTAACATGACAAAACTTAACATAATTGACGGGACACAACAGGATGAAACTGATCCCAACACTTTAGTCTCAGAGTTTTGACTCCTTCCCTGGCTCTGTTTTTTTTTTTTTATTGTTGTACCTACAATACCCGACTCTGCGTAGTATGTTATGTAGAGAAATTAGTCAAACATAAAACTGACCTGCACTCAACAGGAGTGTGTTTGGCTTCATCTGTGCAGCTGTAGAATCTGCCCTGTAACGATCAACACAGGAAGGATCAAAACATTAAAGAAAAAGTGACTAACACTCAAGATAACTGAGCTCAGAGGAAAAACTGTACAATATAATGCAGTCCAATACAACTTGTTTGTGAAGCTCAAAAGGTTTCGAAGTGTTCTGCATTGACAGACATGAGATGGACAGAATATTAGAGAGACAAATACATTTCACACACTGAAATAATGAAGCAGTAAAAGTAAGAAAACAACAGAGAGCAATACAACATTATTACATGGCTTAGTTGAATACTCGATTCTGATTGGTCAATTCAGAACACGTGACACGTTGTTAATCCAGAACAGACAGACCGCTGTCAAGGATTTATTGACCGTTGTTAAGGACGCTCACATCTGCAGAAAGAAGTCCGGTCGATTGAACTGTATGCAGTTTGGCCGAAAAGCAAACTGCATGAGTTTGCTTGTCGAACCGGGACAAGAAAACAGTGGAGAAGTAACGGGGCAGAAACCCTCATTTTTACGCAACGGTCCAAACATAGACATCCATCCATCATCTCCCGCTTATCCGTGGTCGGGTCTCGGAGGTAGCAGTTCCAGCAGAGAGCCCCAAACTTTCTTTTCCCCTCATCAACCAGCTCTGACTGGGGGATCCCAAGGCGCTCCCAGGCCAGCGAAGAGATATAATCCCTCCACCTGGTCCTAGGTCTACCTCTTGGTCTCTTCCCATAGACATAGACATCAAACGGCGACACATATTCAGTTGCCAGTTACTTTGGCATTAGGGCAGGGATATCTAGATACTTCCCAAGGTTTGACATCATGAATTGTGCTACTTTTAAAGCAAGCAACGATGTTTTCAAATCTGTAATCAAAAAGGTCCGCAAAAACGCTATCGAAGCAGTTCCTGACGTTGCTAACGGTAACAACGGACTATTTTTCTTAGCGGATGCATGTCATTAAAAAATAATAATAGCCTACTATTTTTTTAAATCAATAAAAACATTTTCTAAATCTATAAAAAGCATTTCAATTAATATTGGGAGTCATATCTCAACACCCTTCTCCCCATAATGACCGCCTCACTGCACATTACCCCTTACTTAAAAGAGAGAATCAGTAAAAAATAATGAATTAAATGCATACGCTTTCAGTTGTTGTTTCAAAATATGTCAGAACAGTATTATATGTACAGGTGTATCTGATACAGTCTATAATTAAAGTGCTGACAGGTGAGCAGCAGGTACCTTGAAGAGCTGGACTCCGATACACGCAAACATGAACTGCAGCAGCGTCGTGACGACTAAAATGTTTCCGATGGTTTTGATCGCCACGAACACACACTGCACCACGTTCTGTACACAAAGAAAATACACGTGTTAGACTTCAAAGAGAAACAAACTGCACTTTGTATACACTTTATAAATAGCAAATATACAGCAGACAAAGAGCAAACCTTAAAGCTTAAACACTTACTCTATTTACATTATTGAATTTCATATTCTGTTCTTGTACATATCATAATCTATTGACATGTATATAGACTTTTTGCACTACTTTGTATTTTTGTATTTTATTATACATGTTGCATTGTTGGAGGAGCTCAGGTCAGAAGAATTTCATTGCTATTTCTACACTGTAGCTAATGTGCATATGACAATAAAACCTTTGAATCTTCAATCTACTTACTTCATATTTAATTTGGATTTAACAGGAGTTTACCTTCAGTCCTTTGGCTCTGTTGATGGCTCGGAGAGGTCGGAGCACTCGGAGAACTCGGAGGATCTTTACCACAGAGATCGCACTCGAACTGAAGGAAGACAAATTAACATATTAACCTGATAAAGGATTCAAAATAAGGCAGATTTAGCTGGGAAGTACATTGACTTAAAGGTGGGGTAGGTAAGTTTGAGAAACCGGCTCGAGATACACTTTTTGTTATATTCCATGGAATGCTCTTAACATCCCGATAGCAATGAATATATTAAGTGCTTTGACAAAAAATCCATAAAATATATCATCTGTGGAAGCCGTAGCGCTGTGAAAAGCACGACCAATCAACTGAGCCGGCCCGGCTAAAGTAACTGGATGGCCTACCTGCCTGCAGCCTTCCATCTGTGCACAAACTTATCTCGTGTCCTCATTGGTCATGTGCGCGTTCGTGTGTGTTGGAGGAGGGGCTCTGTAAGGAAGTGGCAGATTTTTTCCGCCTGTGTATTTTCAAATTCTAGCGCACTCGAGCTGGTTTCTCCAAAATGACCTACCCCACCTTTAAGGACATGTACATTAGGGTGGTCCTTAGTGCCATGTACATTTTCGAATTCATTTATGTTAAGCTCCAACCACCGGAATTCGTTATGATAGTCAAGGAAACTCTCCTGGTGATTTGTATTCAAATTCCAACCACATTTACCCCTCCCTCATCAACCTTGAAGTTTAGCCTCACGTAGGGTGGTCCTTAACATTGAAAGTCGACCTGGGCTGCCACACCAGCAGCCACGGTGCTGCAACTGAGGCTACACTTCCAGGTCGGTGAGGGAGGGGTACATGTTGTCAGATTGAGGAAAACATTCACCAGGAGAGTTTTCTTGACTAATAGAATGAATTCTGGGGGTTGGAGCTTAGACTTTCCCACTTTCAATTTTAAGGACCACCCTAATGTACATGAGGTACTTTACTCCTTTTACTTTTGGCACCTTAAGTATATTTTGATGCTAATGCTTTTACTTTTTTTTTTAAGTTCTGAAAGCCTGACCTTCATTTGTAGCAGTATACCACAGCGTAGAAATACATTACATTACATGTTACTTGTTAGGCGCTTTTATCCAAAGCGACTTACTTACTATTCGGTACTGTGGACAATCCCCAAAGGAGCAATTTGGGGTGAAGTGTTTTGCCCAGGGACACAACGGCATGCTGACTGCAGTGGGACTCGAACTAGCTATCCCCTGATTCGAAGTACAGCACACTATTCACTGAGCCACAGCCTCCCTACTCTATAATGGCACATTTCCACTGCAGCGGGGTAGCCCCGTTTAAGCGTCCCTAAGCGTCCTCGCTCAGGCCTCGGGCTGCCTCGCTGGCCGTCCGAGGCCGTGGCGCATTTCCATTACAGTTTAGGACCTGGGGTAGCAACGCAGTGTAGGCGGGGCGATCGGCTTCACATTTCGAGTTGTTCCGTCGAGCTCCCGCTGGATTTTATCATCCCCAATGAGATGTAGGAACGTCGTCACCTCCTCGGTCGACCACGGTGTGCTTTTCTTTGACGTTGCCATTTTTGTAGCTCCTCCGTTTACAAAAATGCTGTGTATAAAAATGCTGCAAGCTTGCTTCTAGATATATATGCGACGCTAGGGATGATCTCGCGCGCGATCTTGTGACGATTCTCTCTGACCAATCAGCAGTCGAGAGTGTTGACGTCACTAGTTCAGCCCTGGCCTGATAGAACCACGATTTTATGGGGCCGGAAAAAGAGGGAAAAAGTACCCGCTAGCCGGTGCTACGCTATATGGAAAGGCCACCAAAAACTGGCCTGGCCGCTTGAGGACGATTAAGGACGCTTAAACGGGGCTACCCGCTGCAGTGGAAATGCGCCATAAGTGTCTGAGTACTTTGTCCAACTCTGGATTTAAATGAAGAAGCCTAGAGGCTAATAAGAAGAAGCTCAGGGTGACTCCATTTGTAGTTTGTTAAAATAAGACAGATATATATATATATATATATATAAAAATAGATAAAATAAAATAATGATATTTTTATAAAAAAAAGGAAGTAAGAGTAAAATATCCAATAAAAGATTAAATGAAATAAAAATATTAACACAAACTTAAGTTAAAGAAAATGTAAAAAAAGATAAAATAAAAATACTTACGTAAACATACAATGTACACATAGTACACAATTATGTGTTTTATAATATACATATATGAGGCTTAATGTACGACACGGATAGTTGCCTTAAGTTGTATACAAATGTATATATATCTTTTTTTGTATGGGTTTTAGGACACTTTTAGATTTATATTGGGGCATTTTTGCCGCTTGCCCCCCTTTATGACACTG
The DNA here is from genome assembly GCA_028583405.1 of Pogonophryne albipinna. NCBI lineage: Eukaryota > Metazoa > Chordata > Actinopteri > Perciformes > Artedidraconidae > Pogonophryne > Pogonophryne albipinna. Next base: position 139,853 of record JAPTMU010000128.1, on the reverse strand, counting down.
ACTACAATACCACCATTATAATATGTGTGTGTGTGTGTGTGTGTGTGTGTGTGTGTGTGTGTGTGTGTGTGTGTGTGTGTGTGTGTGTGTGTGTGTGTGTGTGTGTGTGTGTGTGTGTGTGTGTGTGTGTGTGTGTGTGTGTGTGTGTGTGTGCTCACTGTAGGAAGAAGGAGGCGAGCGACACTCCGACCACCAGCAGGTCCAGGAGGTTGAAGGCGTTCCTGCAGAAAGCTCCGGTGTGCAGGAGCATGCCGTACACCATCATCTGGAGAAAGAGAGGAGGGGAAATACAGATATTTAGGCTTTACTGTTCACACTGAAGTGGTGGAATGTTGTTGATGTTACACTACATTTCAGAGGGAAGTATTGTACTTTTTACTTCACGAAATGATCCAAAAGCTCTAGTTACTTTGAGTTTATGAAACACAATGCATCGTTAAATTAAACTGAAATCAGGATAAACATTTGAGCTCTATTGCAACCAGCTACACCTTTTAAATGCATCCTACAAGTTTCTGCATCAAAATATTTGTATATTTCTTTTTTTCTTCACACATTCCATCCATACGCGTTAGTGTTCTTCATTTTGTTATAATACATAAATGAAACAAAAAAAAGAACATGCAGCAATGTAAGCATCCTATTTAAATTCAATAGTTTAAAATAGAACAAGGTCAGGGAGTACTTAAACTTTCTTGATACATATGTTTACCTAAGTAAGACTTGAAATGCAAGACTTAACTTGTAAGAGAGAGTTTTAAATCATGGTATTATTACTTTTGCTCATGTTAAATATCCTTATTGTTTTTTCACAACTAGTTTTTGAATTGACATTTTAGCACATCCCAATTTTCTTAGTTTCAGCCACTGCAGTGTTACCTTGAGGAAGATCTCCACGGTGAAGACAGAAGTGAAAACATAATCAGCGTAGCCGAGCACCTGAGGAAGAGAGACGGACATCAGCTCTGGATATCGTTTGTTTTGAAGGTGAGTAATGATCAGATGGATGTGTTTTAACTGCATGAATCTGAACGTGGTCTCTCTTACGATGTTCCTGAATGAGTGAGACTTGATGGGATCCTCAGCAGCCAGAGAGATGCTGCTGAGGATGATGAAGACGAGGATTAAGTTGGTGAAGTACGGATGATGGATGAGGTTGTGGCAGGCGACACGTAAACTAAAAATGGGAGGGAAATTACAAAAATTAACTGGATTATTCACATCCTTGAGCCTCACTAGGAACATTTTTGTATTTTTTACATTTCCATTATTTTGGTTTGTTGATTTTATAAGGCAAGGCAAAGCAAAGCAAGGCAAGGCAAGGCAAGTTTATTTATACAGCACATTTCAACACAAGGCAATTCAAAGTGCGTTACAAAAATGAAAGACATTACGAGCATTAAGAAACATATTATAAAATGATATCTAAAAACACTCATTTAAAAGCAAAGATACATGAATACAAGTTACAGTGCAGTGTGAGATACACACATCTGAAATGTTTAGGTCTGACTCTCAATCATTGCTAACTTCTTAGCAGAAATAGTTTTCTATGACCTCCCTTTCCTTCTACTTTCTTGTTTCACTTGTCCTTTAGTTATTTCACCATGTTTAGTTCTGACTCTGGGGACAGAAAGCTGACCAGTCCCTGAAGACCTGAGAGATCTGGATGGTTCATAATTTAGCAGGAGGTCAGAAATGTATTTTGGGCCTAAACCATTCAGTGCTTTATAAACCAGCAGCAGTATTTTGAAATGTATTCTTTGACACACAGGAAGCCAGTGTAAAGACTTCAGAACAGGAGTGATGTGATCCACTTTCTTAGTGTTAGTGAGGACTCGAGCAGCGGCGTTCTGAATCAGCTGCAGCTTTCTAATAGATGTTTTAGTGAGACCTGTGAAGACACCATTACAGTAGTCCAGTCTACTGAAGATAAAAGCATGGACAAGTTTTTCCAAATCCTGCTGTGACATTAGTCTTTTAATCCTAGATATGTTCTTTAGGTGATAGTAGGCTGACTTAGTAACTGTTTTAATGTGACTGTTGAAACTCAGGTCAGAGTCCATGACTACACCTAGATTTCTGGCTTTATCTGTTGTTTTGAACATTGCAGACTGAAGCTCAGCGCTAACTTTTAAACGTTCTGCCTTGGCTCCAAAAACCATTACCTCAGTTTTATCTTTGTTTAATTGGAGAAAGTTCTGACACATCCAGTCATTGATTTGTTCAATGCACTTACTCAGTGTTTGAAGTGGAGCATAGTCTCCTGGTGAAATGGTATGTAAATGTGTGTGTCATCCGCATAGCTATGGTAACTTATTTTGTTGTTTTTCATTATCTGAGCCAGTGGTAGCATGTAGACGTTAAAGAGAAGAGGCCCCAAGATGGAGCCTTGAGGAACCCCACATGTCATATTTGTCAACTCAGATGTGTATTTACCTATAGAAACAAAGTTGTTTCTGTCCTTTAAGTAGGATTCAAACCAATTTAGAACTGTTTCCGAAAGTCCCACACAGTTTTCCAGTCGGTCTAGTAATATGTTGTGGTCAACAGTGTCAAACGCAGCACTGAGATCTAATAATACTAACACTGAAGTTCTGCCACTGTCTGTGTTTAAGTGGATGTCATTAAAGACCTTTACAAGAGCAGTCTCAGTGCTGTGGTTTGGACGAAAGCCTGACTGGAACACATCCAAACAGTTATTTAAATGCAAGAAACTACTCAACTGTTGAAAAGCTACGTTTTCAATGATTTTATATGGGCCTGTAATTGTTCATTACTGAAGCATCTAGATTATTCTTTTTTAAGAGCGGTTTAATGACTGCAGTTTTCAGGGCCTGTGGAAAAATACCTGAGTGAAGAGATTTGTTTACTATATGAAGTAGATCTGAGGCCAAGCAAAGATTTTTTTTTTTTTAAATCCTGTTGGAATAATATCAAGGCAGCAGGAGGAGGATTTCAGAAGTTGTATAATGTCCTCTAGATTTTTATCATTAATCTGATGGAATTGTGTCATGGTGTTTGAATTGATATTAGGTGGACATAGGGACAACACATTTGCTGTACCTGATACAGAGGCACTGACTGCTTGTCTGATTTTCTGAATTTTGTCAGTGAAGGAGGCAAATACCTTGCAATTTTCAATTCCAAATTATAAAGGCCAAGTCTCTCTTTATAGATTTCAAAATGAACCTGGAGATTTGTTTTTTCGCCACCTGCGTTCAGCTTTTCGACACTCTCTTTTTTCTGTTTTCACGGTCATGGCCTTTCTCCATGGAGATATTTTCTTGCCAGTCAATTCCTTTACCTTAGTTGGAGCAATGGCATCTATAACATTTTTAATTTTTGAATTAAAATGATCTACTAGCTCATTTACTGAGATGTTAGCAGGGGCAAGTAAACATTTCCCCAGTATTTTCAGTTAAATATCGCTTTGTGGTTATCTCTTTTTGGACATTTTTGTGAACAGAAATAGAGCTCTCAAAGAAAACACAGGAATGGTCAGAGAGTGCAACATCAGTCACCACAACCTTAGAGATATTCAGACCCTTTGAGATAATTAAGTCCAGAGTGTGCCCCTTATTGTGCGTGGGCTCCGTCACATGCTGAGTCAGTCCATAGCTATCAAGAACACAAAACAGTTATTTTGCCCCTCTGTCCTGGGGGTTGTCAACATGGATGTTAAAATCACCAACAATGACTAGACGGTCAAAGTCAATACACACTATCGACAGCAGTTCAGTAAAGTCATCAAAAAAGCTTGCACAGTATTTGGGTGGTCTATAGATATTTAGGAACAGAGCTCGAGAGGAGCATTTCAGCTGAAGGGCCACATATTCAAAAGAAACAAAGTTCCCATAAGATGTCTTCCTGCATTGAAGGGAATCATTGAACAAAATAGCAACTCCACCCCCTTTCTTATGCATTCTTTCCTGACTCATAAAACTAAAGTTGGGAGGGGTTGATTCGATAAGAACAGCTGCACTGTTATTTTGTTCAATCCAAGTTTCTGTTAAAAACATAAAATCGAGATTGTGCTCACTGATAAAATCATTGATTAAAAACGTTTTTCCTGCCAAAGACCTGACATTTAATAAAGCTAGTTTAAGTTCTTTAAATACACTATCAGACAGATTGTGACAAGCTGTGGCTGACATGGAATCACTGCTAAATTTGATAAACTCACACAAACGTTTGAGCGCTTCCTGTATCTAAGATGATTCACCGCTCTCAATCTATTACCTATCAACACAGATATTGGCAAAGCTACTGGCAGGCAGGGCCCCGGCATGTCCTGGAAAGAGTTGAGAGTGCCATACGCCCTTGATCCTGGACATATCAGTTAGAGTTTGCTGCGTTTTGTACACACACATAACACACATTCTTATCAGGCTTCGGAGACCGCAGATGCTGTCTTGAAGGGGTGGGAGGTGGTTGAATTAGGCACGGGGATGAAGACGGGGGAGATGGTGCGCGTCTCTGCTTCGGTGATTGTGGTGGGCGTCGTTGAGGGGGCGGGGGTAAAGGACATGCTGCCAACCCTGTGTATCGCCTTCATGCGGTCATTGAACTCCAGGAAGGACTTGGTGCCAACCCTCTGTATCTCCTTCATGTGGTCATCGAACTCCAGGAGGGTGGGCGAGGGTGAAAGGGTGAACGGAGAGTAGAGAGAGCTGGGGGGTGAAGGAAGAGTATCCTCAAGGTGATAGGGGGGGTGAAGGGCAGTGGAGACTCCTCCATTTGTGTCATAGGTCTCCCATAATCAAAACATTCCTCAGGCGGGTGCAGTGATACTTCTTCAAGGTTTTCTGTGCGATGTGTTGTGTCTTTCTCTTGTTTTGATTCCTCTTGCCGCTTGTCCTTGGCAGAGGGGAACAGATTGATGACGCAGGCAGTTGTATATTTTAGAGAAACAATTTCACTCCTGACTTGTTCAGGCAAACTCCATCTGCCTTAAAAAGATGTCTGCGGTCCCAGAAAAAGTTAAAATTGTCAATAAAATGGACAGAATGGTCAATACAGGCAATAGAAAGCCACGTGTTCAGTGCAAACAATCTGCTGAATCTCTCCACTCCTCTTCTGACTGGCGGTAGAGGGCCACTGATGAACACCTCTGCATTTAGAGAGCTGACAGTTTCCAACAGACATTTAAAGTCTTCTTTCAGCATTTCTGACTGTTGTTTCACAACATCATTTATTCCAATGTGTAGTACCACATTCTTCACAGTCGGATGTTCAGCCCCAATATGCAGGATCTTCTCAGCCAAGTCAGATACCACATCCTTGGGAAAACAGAGTACTTTGGTGTTGTTCTTACTACACAGACCTTTTACATCTCTTCCAGCAGAGTCACCCACAATCAGAGTTTCAGGCCCAGTCGTTAGCTTTCCCTCTAGCCTTTTACTTTTGGAGTAGCTATTGGTCCTTACCCTGCTGTGTGAAGAGGACAGGTTATCCAGGTCATCAGAAAGAGATCTCCGGTTCTCGGTCAGCGGAGCGTATCTGTTCTGGATTGGCACACTTGGTGGTTTAGGAGGATTGTTTGTAGTTCTCCCTTTAGCAGCTGTCCACGGCTGTTTCCTAGTATGAATAGGGGTTGAAGAGGCGCTCTTCCTGGGTGATAACAATGCAGGCCAGCCGGTCGCATCACAGATGTCAGAGCGCTGGGTTCTGCCTGTTATTCGTCCTCCAAAATCCGATGGAAAGGATTTACTCTTAGGCTTTGCACCCAGAGAGTTCCAGGGAGGACTACCACTTGTAGATGTATTACCCGGTACACAGCTCTCCTGTTCCTTGGAATCCTTGTAGCTGCTAACTAGCTGTGAGTTAGCATGCCTTTGTCCATTATTTTGCAACACTGGTAAAGTGGTGTCATTCCAACATAGTTCATTCACTTCCACGTTAACCGTTGCATTTTCATTTCCAACACGGCCATCTTCTGTAGAATTTGTGGAAGTCATCTGTAGACAGGGGCGGACTGGGACTAAAAATCAGCCCGGGACTCTCGACCGGCCCACTTCGGTACCGCCGGCCCACCTCGCTACCGCAAGTAAATACCGCTAGTAAATAATTAAAAACAATGACGGGTGGGGGGGGTTCTAGTGACTTATTCGACCGGCCCACATCGTCCCCGAACGTCCCGATGGTCAGTCCGCCACTGTCTGTAGAGAACGGAGGCATTTTGCTGCTAACTAGCTTAAGCTAAATAGCATGCAGTACCAGGCTTTAGCTATTAGGCCACGCTACTGTAAGACTGAGGTCGTCGTAAAAATATTGAAATATGGCTGAAACCCTCCATCTATTTACGAAGAATAACTGTCCCAGTTATAAGTTAATGTCCAGGAGCCGCTGCTCGAAGTTTTCAGAATAGAAAAATAGGAAAATCAGCATCAAAAAGTAAGCAGAGGCAAGAGCAAGCAGAAAAGCGTCTGCAGTGTAAGAAAGCAGGAAGCATGGCATACATTTTGAAGAGGGTCAGTTTCAGGGTTGTTGAAAAAATCTATTCTAACCTAGCGTTTAGTATAATAAAACCAGTTAAGAAATAACACCAGTGGCATTATGTAATCAACAAATATTTGGTATTCATTATCAGAAATCTTTTTAAAATATTGAAAGTGAAAGTGGAAAAAAATATACCGATAATATATAAAAATACTTTACGGAAGTATAACAAAAATAAAAAAAAACATTTCTTTATGAAACAACTGGTGTTATTTAAACAAACCTGAAATGTAAATGAATGAATAATTGACGATTTCGGTATATTATAGTTTGAACTTCAAAAATGATATTAATAAGATATACAGTTTATTGACAGACATCTTTTAACTCTGAGGACTTTGGAGCAGCTTCTTATTTTGAACTGTTTTAAGAACAGTGGAATTAAAGAGTAACATATAATACTTTTCTAAAACTTGCATTGTATAATATTTAATTTGATGTATGTATGATGTTAGATTACCAGTTTTTCTTTCCCATAATGAAGAAGGAGCTTCCGTCCGGGATCGGGACGATCTTCTCTTTTGGCCCCGAGAACTCAGGCTTTATCGGAGCAACTCCTGCAAAAAAAAAGAAGAAAAACAGGAGAAATATAAGAGACATTTTTACATATTTAATCATCATATTTTAAGCTTGTCCTGCAGGATTCACACTCACCCTCCAGACCCTCGATCGCCCTCAGCTCCTCGTTCTCCTGCCAGTCGTCCTCTTCAGCCTGAGACAAAACATCAGCTGTTTAGCAAAACTATGGAGGTAGATCTGTCTCAGTATTATCTGTGTGAACAGATCCACAATCCTCATGTTCATATATATTGCAAAATAAAACAGATCTGCAAATTTACAAACAAATTCCTCAAAAAAAGGATAGACAGTACTTCCATACACCACCCTTTATTTACAAAAGATGTCCAATTTGGTGCAGAAAAATAGAGAATCTACCCCTGTGTCTTCTTCCTCTTTCTCTTCATCATCATCCCAATCTTCCTCGTCGTCCTTTTTCTCCCTAAAGAAAGAATACAAAATTAAAAAAGATCCCAACTATAACAAATGATCTTATTAAACATATATCACTTGTAAATAGGATACCTAATGTGTGAGATTTTGTTTGGTATTAGAACATACATTAATGAAAATATGAAAAAGAAAGTATTATTTCCATCTGATCCCAGTTTCACTCTCCGTCTATAATGTGTTTATAGCTGTGTGTGTGTGTTATACTGACATCGCATCAAGTAGGAGTCAGTAGAAAATGTGTGTGAGACCATAGTTATTATCATCTCTGTGTTAAAACGTACTCCACTACTGCTTTCCTGCCGCCTCCTGTTGCCAAGTTGTCCACAGCGATAGCCAAGAAGACGTTCAGCAGGATGTCTGATCTCAGAGTGAAGGAGTTCAATTTGTTCCATTTGAGAAAATCCTTTAAAAGCACATCTGTAATTGTCTTCTACAAGGGGGTCTCTGAATGAAAACAAAGGTACAATCTAGAGTTTGTTGTCAAAGTGCAGCAGCGTGGGATCATGGGAGTTGTAGTTTGTTTGTAGCCTTTATTTAACCAGGTGAAAGCCCCTTGAGATCAAAAGATCTATTTTTCAAGGGTGACCTGCAGGACATTAGTTACACATGTAACATAAAAACAACAGAACAACAATAAGGATGACAACATAATGTACAGGGCACAGTTTACAAACTCTATTTACAGTGACAGGTACCATGAGTATCAAACAGCATGTCACCCAGCCGAGTTTTAAAATGATGCATGACCAAAGTGCTCGGTTTTAAACATGTTTGCAGACTGTTCCAATTTAGTGGAGCTGCACAACTAAAAGCTTTCTTCCCTAAGACAGTCCTAGAACTTGGCACATTTAATAAAACAACATCATGAGATCTCAGGCAATACGTACTTTCAATTCGTCGAGAGATCAGAGAGCAGATATAAAAAGGTAGTTTACCCAACACGGCTTTATAAATGAACATGTACCAATGACTGAGCCTCCGTACAGTAAGTGAAGGCAGACCTTGCATACAGGGTACAGTGATGAGTAAGTGCTTTACAGTTAGTAACAAATCTCAGAGCACTGTGATAGGCGGCATCTAGTTTTCAGCTTCTCTCAGTGGTCATGATTCAGGAGGGTTTTTAGTGTCTCGTCCTCTCTGATATAACACAGTAAAAATAGTGAATAAAGTTTCAGTTTGACTTTATACATCTGTGTTCTCCCTACAGCTTGTTTCTCTGATACCTTTAGATCCAGATGTCCCAATCACTAAAAACCTTCAACCGGGTAAAAAGCACTATCAAGTAAAAATAGTTTGGTCAAATTGTGGATCGAAACTGGATAAAAAGTCAGTTTTTTGGCTGCCGAAGCGAGCTCAAAGGAGATACAACGCCATCGCAGGACACCAGAGGACACATTACCTTAATTAAAAATACACATTGTTCGAGAACTACACAATCTATTCAATATTTAACAAAGGGCTAGTCATTTTTAGATATTGCATTTGACATATTATAAGTTTAAATGTGAATATATTCTGGTTTCTTTACTCCTCAATGAGTGCTAATCTTTGGGAAACATCAGACGGCTCTTTAAAGGATACAGTTACCGCAGACGAAGAGGATGACGAAGTAAATGCAGACCACCATGTTGGGGAAGATGGGTCCTCCGTACGCCATGATGCCGTCGTACATCACAGCGTTCCAGTCCTCTCCGGTCAGGATCTAAAGACAGAGGGACAGACATTTAATATATACCACAACTAATGACTGTGAGAGGGCAATACAATAGGCCCTCATTTACCAATATGTTCAAAACTGTTTTCGTTAAATTTGTTCGGAAGATAGAAAAGTGACATGTGCGCACAAAAATATTGAAATACCAAAAGAAATTGTGGAAAATAAGGAACGCCAAACAAAGTCCATATTAAGTAGGGAATAAAACATGTTAATAATAATAATAAAAAAGATCACAATATTTTTATATAAAGAAATACCTATAATTTCAATAAAAAAATACATCATATAATAAAAATCGAATAATTAGGAGAAAATATATGCACATATCGTTTTTATTTTGTATCTATATATATATATATATATAACACATTATTCAGTCCAAGAAAAAGACTGGGACAGAATAAAGACAATTATGTAAATTAATTATAAATAAATCCTAAAATATGATATGACTGTAGAAGATAAGAAACACAGTAGCCAATCATTTTGCACGAAAATGTCAGCAATCATAGAACGTGATGTAGGTTTTAATAATCATTCTTTTCTCAAGAGTGGTGCTAAATAAGGCCCATAAACGGAGGTATTAACACCAGAACCGCCAGGGCTCGCTGTATACCTAAAACCGCCAACGGGTCAAATGTACCCGCTATTAGAATGCATTGATTTTCAAGGTACAATGTTCTTTTAGTTATCATACTAGAACACAGGGTTAACAGTGAGTTGTGATCGCACAGTGATGAAACTTATACCAATATAATCTGTGGACTATCACTTGTGCAGATAGCATGAAGTATGAAATATCGCTAACGTGAGTTATGTGCAAAGTGTCTCTACTCTATCTATCTATCTATCGATCTATCTACAACTATCTATCTATCTCTCTCTCTCTCTATCTCTCTATCTATCTCAATCTATAAGGAACCGCAGTAAACAACAGGCGTTGCTATAGCAACAAGTCATGTTTATGTTTACGCGCGAGATCAATAGCGCAAAAAACACTGCATTTTCTATAAGGTAAATATTACCCGCTGATCGCTGATGGGTATAAATGGCCATTTTTTGGGCCATTTTTTCAATCTGACTTCATATTGACAATTTTTAACAACAGAGGGTGCTACATAACAGACTTTCAGGAAAAGTCACGGACTGGGAGACTTGAATATTTTGCTGAAAAAAAGTTACATACAATCAAGAAACAGCTGCGGGTAAAATGTACCCGTTGGCGGTTCTAGTGTTAAGGAGGTGTTAATGACCTGGAAGCAGGTGAGCAGAGCCTGAGGGAACGAGTCGAAGGTGCTCCTCTTCATCTGCGTCTCGTCGAAGTTGAACTTTCCTCCGAACAGCTGCATGCCGAGCAGAGCGAAGATGATGAGGAAGAGGAAGAGCAGCAGCAGCAGAGACAAGATGGCTTTCATGGAGTTCAGCAGAGAGTTCACCAGGTCGGACAGAGCAGCCCAGTGCCTGGAAACAACACAAAGGTCAGTTTCTTTTTCATGCAGCTGAGTGGAAATCTATCGCTATTAAGACATGGTGTGACTAAATAGAAATAATAACATGATTTAATTTCTTGAATATATTTATAGGATAAACTGAAACAAGACCTACTTGCTCAGTGTTCACATGGTGATCTTTGACCGTTTTATTTGTATTACCTTTTTTGATTTACCTCTATTTTTAACTTTTTAAATGTTACTTATTTTAATCCTTTTTTGCTTTTTACTTTTAATGTACATTTATAAAAATGGTATTGTTATTTTTAATTTTTCTTATTTGAATTTTACATTTACAGGGTTCATACACTTTTTCACCAATGATTTTCCATGACTTTTCAATGACTTCTCCAGGACCTTTACCTAATTTTCCATGACCAAAAACATTACTCTCTGAGCGTTCCACTGAAAATGGTTTATTTTAACATGGAACAGGAAAATAAGGTCTGCATCTGAAACATGTTGTGCCTATCGAAAACAAATCAAACAGGCTTACTAGCTTCACGCTAAAGCAACTCAAATCTCTCACCAGCAAAACACCTCGTCAGTTAAAAGCCATTTTAGTTTCATTACTATACGATACAGTATTTATTATCATTATACTATTACTATTTCGGCGATTAGATCAAATATAAATTATATTTGATGCAACTTTAGTTACATTTCCATGACTTTTCCAAAACTTTGGGAAAAATATTGTTTTCCATAACTTTTCCAGGGCCTGGAATTAGCATTTAGAATTTCCATGACTTTTCCAGGTTTTTAATGACCGTAAGAACCCTGCATTTAAATTATTCTTGTTAAATGTAACAAGTGGATACAAACTCATTATTTATTTGAATTATTTAATTTTTTATTATATTTTACACATACATATACACATTTTGCATTTACCAAATATTATGCATACTGCAACTTTGATATTGTATTTCCATTTCAATAAAGTTTAGATTCATCGTGCCTGTTTGTCCTTCCGCCATTAGCTTTTTTTTTACCTTAGGAGGTTAATAACTTTGATCTCTACCAGGATCTAGTCTTTCATCACTACAAGCAACTCTTTCTCTAAGTATGTTTTTTGAATCCGTCCCCCAGATGTTTCACCCCTAATCTCAGCCACAGTTACCGGGTCATCTTGAAGATCATGTATAGTTTTAAATCTTGTTTTTTTATTTAAAGGTCACCTATCATGCTATTTGTAGGCAATAGCATAGGTCTCTCAGATATCTACAAATATATAAAAAACATGTCTATGAAGTGTTTTGCTCAAAATACCAAACAGATCACCCATTCTAGCCATGCCTCATATCCCTCTATTTCACTTCCTGTTTCAAATGTGCTGATTTTGGGTATAAAGCTTTTTAAAAACATTTTTTTATAAAAAATAAAAAAGTAGGTGTCTGAGCTCATGCGGGACCCGGCAGCTACTGTCTAAACTAAACACTGCCGTGATGAAACGCCATATCATGGATTATCAAGGATTATCTCTGAAACAGTCTGGAGCTCAAAGGCTTTCTCTCTTGCCGGTTATACCACAAGGTGAGTTCCTTTTTACTTCCTGCTTCTTCACACACATGCTCTCCAGTACAGGTTAGCTCTGAGTGTTAGCGATGCTAATGTAAACACCGACCATATTACGTCCAAAACAGTCGGGCATTGTTTCTGATAGCAACGTCTCTGATTGGGCCGTGGGTCCACATTTCAGATATTACGTCATATCGGACGCAAATCTGGATCAGCTCCGTTGTTCCCCGTTTTTAGAGATTTGAGTACGGAGGAAAAGAGAGAGGGTTTTATTTTCTGACGCTGCGTGAGTTCCCTGACGCACCGGGGACACATGTTTATGTAGAAAAGACATCAAAAAGTGCATTTTGCATGATAGGTCCCTTTAAACCCAGCCCTAGTTACCGGGTCATCTTGAAGACGCGCAGCAGGCGGATGCAGCGCAGCACGGAGATGCCGATGGGGGGGATGAACTCCATCTCCACCAGCAGCGTCTCCAGGATCCCCCCAAACACCACGATGCAGTCGAAGCGGTTGAAGAGCGCGATGAAGTAGATCTGCAGGCCGAAGGCGTACATCTTCAACAGCATCTCCAGAGTGAAGAGGAGCAGCAGGACCTTGTTCGCCCGCTCTGAGGAAGAGGGGGGAGTCAGTTAATATACAGACATACCTGCCAACCTTGAGACCTCAGAAATCAGGAGCATTTCAAAACCACCGCAGGGGGGTGGGGGAGCTGTTAGATTAACATTAACATGCTTATGTAGTTGTAAGTGCACTGCCTTGCGGTCTGTAGTACCATCCTTGATGGAGCGCATGTATGGGCTGGACCTGTATATTACAGGAAAGGAGTGAGCAGAGGGTGACTATCTAACCCTAAGCCTAACCCTATCTTTCTCAACCTCTCAGACTTTCAGTTGCGCGCACGCTAAAAAGACGCGCTGCCATGGAAACCATGGTGTAGCTGTATTAAAGTTCGAGTGGAAACAGTCCTGAGTAAATCTGATTTTGTCGGAATCGGGAGAAATGCGGGAGAAATATGACCCCGGGAGGAAACCGGGAGTCTCCCGCGAAAATCGGGAGGGTTGGCAAGTATGTATACAGATTAAGTTGGAATACCACACTGCTGCTAAAAAAATACAAAGTATAGGACACATAGGACACTATGTACATTACACTAGAGTGCAGAGTAGTTGCAGTGTTTTGTATGTATGGAGTGTGATGATAAATAAAGAAATGCAAACAATTAAAGTAGAATAAATAAAAACAATTGTATTAAAATAGATGGGAGGAAAAAATGAAAAAATGAAAACAATTTTAAATTACATAAACTTCAAATGTCTTAGTTCAATTTTTTATTAAAATTAAAATGTTGAAATAAGAAATAATAATATTTAGAAAAAAGTAAAATATTAACATTTCATTAAAATTCCAAAAAATAAAAATAAAAACACATTTTTATATAAAAAATGTTGAACTAAGAAATATGAAGATTTTTTTTTTAAAGGCAAGAAAATGTAATCTGAGAGTTCTCTGGGTTATTGCTTCTGGCATGACAGATTTTCTTTTTATCTTAAAAAGACGAAATAATTGTAATAATCAAATACATTACACCTTTTATTTATATAAGTGTAATGTAAAATGAAGAACAGATTCTCACCCTGCATCTCTGTGAGCCACTTGGGCTGCCCGTAGTGCTCGGAGGCGCTGGCCACCGTGTTGAGGAAGACAAGCAGCAGCACCAGCCAGTAGAAGTTGCTCGTCTTCACCGCGACTCGGCAGTTCTTCCTCATCGTGTGGTTCAGCTGGCACAACTGGTCACTGGAACAAGAGAGGAGACATATTTGAGTTAAAAGTCCCCTATTATACTGTTTTTCATCAATATATTACAGGTCTCAGATATATCCAGAACATGTCTCTGATTGGCTGAAACACCAAACTGATCATTGCAGCATTACCCATTATCCCCTCTGTTTCAGCCCTGTTTCCAAGTCACTTTGAATGGGGTGACGTCACTTTTTTTCCCTTTTTTTTCGCCGAACTGCATTGTGGGAAGCAGAGCGGAGCTTTCCTGGTGTTTCAGGCTGCAAAAGTTGAGCAATGTTCAACTTTTGAAGCCTCTGAAGCTTTCGGTGGAAGCGTCAGCCAATCAAATCATATGCCAGTACAAGCTCTAGCCAATCAAACCGCTGCTTGTGTGTCAGGGGCGGGAGATTCATGTGATTGGTTGTTGGTCGAGCTTCAGACACGCCCAGCTCCAAGCTTTTTTTGAAGCTGTAGTGTGGACGGGCCGTAAGTGGATTTTAAGAACCTCCCCTCGATTCTATTGGCTCTAACGGTTAAAAATAGGTGTCAATCATCAAAATCAACTGATGGGTTCCAGAGATATGGAAGATGCACCCAAATGACCGCAGAAGTGTTTTTTTTTCTTCTAAATCTCTCTAAAAAGGTCAAATGTCACTTGTTTTGCATCAATCTTGATACAGGGTACTTATTATATGTTATAGTTTGGATTCCTGAAGCTTTTAGTCTACTTTCCCATCATTCAAGGGTTTTCACTATAAGTAATGTTTTTTTTGTGGACGGATTTTTTTACTATGTTCAATCTGAATTTACTTTAAAATAAAAAGATCTATATTGATTCTGACTTTTCTACATCCAACTCACAGGTTTTTCATTGCTTTGAGAAAAAAGATTATTAATTTACCCCTTTTAGAAGTGAAGTTATAGTCATTTGTTCTGGGCAGAGATGGGGACTCGAGTTTGTGACTCGGACTCGAGTCGCACTTAAGTCGCACACACAGAGACTTCAGACTTGACTTGGACTCCTGCTCAAAAGACTTCGGACTCGACTTGGACTCGTGTTTTGGGACTCGTGAACAATCATTGTGTTTTCTATTTTTGGCGTATTAAAGGTGGGGTAGGTAAGTTTGAGAAACCGGCTCGAGATCGCTAGAATTTGAAAATACACAACCGGAGAAAATCTGCCACTTCCTCACAGAGCCCCTCCTCCAACACACACGAACGCGCACATGACCAATGAGGGCACGAGATAAGTTTGTGCCCTGATGGGAGGCTGACAGGCAGGTAGGCCATCCAGTTATTTTAGCCGGGCCAGCTATCGGGATGTTAAGAGCATTCCATGGAATATAACAACAAGTGTATCTCGAGCCGGTTTCTCAAACTTACCTTCCCATACCTTTAACATTAACATCATGGTAACACCATGGCGACCGGCGGCACACCTGCACCTGTACCGCTTGTAATTAGGTTAAACTATAAAAACTTCGAACAAAACACCGGCGGCACCAACAAAAGGAGCGCACACTACAAAGTCTGCAATATTAAAATCAAGGATGCTGGTGCAACAACGTCAAATTTCATCAGGCACTTGAAAACTCACCCGGAGAGGTCAGTCACATGAACGCATATGGACGGTTAGCAAACATGTTTAGCTCAGCATCAGCTATGTAATGTTAACTTAGCTTGCTACTAGCTTTGTAACTGAATATTTGAAAAGATGAGTGAATGTTTGCTTGTCACACTTGTTTGCGTTGAGTGGCGTTGACATCCAACTCTTGACATGACATAAAAAAGGTCGGTAACGTTAATCATTACGTTCCGCTGCCACCATCTACTGGCTAACGTTAAACGTAGACAAATACATAGTTACATACATAAATACATCTATCGGTTTATAGGCAGGTTACAGGTTTATTGTTGACCACGTAACGTTAATGTTACAGGTCTATCAGGTTACCATTACACTGGGTTTGAGTGAGAGGATAGAGGAATATGTTTATTTATAGTAGACTTAAAAGATGTAATTAGAGACCCAGTGTAATTAAACAATACGGTTGCAGAGGTCAAATTTTAACATTTTTGTCCACTGGCCAAATGGCTAGCCTAGTGAATGTTGAAATGTTACCAGCCACTCAATAGATTGCCATTGTTATTTTTGGCTGGTGCGTGCAACATACAGTACCAGCCACTTGCATGATTTACCAGCATTTGGATGGTAAATGGTGTTAATGGTAGATATCTCTTTTGGAACAGGTCATGTTTTAATATCACCAGTTCAGTGTATTTCAGATAATATTGCAGCAATAGTTTTTTAGTTGCAAATGGCACAGAACAAATGTTTACTTTTAACACAGTTTCCCTGCGGGGGATTAATAAAGTATTTGTGATACTGATTTCTGATTCTGAAGTGTTTTGCTTATAAGTTGTTTGCATTTAGCTAAAGTGTGATGTTTTTCCTCATATTGCATTGCAATAGCCTGTTTAAAGTGATCATATAACAAACAACTAATCAGTACTGATACTGTATGCTAATAGATATAGGAGTGATAATAATACAGTAAATGCTTTGAATTTATTAGATATACTTGTGCAGTATTCTTAACAGACTGGATAGCAGCAGACAATAGAAGGCTTAATACAACCAGAAGAGACATGAGACTTTTATTTTTTAGAGACTTGAGGCTTGACTTGGACTCGTGACCAAAGACTTGAGACTTGATCAAGTCTCACCCCACAAAGACTTGAGACTTGACTTGGACTCGTGACCAAAGACTTGAGACTTGACTTGGACTTGCAAAAAAAGACTTGTGAACATCTCTGGTTCTGGGCATGTCATTTTCGAGTCTGAGACCTGAAAAACAGGCTCGGGGCCTAACAGGTTAACTTCTGAAAGTGGATTTTGGACGTTTTCTTTCCCCTAGTCTGAAAGAAGATCCAAATGGACCAGTACATGTTTTTGCCTTTAAAGTCTCACATTAAATGAGACATACATGTAAGGAACTTCAGGATGTCAGAGTACCTCTTATGATTGCATGTGAGAAATAAAGAAATTGATCTTACCAGAAGCTATTGGCCATCATCTTCGCCCTGAGGAAACAAGAACATGTTAAAGTATTATTGACTTTATTAACAAGTCATGAATGAATAGAAATGTGTTTTTTCTCAGTTTCCTTACATGAGAGACGCACAGAAGCCGTTGTCGTCGTCGAGGTACGCGATGTCATCGTCTGAGTCTGACTCTGAGGAACACAGAGGAAACAACCGGCTGTTTGAGAAATCCTGTCAAATGAAATGTACTAAACTAACATGTTGGAAGAAACAAAGAGATCTGACGTACCTCCTCCGTCCTCACTGTGCTTGTACCAGCCGAACTTCTTCATCATCTTCTTCTTCGCGATCGCAGCACCTATGGAGACAAACAGAGGATGATTAGTTTCAACGTGGACATTTTGTACTTTTTGTACTACGATAATCCTGAGTAGGGCTGGTAAAATGGTTCCACATAGTCTGAGAGTAATGGAGTTGCTTGATGCATTGACTGAGCAAAGCATTATCATTAATGTCCTCGACAGCAGATGTATTACAGAAGTACTGTAGTAAACCTAGCCTGTCTCAATTATGGTATCTTGTGTACAATTTGTATGTAAAAATTTATTAAAAAGTGGATCACAAAGAACAGCTGAATAAATATTTCCCGTGGAATTTACGATTTTTTTCTGTTTATTTAAATGTGTTTAAAACTTTTTTATTGAAGTATATTGATCTAAATATAAATGTATTATATATATATACTGTATATTTATAATGTATGTTTATTTACATCCTCACTATTTTTTTTTAAAGAAATAGGAACTGAATATGTAAATTAAAATCACTTGATAGATTATGCATTTGATCAGGGCCGGTTCTAGACAATTTGATGCCCTAGGCGAGATTTTAGCTGACGGCCCCCCAGTTTTGTGATCAAAACGTTTGAGACCCACTATGATAACTTAGACTAAAGTTAACTATCTAAACACTGAGAGAGTCCTTTACCTCACTGAGCTGACGTTATCAGCCTCTCAGTCTGTCAGGAGAGAGCTCCCCTCCACCTTTGTTGTAGAAACATCTTCTTCTTATATCCGTTAGCGCAGCTAGCACCAGGTGCTAATAACAACAGCGCCGGTACCTCGCTCCCACGCTCACTCGCACTTTGGCTGTAAGCTGCGGGCGCCAGATAAGCCAACACCCCCCACGTTCATCACTTACAGCGCCCATCGTACAGGGCAAATGAAAAGTGTAACCGGGGTGAAAAGGGTGTTACCTTGACTTAATTATGAATGTTGTTAGATCATGGCCGAAAATTAGGATGAGCGCAAACGGTGAAAAAAAATGTTCCCCCTTCCAGAGCTGCCAGCAGGTCTGGCGCCCTAGGCGAACATCTATAACGCCAATGCTAAGGACCGAACCTGCATTTGATAGTAGTACTTTTTGTACTACGATAATCCTCAATTATGGAACATCCTGTACAATTTTGTATGTAAAAGTTAGTTAAAAGTCAATCATAAAGAAAGCTGAATAAATATTTCCGGTGGAATTTAATTTCTAATTTTTTAAAACAATTTTGATGATTTTTTCAGTTTATTTAAATGTATTTAAAACATTATTATTGAAGTATATTAATTTAAATATTAATTGATTTTACATATATATACTGTATCTTCATACAAGTAAACTGTATGTTTATTTATATCCTCACTTTTAATTGTTTTTTAATGTTATTTTTTTACATTTTTTAAAGGAATAGGAACTGAATATGTAAATTAAAATATGAAATGTTTGTATAATTGCACTTTATAGCTTATGCATATGTATAGTGAATGAATGAATGTGTTGATGTTTTGTCTCACGTTTGTTCCCCTCCTCGTCCACGTCCTCGGCCTCGATCAGCCAGTCCATGTATCCGATCATGTCCTCCTCCATCTGTTTGCTCTCCTGAGCTTCCTGCAGGTCGCCCCGAGCCACCGCCTTCTCTCTCTCCTTGGAGAACTCTCTGTGCACACAAATCAGTATCACAGTCACAAACCCTATTTTTCCCAAAGTCGCAGAATATCCATTATTACACTAAAGCAGGGGTGTCCAAACTTTTTTTACTGAAGGCCGCATTCAGAAACATTTACGAATAGCTGGGCCACTCACTAGAGGTGAATTGCCTCATTAGTTAAAGAGGACCTATCATGCAAAATGCACGTTTTGATGTCTTTTATACATCAACATGTGTCCCCGGTGTGTCAGGGAACTCACGCAGCGTCAGAAAATAAAATCCTCTCTCTTTTTCTCCGTACCCAAATCTCTAAAAACGGGGCTACAACGGAGCTGATCCAGATTTGCGTCCGATATGACGTAATATCTGAAATGTGGACCCACGGCCCAATCAGAAACGTTGCTATCAGAAACAATGCCCGACTGTTTTGGACGTAATATGGTCGGTGTTTACGTTAGCATCGCTAACACTCAGAGCTAACCTGTACTGGAGAGCATGTGTGTGAAGAAGCAGGAAGTAAAAAGGAACTCACCTTGTGGTATAACCGGCAAGAGAGAAAGCCTTTGAGCTCCAGACTGTTTCAGAGAGAATCCTTGATAATCCATGATATGGCGTTTCATCACGGCAGCATTTAGTTTAGACAGTAGCTGCCGGGTCCCGCATGAGCTCAGACCCTCCTTTTTTATTTTATTAACATTTTGTTAAGCTTTATACTCAAAATCAGCACTTTTGAAACAGGAAGTGAAATAGAGGGATATGAGGCATGGCTAGAATGGGTGATCTGTTTGGTATTTTGAGCAAAACACTTCATAGACATGTTTTTTATATATTTGTATATATCTGAGACCTATGCTATTGCCTACAAATAGCATGATAGGTGACCTTTAAGTTATAAGCTAGCCAAATCAATCAAATGTAGGCAAATGATGCTTGATACTTGAAAATGCTTTAAGAAAAAAACAGCCTTCATCACAGCTTGCAATATATAGGGTTTCATTTATTTTGTCACAAAGCTTATTCCTTAAAACAGAAGCCTCAAAGTGATTATAATAAGGGGAAATATGAAGGGTATATTTCAAGCTTACTATGTTATTGGGCTTTTTTTTATCAATTAAGATTCACTGAATTTATTTGAAAGACTACGCTTAATAACACATGAATACTGTGTAATATATTTGTACATATATATTTAAGAAGTACAACATAAGACAAGCACAAGTTTTCATTTGTGAGCCATATTCCATTATACTTTTAGAAACTGTGGCCATTTCAAAATTGACAACGGGCCACAGTTGGCCCCGGGCCGTAGTTTGGGCACACCTGCACTAAAGGGACAGTGCACGCATTCATTTGTATTTTTAATGAAATAAATAGCATGACAAAAGTTAGTGAATGCACAGGGGTCCTAATGCGAGTTAAACTTAAAGGTCCATGTCATGCTTTTCTGGTTATTACCCGTCCCCTTGTGTGTTATGAAGCTTTTTCTGCATGTAAACGGTGCAGAGTCACAAACCCTCAAAGTACACCCTGTAGCGAGTAAAACTCTAACACAGAGAAGACCTGTCTATGCTGCCCCAGAACGCCTCTTTGGAAATTTCTCTTTTCCCATTGTTTTCTTCCTGGTCACAGTGACGTAACGACTATCCAAATGGACCAATCCGTGGAGCTCCTCACACACACACACTCACTCAACCTTATCTTTTCTCAGCCGCAGCTGCGTGGATCTCCACTCAGAGTTTGCCACACACTCACGTGTGTGTGCTCAGGCTGAGTTCAGGCTGAGTTCCAGGAAGCAACCAGGAAACGACACCAGCCCCCAGCGCGGAGCAGCGAGCCCCTCAACGTCCCTCCAACACGGCTCCCAGACCCCACGCAGCATTCTCATCTGTTTGTCATTACTGGTGTCATTTCCTGGTTGCTAACGCCATTGTAAAACATAATCGCTGATGTTCTGCTGTAACGGTGGTGGACTCATCAGAACAGAGTGGGCGAGCTGACCAATCAGAGCACAGTGGGCTCATAGGGAGGGGGGGGGGGGGGCAGGAGCTCCAACAAGCCGTTTAGGAGTGTTTAGTGGACTAAACGGCGGATAAACTGTGGCGCGCTTACACTAATTGCGCCGCATTTGCGCTTCAGAGGAGGAGGTGAGGCCCTCTAATAACTGCATTAACCCGTATGGTACAATACAACTCAGACTGGCTTACTGTACGTCAATCAAGTGGCAAATGCCATAGTAAGGATGGATGATTGAATACACATACTTTACAGAGATGCTGTATGAGAAACCAATGTGAGTTTGGAACATTGAATAATGTAAATCTATTCTAGTAGACCTCAACAATGGAATTATGATCAGTAGAAATGGCCATGACACGGGATCTTTAAGACTTTTGGAATGCCACAAACTTTACAATAATCAAAATAAAGGATTAATGTAAAGTTTATTGTAACATAAAATAGTTTTCTAAAGTTGTTGCAATCAAGCAGAGAAAACAAAATATGAAGAGTAGTGTTTCTTTGTTCCATTATCATTTTTAAAGTGTATATTTCTTATAAAATGATAGATTTGACCAATTATTTCGATATTTTAATTTCAGTGACAGAAAAATCCCTCTTCCAATTAATTTTTGTCTTTTTTCATGTATTTTTTACTTTTACAGGATTCATTTTCAGACTTTGTAATACTACATGAGGTATTGTTATCATATTAAATAGTTTAAAGGCTTTTTAATACGACTTAAAGCTTAATTTCTAGATTAAAGAAATCCAAACATTTCAGACTTTTCACACCATTTAAATCCTTATTTCTAGATGAATTAATGTAATTTATTTTAAGACTTTTTAGGGATCCGTGTGAACCCTGAATGTAAGGGATTCATTTTATTTCTCACAACCCACAGTAAATAAAACAATAAAAACACAGTTGGGTTAAAAGCTGCAGCGACTCACCCGCTCAACACACCCAAAACGAGGTTGATGATGAAGAAAGATCCGAAGATGACCAGAGAGACAAAGTAGATCCAGGGGATTTGCATCCCGATGGCATCGTTCATCTGAGCAGAGAGGCAGGTAAACAACAACATAAAGGTCAGTCATTTGAACAACTGTTTGGAAAATACTGAATGTCCTCTTCCAACATGAGAGTAACATGATAACAAAGGTATCCCAACTGTAGCTGTGAACATGACAGGATGTGTGATTACCTAGAAGAGCATCAGGACTGTTTGAGGCATATGATAGCTATGTGATTAACATGATGATTCAGCCTCTATGGAGTTAGACATATGACAAGCATGCTCATTTCTGACGTGGAGCTAATCTGAAGTAAACATTGAATACTGCTTTCTATTCCTCCATCTTGTGACTGTGTAACTCCCTCTCTTGGATATCAGCATGTGAAGGACACTGTTCAGGAACTAGTTGATGCTCTGTATGTGATGACTACTTCCATTCTGGAGAGGATCACAGATACATGGATCCTGAGACTGAAGCTCAAGCCGGGGACCAGGGATTATTAAAAATGTAAGTATTCCATTTTTAGATAAAGTCAGAATTTTGAGGAGCATGTGTGTGTACCCAGTAGAGAACGTCTGTCCATCCCTCCATAGTGATGCACTGGAACACCGTCAGCATGGCGAAGAAGATGTTGTCGAAGTTGGTGATTCCTCCGTTAGGCCCCTCCCACTTCCCTCTGCACTCCGTACCATTATCGTCACAGAAGCGTCCGCTGCCGGCGAACGCACACGGCGAAGGATCGTCCTCCACTACGAGGCCTGCAGCAGAGAGACAAAGCAATGAGCACACACCAGAGGTGGGAAGTAGTGGAGAACAAATACTTCGTTACTGTACTGAAGTACTTGGTATCAGTACTTTACTCCACTACTTATTTTTCTGACGACTTTATACTTTTACTTCTTATCTTTTTACCACAAATACCTGTACTTTCTACTTCTTACATTTTGAGTACAAATACCTGTACTTTCTACTTCTTACATGTTGAACACAAATACCTGTACTTTCTACTTCTTACATGTTGAACACAAATACCTGTACTTTCTACTTCTTACATGTTGAACTCAAATACCTGTACTTTCTACTTCTTACATGTTGAACCCAAATACCTGAACTTTCTACTTCTTACATGTTGAACACAAATACCTGTACTTTCTACTTCTTACATGTTGAACACAAATACCTGTACTTTCTACTTCTTACATGTTGAACCCAAATACCTGTACTTTCTACTTCTTACATGTTGAACACAAATACCTGTACTTTCTACTTCTTACATGTTGAACACTAATACCTGTACTTTCTACTTCTTACATGTTGAACTCAAATACCTGTACTTTCTACTTCTTACATGTTGAACCCAAATACCTGTACTTTCTACTTCTTACATGTTGAACCCAAATACCTGTACTTTCTACTTCTCACATGTTGAACTCAAATACCTGTACTTTCTACTTCTTACATGTTGAACCCAAATACATGTACTTTCTACTTCTCACATGTTGAACTCAAATACCTGTACTTTCTACTTCTTACATGTTGAACCCAAATACATGTACTTTCTACTTCTTACATGTTGAACACAAATACCTGTACTTTCTACTTCTTACATGTTGAACACAAATACCTATACTTTCTACTTCTTACATGTTGAACTCAAATACCTGTACTTTCTACTTCTTACATGTTGAACCCAAATACCTGTACTTTCTACTTCTCACATGTTGAACTCAAATACCTGTACTTTCTACTTCTTACATGTTGAACCCAAATACATGTACTTTCTACTTCTTACATGTTGAACACAAATACCTGTACTTTCTACTTCTTACATGTTGAACACAAATACCTATACTTTCTACCTCTTACATGTTGAACACAAATACCTATACTTTCTACTTCTTACATGTTGAACTCAAATACCTGTACTCTCTACTTCTTACATGTTGAACCCAAATACCTGTACTTTCTACTTCTTACATGTTGAACCCAAATACCTGTACTTTCTACTTCTTACATGTTGAACACAAATACCTATACTTTCTACTTCTTACATGTTGAACTCAAATACCTGTACTCTCTACTTCTTACATGTTGAACACAAATACCTGTACTTTCTACTTCTTACATGTTGAACACAAATACCTGTACTTTCTACTTCTTACATGTTGAACACTAATACCTGTACTTTCTACTTCTTACATTTTGAACACAAATACCTGTACTTTCTACTTCTTACATGTTGAACACAAATACCTGTACTTTCTACTTCTTACATGTTGAACTCAAATACCTGTACTTTCTACTTCTTACATGTTGAACCCAAATACCTGTACTTTCTACTTCTTACATGTTGAACTCAAATACCTGTACTTTCTACTTCTTACATGTTGAACCCAAATACCTGTACTTTCTACTTCTCTCATTTTCCAAACAGCTGGTTCCTTTAGTCTGAATGTGTGTTTGGTGGCGTGATCATTATTCTTTAGAGTCATTGCGTGCCTATTGATTTGAACACGATCCGTGTATCCATCATTTCCTGGTCTTCTCTAAAGAAGAGGGACCAATGGAAACGTTGTCATGTTGCCGTTGTTCAGCATGGAAACATTCATTAGCTAACAATGACATTATTGTTCTATTAATATAAAGGGAGGTCAGGTACTCTTTAAAACAGCTGCTAGTTATGGGTACTTTTTACTGAAGTACATTTCAAAGCCTCTTTACTTTGACTTGAGTAAAGAAGTTTAGTCAGTACTTCTACTTTCACCAGAGTATTTTTAAACACGAGTATCAGTACTTCTACTTGAGTAAAGGATGTGTTACTTTTGCCATCTCTGGCCCACACAAACACACACACACACACACACACACACACACACACACACACACACACACACACACACACACACACACACACACACACACACACACACACACACACACACACACACACACACACACACACACACACACACACACACACACACACACACACACACACACACACACACACACACACACACACAGTAAATATGTAAATAACAATGTGTGTTTTAGTCAGAGAGACCTGAGCCCAAGGAGTAGCAGGTCTTGTGCATCCGCCCGATGAAGAGCTCCAGGCCGATGATGGCGTAGATGATGATGACGAACATCACCAGCATGCCGATGTGCAGCAGAGGAACCATGGCCTTCATGATGGAGTTCAACACGATCTGTAGACCTGACAGCAGGAACACACACTCTTTAGTACGGCATGCATGAAGCACAGGAACAGATGGAAGCATTTTCTATGACCCTTATGTTGCATTATACACTAATCAACTAAAACTATATATTGTATTACTCACGTTATATATACACTGTGTACTATTTCATTATTACACAATGCATGTATTAGAAACCCTCATCATTTGTAATAACCACGGCAATATGTCATATGGAATCCAGGGAAATAATAACACATTGCATTCAATCAAAATACTTCATTAGTCCCAGTGGGGAAATCAGGTTTTGTGATAGTTGCACCATATTCAGTTCAGATAATCAGATACATTCATATTTATTCAAACATAAATTGAACCAGCACACACACTGACTACAAGATGCTTCAGATTATTAGGCTACAAAATGCTTCAGATTATTAGCCTACAAAATGCTTCAGATTATTAGCCTACAAAATGCTTCAGATTATTAGCCTACAAAATGCTTCAGATTATTAGCCTACAAAATGCAATTGTTATTACATAATGA
Organism: Pogonophryne albipinna; assembly: GCA_028583405.1. NCBI lineage: Eukaryota > Metazoa > Chordata > Actinopteri > Perciformes > Artedidraconidae > Pogonophryne > Pogonophryne albipinna. Next base: position 114,049 of record JAPTMU010000128.1, on the reverse strand, counting down.
AGTAGAAATGTATTACATTTTGTCCAGTTATGTGTCATGACAAATCTAACATACGCGCTCATCATTGTTATAATGAATTATGAGTATCTAGGAGTGGTTTTAGCTCTACGTGTTTGTATTTTAATGTTTGCTATGTTTGTATATGTACATGTGTGTGGAACTGCAGAACACATTTCCTTACGAGGACAATAAAGTATATCGTATTGTATCATATCGTTTTAGTTCTAATTATTCAATTTTAAAGCACATTTAAAATATGTTTATTATGAACTACAGACAGAGGAGTCAGTCACATGAAACAGAGACGTACTTGGCACCCCGGACACCAGTCGTAGCGGTCGCAGCACCCTGAAGGCTCTCAGAGCTTTCACATCCAGACCTCCAGGCTTCCCCGCCGCGTGGTGAGCCTCTCCGGGCTTATGGTCCGTCATGCCCTCCGCTGCCACACTGAACAACCTGCACACACACACACACACACACACACACACACACACACACACACACACACACACACACACACACACACACACACACACACACACACACACACACACACACACACACACACACACACACACACACACACACACACACACACACACACACACACACACACACACACACACACACACACACACACACACACACACACACACACACACACACATATGGAGGCTAAATAAAGTTCTCAGAGCACTTTTTAATTAGAAAAGGAACTAGCCATCAGTAACAAACCGACATGAGAAACTAAAAAGTGAGGGGCTGTCTGCAATAGGCAGATGAATAATTAATTAATAATAGCTATTCATTTTTATTACACGGTTTAGTTGAATACTCGACTCTGATTGGTCAATTCAGAACATGTGACACGTTGTTAATCCAGTAGAACAGACCGCTGTCAAGGACTATAATGACCGTTGCTAAGGAGGATCAAGAAAGAGAAAGGAAAAGAGGTTCAAATGTCAAGAAAATCTTAAAAATGAAATGGTTCCACACAAATCATAATGTTTTGCAAATGATTTGACATTCCCACAGGTTGGGAACCGCTGTGTTCGATCTTTCAGTACAGCGATGGAAGAATGTTTGCAGACGACGTAAAGCAGCAACTTACCCGACAATAACGATGACGAAATCCAGTAAATTCCAGCCGCTGCGGATGTAGGCGCTCGGGTGCATCACCAGACCGTAAGCCAGGATCTTAGTGAAGGTCTCGATGGTGAAGATGACGAGGAACACGTACTCTACTTGTTCCTGGAAACAAAGGGAAAAAGGCAACATATATTAATTATTATTATTAATTAATTTACATTTAGCTGAAGCTTTTACCATGAAGATCCTGCAGGTACACCGGCTTCAAATGAGCCAAACCAAGTGCTGCAAACATTTATAAACATCTCTCATTATTGTGACAAATTGATTCTGATATTTCTTCAATGTCTTCATGTTATTTATTGTATTTTATAGTATCTTTCTACCCTTTGAATTGCTCTTATGTGCAATACCTTGTCTTTTATGCTGCTGCAACGCAAACATGTCAATGAAGTACATCTTATCTTATCCTAAAATATTGTGTTGTCTTGCAGTGTCCTTTTAAGCATGTATTGATAGCTTGTCTGTCTCCTCTACCTGGGACTCTGTAGTTGATACTGCAAGTTTTTCCAATGAGTTTTAACATTTGCTTGTATTTTGTTTGTAAAAGTGTACCGTGAGTTGATCGTAAGGGTTGTTATGGCCGAGATTTGAACAGTATTCCTATCTAACAGTTTCACGGTATACGTATTGAACCATCATCAGCTTTAATAACCCTTAAAGATGTGAGAACACAGTTGTAAACCTGATAAGAACATAGCCTCAGAGCCTGTGGCCTGCGAGTGTGCGAGTGTGTTGCAGGTCCTGTGATGGGGGTGAAATGAAAGTGCTTGTTAAAAGATGGCATGTTTTTAGTTGAAAATGTTTATTTACCTAAATGGTAAATGGTAAACGGACTGTACTTATATTGCGCTTTATCCAGTCTTTACGATCCCTCAAAGCGCTTTACATACTACATGTCATTCACCCATTCACACCCATTCATACAGAGCAGTACCACTTGCTCTAGGACCTAACACTCACACACATTCACACACCGTTGGCCATCGGGAGCAACTCAGGGTTAAGTATCTTGCCCAAGGATACATCGACATGTTGGCTGTACGGGCTGGGATCGAACCCACAACCTTCTGGTTGAAAGACGACCTAAAGTGAACGAAAGTAATGTTTTGTGTTAAAGGTTTTCAACCTGAATGAGCATCAAGAGGCCAACAAGAGGCTGAATGAAGCAATAAGGAATCTGCAATCACTCAAATAAAGAGAAAAGATTCAAATTCGAGTTACCCCATGTGTCCTTCTGGAGTGAATCAAGCCATTTTCAAGTTTAGGCAGGAGTCAATAAAACCAACCAAATCACAACTTGACAGCGCTGAGGAGGCCAATCAGCATGACTGGGGACACCTGGCCGGAGCCGAGGTGCTGCTTAAGCCCAGCTGCCGGAGTCACATGGCCTTCGTGACTCTCTCCAGGACCGCTGTGGGAAGACTCTCGCCGGGATCCTTTCCCCTCGCCCACCCGCTCATGTTTTTGGTGTTGTTTTGGAATCGCCACAATAAATGTGCTGTGGTTTTTGGAACCCTCGAACGTCTCTCTGTCTTTTGCCTACGAGCCGGTCATAACACAAGGCATGTGAGTTTACATCTTAGTTGCATGTTAAATGAAACACTAATCAGCTTTGATTCATGTTCACTTTCCCATGTGAACAATAAATAAGTGTCAGTCAGCACGTGTGTCTGAAAGCAATAACTGCTGCAGAAAAAGAAGTGAAAAGTAAAGACTTCTATAAACTGCCTTCTCGTCGAAGCATTAGGAGGCATTTTCTAGCATGTTCTCTGCACCACGTGTGTTGTTATCATTAGAGTTAGCAGTGGCTCTCTAACCTCTTAACCCAGTGCCTAACTGTAAGCCTGTCACCAGATCCCTCTCTGTAACCTGCAGCTTAACGCCTCTAATCACAGCAGCCACTGTCACTAGGCCTCTTACCCCGGCTGACGCAATAATCCAGCCACTGACGTTTAACTGAAACCGACTGCAGCCCACAGAAAGCACCAAACAATCGTCTCGTGCAAAAAACTGAGATCTTAGGGGATAATGCTAAACGTCTCTGAAGGGAAGAACATGTTCAAATCTCCTTTGTGCAATGCATTAAAGAAATCTACTGACATGTATCCTGATGCAAGAGCTGCTGTATGTCCTGAGAGAAGCAGAATGAACATACCTTATTCATCCAAGGGGGGATATTGGGTTTGTTGCTCCATTTTGTTAATACAACTCAATCAAATATTTACAATAACATAATAAGTTCAAGTACAAATGTGCAATAAAATATTAAATTAAATAAAGAGGTGTGTGTAAGAATTGGGCGTTATAGTAAAAATGTGTAATAAAAGAATACAATTATATAAAATTACCTTTTATAGTAAATCATTGCAATAAAACATGAAATAAAATCTAATTAAAATGTAACAAAAATAATAACATGTTAAATTATACCAAATAAAATGGAATTAATTATTTAAATAAAAACTTGAAATTATGTTTAAAATAAAAGATCAAATAAAATATATTAAAAATATTTACAGGAGGTTTATTTCCAACAATGTGAATATTTTAAGCTACTTATTTCACTTAAATACCCAACATGTTGTTCAAATACTGATCACGTTTACTTTATGCAAACAAAGCTTTTAAATTAGGATCGTTTCCAATAAAACAACAACAATTGGACTTAAGTTTTTTTACAAATATTTAAATCTTATGGCTCATATTTCCAAAATGCAAAAGATCAACAGGTTCGTTTTCAGTTTGATCGCTAATACATGTACTTCTGGAGTCCTATTCAGCCACTTGGTAACAACCATCGTTTTTCAGACACGTCAACTCTTCAGAAATCACCAGTGGGGTCACTGCTGATGGATTTAATGTCGTAGAACAAAACGTGATCCGTCTCTTCAATGTGTCTCAACCACAGACATTAGTTCCAGATATTTTCCTAAACCCTATGGAGAGATTGCATTGCTTTTTGGCGAAGGAACCGGAAGTGGTAAAAGTGCTAACTTACTTCTGGGTTTTAGGACGCGTCACTGCGGTTCTCTATGGAGGTTCCCATGAGGGGAATCATTAATTTTAGGGTGAAGACTTGGTTAGGTTTAGGGTAAGGATAAGTCTCCAGGAAATGTGTGTGTGTGTGTGTGTGTGTGTGTGTGTGTGTGTGTGTGTGTGTGTGTGTGTGTGTGTGTGTGTGTGTGTGTGTGTGTGTGTGTGTGTGTGTGTGTGTGTGTGTGTGTGTGTGTGTGTGTGTGTGTGTGTGTGTGTACTGGATAAAGCGCTATATAAGTACGGTCCATTTATTTAAACACATTAAGCACAAAAACAAAAATGCAACTCCTTATTGTTGCTGGATAATGTTACACAGCAATGAAGCTAAATAAAGAAATAATACTTTTACATTCTTTCATTTATATTCTTAAAATGGCTCTTACACATAGACAGAGTAGTTAGCCTTGAAAGCTTCATGTATTGCCCTAACAGCAGGGGTCCTAAATGTTTTGCAGGTTAAGTTACATACTAAACTGGGCCTATCACAGCGTGTTAACCCTGTTTAACATTATAAACAAACAATGTCTTGGTGCTTACAGTACAAAGCTATTAAAATATTTATGCTTTAGCTGCAATCAGTTTTTTTCTTTCCATTTTTTGAAAAAGGAGCCTTACTTATCTTTCCTAATACCAATCTCAAAACGTTTAAATGAGTTAAGACAGCAAGTTAAACTGTATTTAATGCATAATGAATATATAGTGTATATTTGTCAGCTGTATAACTCACCAGTTGGTGGTTGGTGACGTTGGAGTCGTCGTCGGGGTACGGTTTGGTCACTCCCATGGCCACACAGTTGGCAAAGATGGCAAGGAGAATAAAAATATCAAAGGGCCTGAGGAGCGGAGTTAAGGTTCAACAGGAGATGCATCTTCACAGGAAATACACACAACAACAACAACAACATAATACAACTTCTACCCAAGCTACATCCCAACATATTCACATCAGCACATGCAGAACTGTATGCATACATATATGTGGGGGAAACTTCTGAAGCAATTGGAAACAGGACTCGGAGAGGCACGAGGAGAGCTGGAGCTTTGATGGCAAACACTGACGGTTTATTTGGAGTTATGGCGAATTGAGAAGACAGGTGGTGCGTCACGAGCTGACACAGCGGTTACTAAACCAATTCTGAAGAACTCTTTCTGCAGCTCGAGGTTTGAACTAGTTCAGAGTGTAATAATCAACATTCTTTATCAGTGAGACTAAACATTATGGACCCTGAATCTAACTAGAGCTCTCGTCCGTAGGAAAGAATGAGCGTCCCTGAACAGTGAACTACCTCATGGCGGCTTGTGCTCGGTCACAGACTGGCAACAACAATGCGCCCAAGCTGCTCCTCCTTAAGAGAGATAGCAGCAACACCCAAGGCCGTAGACCTAGGCCACGGGGAAGGAGACAGTGAGAGGAGAACATGATGAACTGGGTCGAAGGTTGAAGACCTAAGCTAATTATTCCCTAACAATATATATATATTTATTTATATAACCCAATGTGCAATACAGAAACCTTTTGCAAATGTACTTTGCAATAATTAGTTGTAATGTGAAATAAACATACATTTTTATATTGACTCGACACCTGAATATGTTACTTATGCTGCTACTCATTTTTAGCCATGGCTGTGTACTTAGTTGTCTTTATTTTATTCTATTATTAATGTGTGATTTTCTTCTCTATATTTAATAAGTTAGTTTACTCTTTATTATTGCATACCTTACTTGTTTTGCCACTTTAGCTGCAACACTGTAAATGTCATAAAGTAACTCTGATTCTGATCAACTAAAAGTTTGACATTTTGACAATATCCTAATCAGAAACAGGTTTCTTGCCAAAGTAAGTTTACGCACACGAGGAACTTTCCTAAACAGTTAAAGAAGATAATTGTAAGAAAAACAAGCAAAAAATCTCCGTAAACTCTCCGTATTCCCTGCCCTCTCTGAAGGTTATTATTTCTGCTAAGGCAAATGTATTTTCTTATACAGGAGAGGGTCTGTGTGTTGGTGGTAGCGTAACACGTACTCTCACCATATCATAGTTTAATCACAGGTACAGTAGGATTACATTATTATTATTAAAGGTCCCCTATTATACTGTTTGTCATCAATGTATTACAGGTCTCAGATACAAACAAGTCTCTGAAGTGTTTGGCTCATTGGAGCATCCCATAATCCCCTCTGTTTCAGCCCTGTTTCCAAAGTGTTTCCACTCCCCACGCCCCTCTGAGAGATATTTGGTTAAAAAGAACACAATAGGCGCTTTCACACCGGAGTACTTTTCCCGTTTAGTTCCGATAGTTCCTGGGATTTTGCGTTCAGACCAAAAAGAGAACTTAGTTCATGAGAACTTTTCCCCCCTTTTCAGTCCCTGCTAGAGAGCAGGTACTTTCCTGGGGAGAAAAAAGTTCCAATTTCTGATTGGCTGGGCGGATTGCAAACCACGCCCCGTAAAACTCTGAAAAGTGTTGTGAAGCCGCCATTGTATTTGCTGGCATTAGCATTATTAGCATTAGCATTAGCCCTGCGCACCAACGGAGAGAGAATAACTTATGGCAACACAAAAGAAAACATCGGAGCGGTGGAGATGAGGAGGTGTCGGCGTTCTGGCGATTTACTCTGAAGGCCAGTCCCTAACTCCGGGGACTTCCGGCTGGGGACTTCGGGAGGCAGTATACGCCGTGAAGTGGTTTGCGGCCTGCCAGTAAACCCAAAGCAGAAGAAGAAGAAGAAGTGACGTCAGCGGCTTCATTTGCCTAATCCTCCGTCAGGGAACTTATTCCGGTGTGAACGCGATCTGCTCTTTAGTTCCATGGGGGAAGTTATGGCGCATTTCCACTGCAGCGGGTAGCCCCGTTTAAGCGTCCTTAATCGTCCTCAAGCGGCCAGGCCAGTTTTTGGTGGCCTTTCCATATAGCTTAGCACCGGCTAGCGGGTACTTTTTCCCTCTTTTTCCGGCTCCATAAAATCGTGGTTCTATCAGGCCAGGGCTGAACTAGTGACGTCAACACTCTCGACTGCTGATTGGTCAGAGAGAATCGTCACAAGATCGCGCGCGAGATCATCCCTAGCGTCGCATATATATCTAGAAGCAAGCTTGCAGCATTTTTATCCACAGCATTTTTGTAAACGGAGGAGCTACAAAAATGGCAACGTCAAAGAAAAGCACACCGTGGTCGACCGAGGAGGTGACGACGTTCCTACTCATTGGGGACGATAAAATCCAACGGGAGCTCGACGGAACAACTCGAAATGTGAGGCAGCCCGCTTACGGAGCGTCCACACTACAGCTTCAAAAAAAGCTTGGAGCTGGGCGTGTCTGAAGCTTGGGGATTTTATTCGAGCAACGCGACCAACAACCAATCACATGAATCTCCCGACCCCGACATACAAAGCAAAAAACCCCGGGGATTAATGCGAGTAATATATATAAACTCCCCAAACAGGCGAAAACCTACCAGTTTCACCCACTGCCCACCGCTATGCTACCCACAATTCAGTTCGGCGAAAAGCGAGGCAACGTGACGTCACCCCATTCACTTTGAATGGGGTGACGCGTTGGAAACTGTTTTTGAAGCTGTCGACGCTGTAGTGTGGACGCAGCGTTAGGGACGCTTAAGCGGGGCTACCCCGCTGCAGTGGAAATGTGCCATAAGTGCTGGGAACTAAGTACGTCAAAGTACTTGGTGTGAAAGCGGCCAATGGTGCTCTAGGAGGAGATTCAGGTGATAAGGGGGGGGGGGGGGGGTTACCTTGGTTGGTGATTGGCTAATGGTTACACAAGCCAATAAAATCGTTATGACATCATAAAGTGGCCAAAATCTGATCAGTTCATTTTCAGACAGGTTTTTATAGAAATGGATCAGGACAAAAAGAGAGAGAATCTTTGTTCCTCAAACTTTCAGAGTCTCTTTCCACAGAGGGGACACATGTTGATGAAGAAGAGGGGACACATGTTGATGTAGAAGAGACATGAAGAAGAGGGGACACATGTTGATGTAGAAGAGACATGAAGAAGAGGGGACACATGTTGATGTAGAAGAGACATGAAGAAGAGGGGACACATGTTGATGTAGAAGAGACATGAAGAAGAGGGGACACATGTTGATGTAGAAGAGACATGAAGAAGAGGGGACACATGTTGATGTAGAAGAGACATGAAGAAGAGGGGACACATGTTGATGTAGAAGAGACATGAAGAAGAGGGGACACTTGTTGATGTAGAAGAGACATGAAGAAGAGGGGACACATGTTGATGTAGAAGAGACATGGAGAAGAGGGGACACATGTTGATGTAGAAGAGACATGAAGAAGAGGGGACACATGTTGATGAAGAAGAGACATGAAGAAGAGGGGACACATGTTGATGTAGAAGAGACATGAAGAAGAGGGGACACATGTTGATGTAGAAGAGACATGAAGAAGAGGATTTTGTATAATAGGGGACCTTTAAGTAGGTAACTGTAGTAATTGCAGGTACTCTACAACCAATTTCTTTTTTTATATTATTAAAAACTATTTTAAAATAAGTAAACTCTCCGTATCCCCTTCCCTCTCTGAAGGATACTTCCACTCCACCAGGGCGAGGGCGGCCATGCGGATGGGGTTGCTGAGCGTAAGGCAGCAGAGCGCTCGGGGGGCTCGCATCGCAGACTTGTTGGCCTGCATCGCCTTCTTCGCCCCCCCGCCTCTCTTCCTGGCCGAGCCAGCGGACCCCTCGGCTTTCCCTCCATCCCCCCCATCTGTGGAAAATACAACGAAAAAACACATACAGTTAGTTATTCTTAGATATTGTGCTTGAGTAAAAGTAGAAGTACTCAGATCTTGTGTTTGAGTAAAAGTAGAAGTACTCAGATCTTGTACTTGAGTAAAAGTAGAAGTACTCAGATCTTGTACTTGAGTAAAAGTAGAAGTACTCAGATATTGTGCTTGAGTAAAAGTAGAAGTACTCAGATCTTGTTCTTGAGTAAAAGTAGAAGTACTCAGATCTTGTACTTGAGTAAAAGTAGAAGTACTCAGATCTTGTTCTTGAGTAAAAGTAGAAGTACTCAGATCTTGTTCTTGAGTAAAAGTAGAAGTACTCAGATCTTGTACTTGAGTAAAAGTAGAAGTACTCAGATCTTGTACTTTAGTAAAAGTAGAAGTACTCAGATCTTGTACTTTAGTAAAAGTAGAAGTACTCAGATCTTGTTCTTGAGTAAAAGTAGAAGTACCAGAGTGCAGGAATACTCTGTTACAGCAAAGGTCCTGCATTCAAAATGTTCCTCAAGTGAAAGTAGAAAAGTATTATCATCAAAATATAGTGAAAGTAGCGACAGTAAAAGTATTCATTGTGCAGATTGGTCCATTTCAGAATAACATATATGATATGTTTTATAATGATTGATCATGAAAGTGTTCTCAAAGCTGGTAAAGGTGCAGCTAGTTTGAAGGACTTTGTAGACTGCAGGGTAGCTGGTGGATTTACTCCAGGTGGAACTAAAGTCTGATTCAACACTTGATTATATTTCACATCATTCATCCAGATCTGTGGAGTAACTAAAGGTATTAAATACATGTAGTGGAGGAAAAGTACACCATGTACCTCTGAACTGTAGTGGAGTATAAGTAGCAAAACATTGACATACTCAAGTTAAGTACAAGTACCTCAGAATTGACTAGAGTAGATGTACTTATCTACTTAACACCACTGTCCCTTTGTCATATCTGTATTTATTATATCGTACTTATGTCAAACCAATGTTTGGACTGGTTAATAAATGTTTTGGGAGCATTAAGTAGTCAGGGGTAGTTTAGATTTGAAGGTATTTGGTGTTTTTTACCTTGTAAATGTTTCTGTATGACACATGCACTCTCTATTCAAACTGTCTTAGTAAGATATATTCAAACTACTTTCTTTTTAGTATCTGGGCCCCCATTTTTAAGCATTAAATCACTCTAGTCCGTCTCATGGTTGTATTTTTGTTAATATAATACATTCAATTGAAAGAGAAATATGAGTAATACATGTCCGATGAGAATTTGTTCTGCTAAATATTATAGTCTGAGCAGGTGAATGTATTTTCTTATACAGGGGAGGGTCTGGTGTGTTGGTGGTAGGCGTAACACTTACTCTCACCAAATCATAGTTGAATCACCAGGTACAGTAGTGTTATATTATTAGTATTAAGTAATTGTCGTAATTGCAGGTACTCTGTCCTGAGGCCTCATATTATTAGACCAGATGTGACCTACTTATCCGAGGCCCAGGATCACCTGAGGAGGCCCTCACACAGTAAGCCTGCAGGAGCAACCTCACACACTTTTTACACGTCTATTATCATCAGTTAAATGATTAAATGTGCCCCCATGCCACCTGCAGTAAACTACAGCACTGTGGGCCATGACTACTTGATTTTTGCATGACTTTGACGGTATAATGTTGTCACTCAGAGACTTAGTGAGCAGTTCCTACCTTTCTTCGCGTCCATGTCCGCCGTTTAACCACGAAATCACCTCAGGAAACCCACCATCAACTCCTCAGGGGATCTGCGATGCGTTATGGATCACATGTATTCACTTCAACCCCGAAAAAAGGATTACTTTCTCTGCGTAAAAGTAAAAAAATAAGCACCATGTGCAGTCTGTCATCTCAGCTGCAGGCCATGCTGCTCAGCTCTGCGCACACATCCAATTAAAGCTGATTTAACTGATAACGCGTATTAATGAAAACTGCAATTGCTTTGTTTATATCCACGCAGGCACATAACGGTGAAGGGGAGATGAAACTAACGCGTCCCCAGATCCTCGGTGGTCACCCGGGAGGATTAGAGGAGCTGAGCCGGTTAACGGGATGAGGATCTGAGCAGGGGAAGGTGGAGGAACACCGTGTGGAGGAGGTGTGGGCACAATGTGGGGAAAGTTATATATAAGTTGAATAAAATGATATTAAGAAGTAGTGCCAGGATATTTAATGAATAAGGATGGTTTAGCGGGAATAAGAGATGGTTTCAGAGAAGCAGCAGGGGGTGCAGTACCGGCTGAGGGCCACAGAGGGCGCTGCCTCACAGGGAGCACACGCACTGTGATTACAGGAGGGACACCGCGTATTATCTGAACCCACTGCATTACTTTAGGCTACTTTAAGCTAGAGCCATATTCATGTACTTTTAGTTTTAACTCGGAAATGCATTAAAGGTACTACCCTCAACATAAATAAATAAAACAGAAAATCCTTGGCACAAATATAAGCATGAATAACAAATAAGGTAATCAACATTTAACCCTCCTGTTGTCTTCGGGTCAAATCTGACCGATTTACTACTTTCATCAATCATAACTTTTTTGTTTTACTGTAGATTTGATTGCATTAAGGCTTTATAATATCCTTCACAGAAGACATTTGAACATATACAATTGCTGATCACCACTTTCATTGAGTTTTGGATGATTTAGTCAACTTTGTAACACCCATGGTGTTCCCGCTCAAACATGACCGCCATGAAGAAAAGGAATTAGTAACCATCAGGATCAGATAAAACACACACACAAACACCCACACTAGATGTGTCCCCCCCCCCCTTTATGTGCCCAATCCCCCCCATGTGAGAAACACACACACACACACACACACACACACACACACACACACACACACACACACACACACACACACACACACACACACACACACACACACACACACACACACACACACACACACACACACACACACACACACACACACACAGAGAACACTTTGACACATTTCCCGCTCTTACAGTATGTGCCCATCCCCCAACATGGATCACACCTGGAACACGCAATACATGTTCAGTGTCTATTCTTTGTATATTTACTGCAGTTGTTCATGTATACCAGTAGTCTGATACAATATGTACAGTTTGAAAGGGTGTTAAATTAAATTTGGTGAGGATTAATGTTTTTTGTGTTAATGTAATAGCAGTTTAAACAGGACCGGTCAAATTTGACCGCGAACACCAAAGTAATGGGGGGAAACGAACAAAATAGGAGGGTTAAGGAGAATGAATTAACTAAAGGTTATGTGGAAGCATGAAATAAATGATAAGGCAACAAGCTTAAATGTGACTCAGCTTGTTATTCCATGTTGCTGTGCACAATGACCAACTAAGTAAAAACAGGCATAGGGTCATGTTCATTCATTCAAACTTTATCGTAACTTGTAAATAGGTTAGAGGTAGATACATCATTTGCAAAAGTAAGAAAATAAGGAATAAAGAAATAAGTAAGTAGTTCTTGAGTACAATAATGAAAAAGGCACCCAAAACCCCAGAACAAATAAGAAATCTTATCGAAAATGTTAAGAATAAAATTAAAATAAATAATACAAATCCAAATAAGTCCAAAGAAAATGACATGTCATGGCCATTTCCACTGATCATAATTCCATTGTTGAGGTCTACTAGAATAGATTTATACTGTGCAATTTCCCAAACTCACATTGTTTCTCATACAGCATCTCTGTAAAGTATGTGTATTTACTCTCTCCACTAAACGGCTCGTTGCAGCTCTTGCCCCCCCCCTCCCTGTGAGCCCAGTGTGCTCCGATTGGTCGGGACCAGTCGGGACGTTGTGAATCGCGCTGAGCTCCGTGGAGGTGTGATTTCCTTGTTTAGCGATACACATCGAAACACAGCCAAACTCATCCTGAGCACACACAAAGTCACAGCCGAAGTAAAAACAATAAGTGTGGCTTGATATTGAGTAAGAAAAAGGTTGATAAACGCTGTGAGAATGGGTCTGCAGAGAGAATTTCGCCGCGATCCCAACTGTCTGTTATCAGCCTGCAGCCAGGGAGGAGAGATCAGCAGAGCTGCCTGCACTGAGTGTGTGAGGAAGTCCGTGGATTGGTCAATTTGGACCAATCAGCGGGGGCTTAACGTAACGGCTCCGCGGACGTGACGTAACGGCTCCACGGATTGGTCCATTTCGTTCCGGGGACGACATGACATCATGATGTACCCGGAAGAATCAATGGACACAGTGACGTATCTCCAACGAGGCGTTTTGGGGAGGTATTTTCTGTTTTAGAGTTTTACTCGCTACATGGTGTACTTTGAGGGTTTTGACTCTGCACACCATTTACATGCATAAAAACCTTCATAACACACAAGGGGACGGGTACTAACCGGAAAAGCATGACATGGGACCTTTAATAAAAAACAAAGCAAAGTTAGGGTGTTTAAAAATAGTTTTAAAATGCTTAAAGGTGGGGTAGGTAAGTTTCAGAAACCGGCTCGAGTGCACTAAAATTTGAAAGTACAAAAGAATCCGCCCCTTCCTTCAGACTTCCTTACAGAGCACCTCCTCCAACACACATGAACGCGCACATGACTTAGGTTGGCTATATAGTTCAGGGGAATTGTAAACCATACAAAACAGATAATTACCTGTTCAAGAGAAAAAGAGCGACCACGGCGTCAGATTTCAACTCGGTGTGTATGGGGGTTATTCCCTATCTTTATTCAAGAGCGTGGTATTTACATTTGAGAGCATACTTTATTGATTTCCTTCACTCAAACCCAGTCATCGCACCAAAGACAAACCAAAGAGTAACCGCCCTTACGGGACGCTGTAGTAAGTAAAGCGAACGCACCCGCAAGGACACCTGGCCTCCTATTGGTTGAGGGATTTTGACAGGATTGTTGCACAAAAGTTTCGAGCGCGCAGAGAATAAATCTGAGAGCAGAAAAAATCTGTAAACACAACAGCAATATATCTGAGTGCAAGCGTACAGTTTGAGCAGAAGCAGAGCAAATCTAAGTGCAAGCAGGCACTATTTGAGTGCGAGGACAGGGTTTGAGGGAAATAAATACATAAAGTATGCTCTCAAATGTAAATACCACGCTCTTGAATAAAGATCGGGAATAACCCCCATAGGTGTGTTGCATCAGTTGTCGCCATCGTTGAAAAGCAACTCCGATATTGACTCTGGTTTGAATTCTCCTAGTTTCCACTTTGTTTTTGTTCCTAATTTGCTCCGTTACATTATTTATTTTGCCACCAGTAGACGATGTTGAACCTAACTCTAGAGGCTTCTCAATTCTTAAATTTCCCCTCCTCGACTCCCCTCCTCGAGACTTAGTCCCTCCCACAGGAGATGCGAGCGGAGGACCGAGGAGGGGAACCGAGGAGAGAGGAGGGGAAGCAGCAGACGTTTAAAGAAATGAGAACTCCTCTCCTCTGAGCGGTCATATTAAAGCGACGTCCGTTCATTATTACGTGGCAACAGCTGCATCAGCTGTCGAGTGTTTTGTCAGTGCTGTATTTTATAATCTCTGTTACATCAGCTGAACATTGTTCCCCCACATATTTACTTTGAATTCATTGAGAGTGCGGTATAATGAGACAATAACAGGCTACAGATGCGGACACACACACAAATATATTTATATAAATTTATACAATTTAAAGTATGAGAGCACTCTCATAATAACGTAACACAATCAGAGACTGGATATATCCCCCCCCCTCTCTGGTCGCTGAAATGGGGAATTGAAATGACGGGCCAAAAGTTGTATTAAAAGTATTAAAAGTAAGCAGAGGACACCAAACCAACTGAGACCCGTCTGTCCGCCGCATCTATGCACTGTACCACACACACCTACACACTGTACCACACACACACACACATACACACTGTAGGCCTACCACACACACTTACAGCTCCTAAAGCATAATCAGGCTACAGCTGTTGTGTATTTTATTATGTGAAGCACTAAATGGTCTTAGAATAATGTTGACTCTTTGTTTTGTAGATATCTACTAAACTACAGCAAATAAAGAGAGTAATGTAGGCCTGTTATACTGAGTGATATATATTATACACACTGCTCTGCTTTATGCACGGACCTCACAGCTGTTCTCACTGTAAACATCGCGACGCGATGAAAGCAGTTTCTAAAATAATATCCAGGGGATGCATGCAGAGCTGTCATTGGCTGAGATAAGTCTGGCCGTGCGTCACGCCTCCACCGCTCCCGGAAATGCATCCGCGGAGGAGCCGTGGAGGACCCATCAGTGTATCCTCGGTTATAGCTCCTCCAGAGAGCCTCCTCGATGCTCGGTCCTCGGTGTCCATTTAGAGAAATGAGATGTCCTTCAAAATGGCACGGTGAAATTCATTTCCGGGTCACTACCGGAGGACCGAGGAGTCGAGGAGTCGAGGAGGGGAAATTTGAGTATTGAGAAGCCTCTTCTGCCATGGTGAAAGTGGCCGCCTGTTGCTGGCGAGTCATTGAAGTACTGCTGCAATGCACGCCCAATGACGGCACGAGATACATTTGTGCGTGCACGAGATGGAAGGCTGACAGACAGGGCGGCAATCCAATCCGTTTACGGATTGGTCGTGCTTTTTACAGTATTACGGCTTCCACAGATGACATTTTGTTATGGATTTTTTGTCAAAGCACTTCAGATATTCATTGCTATCGGGATGTTAAGAGCATTCCATGGAATATAACAAAAAGTGTATCTCGAGCCGGTTTCTCAAACTTACCTACCCCACCTTTAATACAAAAAAACAGATTCTCTCACAATAATGAGCATTATAATTATCTCCAGTATAAATATGCATAACAAGTAGAAAACTATTGTAAAGTAAAAAAAAACTCCAAGTCTTTCAGAACATTTTATGCCTTTATTGTTTCTTTTATATCAGCTCTTGATAAGATAAATATATTACAATACATTACATAACATAAACATTATTTCTCTACAGTTCAACTGTAAAACACACGAAGCACCATCTCTATTCTGACTGATGACTTCAAGAAAACACAGGTGAGTTTAAAGTGCTTTGTTGCTTAATGGAGCAATTCAAGTGTTGAAAGGTGCAAATATGTATCAGTAATTTAACCATCATTTAATCGAAAAACTCAGTAGTATTTGTGATCTTCCTTATCATACATAACGATACAGATTTAAAATGACAAAAGCTGCCGGGTGAGGCAAGACCTTCTGAAGAGCAACGGCAAAACAAAGATTGAAATTAGAGATGAGACACATTTTCAATTAAAAACAATCCCAACTGACTCATAATTAAAAACACAAGACTCTCCATAGTAAAACCTCACTGATATCTAATTGACTCATTATTCTATTCTGCCTCAGTCACTGACTTCACTGTTTACTGTGTTTTTTATCTTTTAAAAAACACACTGATGCATGTCTCATTTTTAAGATTATAAACGGCAAGGCACCCCCAGCACCACTCTGCACTTTTATACAGCAGAACAATTCAAACGGCAGAACCACAAAGTCTGACCTAAGAGGGCACTGTGTAGTCCCTCTTAGGTCCAGTTCCTTTGGTAAACACTGTTTCTCTGTGAGGGCATCAACACTCTGGAACACAACACCAATACAGATAAGGAATAACACCTCCCATCATACATTTCAACACTATCTTAAGAACTGGCTTTTAAGCAATCAAAAATGTGAACACTTTTAACTGTATCATAGTATGATAGTATTTCATCTGTTTGCATGTTTGTCTGTTCCTATTTATTGTTGTACTGTTGTTGTCTGTTACTGTGTGTTTTTTTAAATTGCTTATTTATTTTAAGACCTTTTTTAAGACCCTTTCCATACATTTTAAGACCTCATCGCCACTTCGAGTTTTAACCAGTTACATTGGCGACACACTTTACCTCACATTTACTATATACAGTATTGATTGTCCTTCCTCCTTATCTTCCAACCATTTGCGGTATTTTTGGAACTTTAAGTATTTTTGGAATTTACGGTATTTCTTGAACTTTAAGTATATTTGGAACTTTAAGTATTTTTGGAATTTACGGTATTTCTTGAACTTTAAGTATATTTGGAACTTTAAGTTTATTTGGAATTTACGGTATTTTTGGAACTTTAAGTATATTTGGAACTTTAAGTATATTTGGAATTTAAGGTATTTTTGGAATTTTAAGTATTTTTGGAATTTACGGTATTTTTGGAACTTTAAGTATATTTGGAACTTTAAGTATTTTTGGAATTTACGGTATTTTTGGAAATTTAAGTATTTTTGGAATTTTAAGTATATTTGGAACTTTAAGTATTTTTGGAATTTACGGTATTTTTGGAACTTTAAGTATTTTTGGAATTTACGGTATTTTTGGAATTTACGGTATTTTTGGAACTTTAAGTATTTTTGGAATTTACTGTATTTTTGGATCTTGGGACCCTTTCCATACATTTTAAGACCTCATCACCACTTGGAGTTCTAACCGGTTACCTTGGCGACACACTTCACCTCACATTGACTATATACAGTATTGATTGTCCTTCCTCCTTATCTTCCAACCATTTGGACGCAGACTTGCATTTCCCCATAACGATGTTGCTTAGCAACCGGCGTAAATGGACCTGCTATCAAGCAGTGAGCGCGCGATGTCCTGTTCAGATGACGTCAAATCCAACGGGATGCCATAAATAAACTACACAGAATCACACTACACACCTACGCAGTGATTACATTCAGGCAGACTGTAGAACACAACCTCTTTGGACAATTCATATACTTATTGAAAACAGGCTACAAAATGTAATACCTTTAATACTTTTTAAGACCTCGCAAACTGAATCTGTGATTTCAAGTATAACATCTTTGGTAGCTTCAAGGAATAGTTTCATGTTTTGGGGAAATATGCTTCAGAGCTGCAACGGTCATTTTTAGTATTGAATAACCTGTAGAATATTTTCTCAATTAGTCGTTTGGTTTATAAAATGTATCAAAATATGAATTCAAGTCTCTCAAAGTCCACGTTCAATCCTTTCATCCAACATCGACTAATAGTTGCTTTTCGTTGCAGCTCTAATACGCTTTCTTGCCAAGATGTACGAAAATAAATGCAAATGCCGGATCAGTTTTTACACTTTTACTTTTGTACGGATTAAACGAACAACATACGACGTGTTGATAATGTTGATTTCCAGGCGTAGATAGAAGGACTTTCTTCCCTTTGAGCAGTTGATCTTCTAACTCCTAGCATTGAACCATACAAGCATGTTTCCCAAAATGTAAAACTACTGCATTCACCCGTGGGCATTACTAGCATTTTTGGTGTTTAAATAATACATTTTTGGGGGGAAATATGTCATTTCTTAGTTTCCACTTGAGGCATTGCTGCTGTAATATAGTGCATTGCAGTGTTTGATGCCCTAAAATCAATGTTGTTGCTAATCGACCTAACCAAGAGAGTGGAAGAGAATGAAAAGAAACTAGCATTTAGGATACAGAATATTAGTCATGTTTTGTGTTTTTTCCCATTAAAAAGTAGAGCCTTTGTTAACAAACGGGCATTAAGAGGGCAAACAACTCCAACGGGCATTAAGAGGGCAAACAACTCCAACGGGCATTAAGAGGGCAAACAACTCCAACGGGCATTAAGAGGGGAAACAACTCCAACGGGCATTAAGAGGGCAAACAACTCCAACATAAAAGGAATATTTGGTCATTTTGACCAGGAATGATTTTGGTAAAGTGAAATAATGTTAATAAATCATTTTATATCCGTTTCTTTTTGTCCTCTTAAAGGTCCCATGTCATGGCCATTTCTACTGATCATAGTTCCATCGTTGAAGTCTACGAGAATACATTTAAATTGTTCAATGTTCCAAACTCACATTGGTTTCTCACAGCATCTCTGTAAAGTATGTGTATTCACTCTCTGTCCTACACGCCTTGTTGGAGCTCCTGCCCCCCCCTCCCTGTGAGCCCAGTGTGCTCTGATTGGTCGGGACGTTGCGAGGCTCGTTGCTGCGAGGAGCGGACAGGCTTCCGGGTCGGCGATACAGCGAGAACAAGCGAAACTCATCCTGAGCACACAAACACTCACAGCCGAAGTAAAAACAATAAGTGTGGCTTGATATTGAGAAAGAAAAAGGTTTAGAACGCTGTGAGAATGGGTCTGCGGAGAGCATTTCTCCGCCATCCCAACTCGTCTATTACCAGCGTTCAGGGAGCTCTATGCAAGTCAATGGGACTCCCTGTTAGTTAGCCAAGGGGTCCTGGTGTGTGAGGAGCTCCGCGGATTGGTCCATTTGGGCCAATCCGGTCATTTGTTGTTGATCTGGGTGTTCACACGTCACAGAACCCAGGAAGCAAACTATGGAAAAAGAGAAATGTCCAACGAGGCGTTCTGGGGCAGCATAGACAGGTCTTCTCTGTGTTAGAGTGTTACTCGCTACAGGGTGCACTTTGAGGGTTTGTGACTCTGCAGACCGTTTACATGCAGAAAAACCTTCATAACACAAGGGGACGGGTGATAACCAGAAAAGCATGACATGGGACCTTTAAGAAATCAGAAAACTGTTTAGAAGGAGCATCACAAGGGCTTATAAATAGATGTTGGTTAATTTAAAATCAGATTTGCACATTTAACCCAAACATATCGACGTGAACAGATGAGTAATACAGAACGTGAGATGCTGGAGGTGCAAACATGTCACAACATTCAAATGATAAATAACTAAAACTCACAGTAAATTCCCTGAGGTATAAGTATAAAGTGCAGCTACTTGTCCCCACAGTAGTGGCCTCAGTTCTTCGGAGGCCACTGACTCGGATCCTCTGCAAAGGGAAGAGCTGAAAAAAACACAGGTGTAAATAATATTAATAAAGTTAATGTATTATTTGACTTTCTGAGTTTGTTTTAAACCACATACAATACTTATTATTAGTTTGCCAGACAACAGACAAGCGTCTCATACAAATCACATCATGCAAAAGAAGTGAAATAAACTTAAAGGTGTTTTTTACTAATTTTATTACATTTCTGGACACGAAAACCTGATTTTAATTTAATATAGACCATTGTAGCCACATCTCTTTTACCATCATACTACTCAATTTACGCTTTATTTCCTTACATTTTGTTAACGTTACTGGCTCCTTCAATACTTTAATATTTTAACGTATGTGTGCATTTCTATTCCATATGCAAGTGTACTCTTTGTCCCTTTGCCTATATCTGCAACATGTCCCTAAACACTGTAATGTCCCCGCTGCAGGACAGTTAAAGGGTTTCTGATTCGTCCAGATATTCACAGGAACACAGAACTAACTGATCCCCGTCTGTTTCAAGAGGCCTTTCTCTGAATACAGAAAGGACTTTGCTGACAAAGTGACACACTGCGGTCATTCTCTAATGGGTTTCACTTTGCACAAGTGGGCTATTAGTCCGACTGCAGTGAGAAGATTTGTGTTCGGGACTCTAATTACATTACATTGGCACTTTGAGGGACTGAAAGACTTTCATTTAAACAGATTGGGCTCTAAAGGGGCCTACACATCAAACTGACACCAAAGAACACGACTATTGCGTCGCCTCAGGTCTCTGCGTCTTGGCCATGTGTCGCACTGGAACACACCGCAAAGACTTCAGCCGACGGCCAAGAAGCACGTACGAACTGCGCATGCGTGAGTGGCAATAACTCTCCGTACCAGCAGGCGGCGGTAGTGTGTATTCGTCATTCAAAAGAGGCAACAACCGGAAGACAGACTGCGTGATAACCGAGAGAAGAAGAACAGGCTGCGTGATATAAACAACAACAAATAGCGTGTGCGTTCCATTTTCACTCTACAGCGAGAAGCTCACGGGGCTTTCCCGAACCTGTGTCGAGAGCTGGAGTTAAATGAAATCTCACATTTGCCTTCTTAATAGTTTGTGTGGGTCCCTCACTTCCGTTTCGCTTCTCATGCACTGATTCGCTAGCTGAACAGCCAATCAGAGTGATTTCTTTGGCCGACGGCCTTTAGCCATGGATGTATAATAAGAACTGGATACAGCGTGGGAGGCGGGGCCTCGTTCATTCCTATGAGAGTTGCTCATTGGCGCATGAAGACAAAATGGCCCAACTTTTGAGAGCGAAACGTCACGAAAGTATTCATATAATCATATAATCCGTTCTTATTGTGCATCCATGGGTGAAGGTAAATCTCATGTAGAACTGAACACGTCACATGAACGTGCCGGGCGGCGCGGTCCCGTGGGTTGGATCCGCGTTCATAATGCCGAGGAACATAACTCTCAGAATAATGTTATTAGCACATTTTACAACTTGAGGACCGAATGTTTTTAATAAGGGCTATACAAACGTTCATACTGGGTAGTTTCTTTAGTTTAAAAAAAAGTATCCAACGATTTACAGACGTCTCTTTCCCCATGTTAGTCAATGGGAAAAAGTGTTTCCGGGCCCAGCGACTGATACGGAAGTGTAGTACCGCCGTTTGGCCACAACGAATATTTTCCTCAGAGTCCGGCGCACTTCCTGGGGGCTTGCCTTTAGCCGACGGCCTTTAGCCGGAAGGTGTCGGCACGGCCGAAAAGACACGACGGGGCGGGACACACCAATCTGAGTAGGGCGACACGATGCTCATCGACGGCCAGACATCTATCGACGGTCGAAATCGGCTTGGTGTGTAAGGACCTTAAGGGGCAGCAGTAACATCACTAAAATACTCTGAACATGTACACATCCAGCAGGTACAGAGCAACATTAGCATTAAATCAGAGTCACATTTCGGTGCACTTGCAGAATGTAAGTCCAATTTTCACGTCTTTTTTTAGCCTCTACTTTGCCCTACACTGACTTTGGAGGAAAATATCAGGCTTTTTACCAGAAAATAGTTTCACAATGTTCAGCAGCGAGTAAACATCTTTGTCTTTCTGCCGTTCGGTGCAAAACAGCGAGCTTACAGTTCCATTTTAACCCGTACATTTTGAAGCTTTTACATGTCTGGTGGTGAAGTTGGTTTATTTCCTTCAGTAAGTAATATTTTTAGAAATTATTTTTTATTTTTAGAAATTATGATTTTTAAATGTGTCTTGTTGAATCATTAAAAAAATGTTTCCACAGAGCTTGTTTTTTAGTAAGTAAAAAAGTAATACATTTTCACTTTGTTGAGGAAAACCAGGGTTGATAACTTCCTGGGTTGGGAAACAGAAATACGTCAACACTGCTGAACACTCCAACAACCAATAATATGAATGCAAAACTCAATCAGCTTGTGCAATACCAATTATGTGCATATATACCGTTAATAACTGTGCAATATATACCTGGCTGCTATATCTCAGAATTGTTACAGGATGTGTATTTTGTAAATTGTGTAACTTTTCCTTTGTATCTTTAATATGTTTTAAGCTTCTTGGTTAACATTAATCTTTGGCTCTTTTCTTGCTCTAACAAATGCAAATGTCGCCTCAGTGGGACGAATAAAGGAATTCTGTTTCTGTCTCACTCACGGTTCTGAAACTGCTGCGTTGTATATCTGATGAGGAGGATCCCAAATCCTTCAATGAGGGCGAGCAGAATCCCCCCCATCATGGCCGAGCCCACCATGGTCAACGGCCCACCTGCAGACAAACACATTCAACAGCATGAGGTGTACAATAAGAATGAGTACATCACCTTGCTTCAACAGCAGCCACACGCGTAATGCCCCCAGAACAGAAAGGTCTCGTATGTTTCATACACGTAAAACACACACGAACATTATACACTTGAAACAGTGGCAGAGATGCTCAAACCGTATACAGTCATATATGTTGCATCCTCTGTCATGACCTTATTTAGCAGCTACCACACATGCTAATGTGTGGTAGCTGCTGGTGAAGACTTCAGCTGATTGCCTATAGATGGGTCTTTTTCCTGTAAACTAAATGAATAACACATTGTTTATTATAGATTATCTTAAAGGTCCCATGTCATGCTTTTCCGGTTATCACCCGTCCCCTTGTGTTATGAAGGTTTTTCTGCATGTAAACGGTCTGCAGAGTCAAAACCCTCAAAGTACACCCTGTACGAGTAAAACTCTAACACAGAAAAGACCTGTCTATGCTGCCCCAGAACGCCTCGTTGGACATTTCTCTTTTTCCATTTGTTTCTGGTCATAGTGACGTAACGCCGACCAAATGGACCAATTGGACCAATCTGCGGAGCTCCGCGCACACACACACACTCATTCAGCCTTATCTTTACTCCGCGGATCTTCGTACTCAGGCTGAGTTTCGCCGTGTCTCGCTGTCCCGCAGACCCCACGTAGACAACCAGGAAACGACACCAGTAATCCAGCTCACACTGTCCGCTCCAGCAGCGAGTCCCAGACCCCACGCAGCATTCTCATCTGTTTGTCATTACTGGTGTCATTCTCTGGTTGCTAACAAACGCCATTGTAACACATAATCACTGATGTTCAGCTGTAACGGTGGTGGATTCATCAGAACAGAGTGGGCGAGCTGACCAATCAGAGCACAGTGGGCTCACAGGGAGGGGAGGGGGGGGGGCAGGAGCTCCAACAAGCTGTTTAGGACAGAGAGTGAACATACTATACAGAGATGCTGTATGAGAAACCAATGTGAGTTTGGAACATTGAACAATGTAAATCTATTCTAGTAGACCTCAACAATGGAATTATGATCAGTAGAAATGGCCATGACACGGGACCTTTAACGTGTTGATGTGGTCAGATCATTTAGCTTTCTCTGAACTCCCTCTTACTGCGAGTGGCCAGGATGGCTCCGGTCAGCGCGCCGCTGGTTATCGAGTTCCACGGATCCTCTTTCCCTCTCAGACGAACCAAACCACAGTCGATGGTGGAGAAGAGACCCCCCCATACAGCAAAGCTACCTGAAAAACAACCAAAAAACACCCGGTTCAATGTATGTTTTTAGTTTTAGGACACAATGATATCAAACATGGTCTGTCGCATCCAAATATAACCAACTCTTTCACAGGTCTTCATTTAACACGCACGCATGCACCTGTCATTTAACTTCTATTGTAGTAATGTGAGCTTTTTTTGTGTTTTTGTCTGGTTTAAAGTTTTCGACCCTGCCTGGTTCGTTTGTTAATGATTTCTACATTAAGGTTTTACTGTGTTGAGGGATATTTCTTTTTACCTAGATAATCTTTTAGTCTGGTTTTGTGTTTCATCGTTTTCTAGAAGGTTAAAGGTCTTTGTTATTTTGCTCAAATATGTTTAAAACAGAGATGATATACAGTATTTTTTACACACAGGAACGTCAACCTGAGTCGAGCTGACAACGTATTAAGTCTAGTTTATTACAGTCATTTAAATCAGGGGCTGTTAAATTTCAAAAAAGATAAAAAAATAGTCCGTACCAGGATTTCATAGAATATTGAATAAACAAGACAATAGACCTTAACTTATATTAAAAGTAAGAAATTCTTTAACGCTAATATGTTTGCTTCAAGTTTATCAAAACTCCAAGAGCTACAGTTATAGAAAATAATCATAAAAAAAGACTTCCTCACCTCCAATCTGCGGAGCTCTGACTCTCACTGCGTTTGCACTTCCTCTCAGTCTGTGTCCGACACCCTGAAATATTAAAGCTATGTTTAATACCGCCTTTAAACACAACGAGGCTCATCATAATTGTTATTATGTTGTGGTGTACTCACAGCGGGGGCATTACGAAAGCCCTTGATGGCCTGGAACACCCCTCCTCCAATAGTGCCCATAGTGAAAGCCCCCCCACAGTCATCCACTATCCTCCAGGGACTGCATTAAGGAAGAGGGGGAGACAATGGAAGATACGATGAAGTATGTTATCGGATCAGCTGGAAAATGGGTTGTCTTTCTGAGAAACTCTTCAAATATAGCGAGACATGGTTCTCACATGACGGCGACAAAGCTACAGAACATATGCATCTTAAACATACTAATAATGTATTACACTGTGCAATATATACATTTAAGGGTCATTCCAGAATTGGAGGACAATTTAGACACCACATTTGTTGAAAAATGAACCTTTTATTTTATAATTTTTTTTTATGTATTTAGGAAAAACAGATAATAAACCATCAAAAAAAGTGATTTGCCCAGCTAGGCATCAAATGTATATTTTCCAATGAAGAATTAACCCTGTTACTCTAATTATTGTAACAGGGTTGAAAATCAATGCTAATTTGAGCTTTAACCTCAGGAGTTACTGCTAGAT
This sequence comes from Pogonophryne albipinna, assembly GCA_028583405.1. Lineage (NCBI taxonomy): Eukaryota > Metazoa > Chordata > Actinopteri > Perciformes > Artedidraconidae > Pogonophryne > Pogonophryne albipinna. The sequence continues at coordinate 88,877 of JAPTMU010000128.1, read as the reverse complement.
GTAGCATGTAATGCTACTTTCAAGGCAAGGACAAACTTGGATATCTAATGCAAGAAAGATAACTTTGAAATTAATATGCTTTATTCTGATAATATGAGTAACAGGGTTGAGTGGGTTAGAGTGCCACACTCTTTTAAAGGTCCCATGTCATGCTTTTCCGGTTATTACCCGTCCCCTTGTGTGTTATGAAGGTTGTTCTGGGATGGCGGAGAAATGCTTTCCGCAGACCCATTCTCACAGCGTTATCAACCTTTTTCTTACTCAATATCAAGCCACACTTATTGTTTTTACTTCAGCTGTGAGTGTTTGTGTGTGCTCTGGATGAGTTTAGCTTGTTCTCGCTGTATCGCCGACCCGGAAACCTGTCCGCTCCTCGCAGCAGCGGCGAGCAGCAACGAGCTTCGCAACGAGCTTCGCAACGAGCTTCGCAACGTCCCGACCAATCAGAGCACACTGGGCTCACAGGGAGGGGGGGCAGGAGCTCCAACAAGCCGTTTAGGACAGAGAGTGAATACACAGACTATACAGAGATGCTGTCTGAGAAAAAAAAAATTATTTTGGAAAATTGCACAATTTAAATCTATTTTAGTAGACCTCAACAATGGAAATATGATCAGAAATGGCCATCACATGGGACCTTTAAGGCTGAAAAGATTGTAAAAATATGAAAAATAAAGGAGAGGACTTAGTTTTGGTCTACCCATGGCACTAGCACATGGCTTGCTGATGTCCTTTCCACTGTGTCATGTGACAAACAGTTTTTTCACTTCCTCTGCCAATCGAAAAAGGTTTGGGTAACAGGGTTGAACGCATGTTGAGGGTCACACCCTCTGTGCAAAATTACTGTTATTTAAAATATGTTTATGATTTAACAAATTGATTTTACCATTACAAGAGACATATATCAATAGAATAATACCAAATAAAGTAAATAAAATCCCTATTTTAAATGTTATATTTAACATGCAAGTTGGTCACCAAGAAGCGGGGACAAGAGAAAAATGCCATTTTAGGGGATGTTCGAGAGCTATTTGATAATTTAAATAATATTTTGAAACCACTTTTTTACAACTTTATATACATTTTGTCTCAAGACAACACTTTAACTGCCAGCACCACCATTTGGTAGAGCACATTTTGTGTCTTGATATCTTGTTGAAAAAAAGAAAAAAAAAGTGTAACTCCATCTGATTCAGCCAGCTCTACCCTTTGGTTGACATGTTATGCACAAAACAACCTCTAGATGTCACTGTGGTTCGAACAGAAAGCCCTTCAGCTAGCTCCCACTGAGGAAGTTGGCAATGCTAAAAATCACTGCTGAAGAAATCACTCTTTTTGGTCAACTTTTGTAAGGTAACCAAGTAATTGTTGACATATTTTAGTGGCAGGGCACTGACTGAACACAATTAGATAACTTGATGCACAAAAAAAGTTTTAACAAGGGTGTAATTATTTTTTTGAAAATATGCTCAACCAATCGGTCGAATTGGCCTTTTATGGTAAGCTAGCAATATGACTTTTTCAGAGTTTCAGAGATGTTTTCCAATAAAATATGGTAAATAAATGGCTAGATTCCTGGTAATATTACTAAATCTAGTACTGCCTTATTATGAGTCTCAGAGTGAAAGAGTGATAATAATTTATATAGCACCTTTCATGCATGGCATTCATCCCAAAGTTGCACACAGATGAGCAAGTTAGGCCAACACAGGATATAGACATTTGCTGTTAGGCCAATTCAGCATCTACAGTAAGATGAGCAAGTCTTTTTTTTAAATCATGAAAAACACTTAACATTACTTTTTTCCATTTATTTTTTTTACAATTATAATTTATTATCTTTTATGAATATATCTGGTTGTATATATTGCTCATTTTCCATAAAAGAAACAAATGTATTTGAGTTTTTGTTTTATTTGAGTTTGATGCATACAAATACTGTACTGTATATGATGATTGTTGAAAATGTACTTTTACCATAGAAGGCCAGCTCGACCAGTTAGAGGCTCATAAAAACAAAACTGTGTGGTCAGTCAACAAAACAAATAATTGTTTGTGCTTATTTGTGGCCCATTTGATAAGAAAATGCAAAAAAATAATTTTTCCATAGCTTTTTTCTTGGTCTGGCAGTTAAAGGGTTAACACAACAAGTGCATGTTTTAACTTTTTGTGCATGGAGTATTAGATTTGTTATATATTCTGGAATGACCCTTAAACTAGTAATTCGAGTATGTACTATATGTACAGCAAAAGGTGCATAGCAGGTAAAAGCAATGAGTAGCAGAAAGTGACATAAATAACATATTCAATTATTGTAAAAAACTATTGTTGTATTTATAAAACGGGAAGCTGTACCTGAGTAAATGCAGATATATATTTTATCTTTACTTGAGTCCTACACTCTGGTGCTTTTAATTAAGTGCAAGATCAAAATGTAGCTTCAGTTTCTCTGTTTAACTGCCCACAGCTTGATCTATTTATACCCATTAGCCTCCACTAAGCTAACAGGCTAACACGCAGAGAGCCTCTAACAACATCTACAACATGACTACAAGAAGACCAAACATTATCCGATGTTAAAACATTTAAATGAACATCGAAAACAACATGTTTTTTAAAAATAAAACTAATCTCACCAGGGTTCACGAGCATACTCCTCCATCTTTGTTGTCGTCAGGGAAACAACGGTGCTACGTCATCACTGCGCGCGCTGTTTGCTGTTGTGGGAAGTCTCCTCGAGATCACAGAGGCGATTTTATACGAAATAAAAGGTAATGTTTGACTTATTTCATCACTTTAACTCACAGTATACGTGTTTAGTGGTAGTGTATGTATAGGGTTATATATACGAAAACAACAGGTGTGTGTTGGTTTAATCTCCCAGTTTCTGCCTCACCAAGCGGGTCGCTTTTAAATGGAGAATGCATCCTTAATTTATAAATAAGACTTTGACCAAATAAGCTAAAAGAGACACAAGCTAACATGTTAGATGGGGGGCTCACAGAAGTACGAAAGCATGCAGCATGGACCAGAACAAGAACCAGAACCTTGCTGTATTTCTGTTGTTGCTCTCTTATAGACAGTGGCGTGTGCAAACCTTTTTCACTGGATGACACTCCTGTATGTTATTTTATTTCACTGTAATATTTACGTGCTATTCTTGGATATGTTTTTCTATGTGTATGTATTTAGAGTCCTGCATTTACTTGGTCCCTTACAACATTATCTGCAACATAAAGCTTATTGTATTTCTTTCTGACATGTATATAGTTGACTTCATCTGCATTTCTTGCACATTGGTCTCGCACTATTTTGGGTTTCCACTCATGCTGCACTGATAAGCCTTCCACATACATAAACAAAGGGTTAATCAAAAAACAAGGGAACAAGAAACATATGAAATAAGATATTAATACAAATAAAGCTCTGTTGGTTTCATTATTTGGGGTATTTGGTTCAGGTGCACCCCTCTCATCTTCCTCCTCTCTTCAGATGCCTCTTCCTGCAGCGCTGCTCGCCCGCCTGGCAAAGAGAGGGATTGTCAAACCTTCAGACCAAGGTAAAACATTTTAGAAGAAACCATTTGGGAGTATTAGCATTCATATATCTTTTTTATTTTTCAACTAACTTTTCTTCTCCATTTCCTCCAGAGGGAGATGAGGAGATTATTGCTGAAGATTACGACGACAACAACGTAGATTATGAATCCACCAGAGTGGAGAATCTGCCGACAAACTGGTACAAAGTGTTCGACCCTGCCTGGTACGTTTGTTCATGATTTCAACAATTTCCTACTGTTCATTAAAAAAGCATTTACATACCTCGACATCTTTATGGCTGGTATTCTTTAAAGGTCCCCTATTATTCAAAATCCTCTTCTCCATGTCTCTTCTACATCAACATGTGTCCCCTCTTCTTCATGTCTCTTCTACATCAACATGTGTCCCCTCTTCTTCATGTCTCTTCTACATCAACATGTGTCCCCTCTTCTTCATGTCTCTTCTACATCAACATGTGTCCCCTCTTCTTCATGTCTCTTCTACATCAACATGTGTCCCCTCTTCTTCATGTCTCTTCCACATCAACATGTGTCCCCTCTTCTTCATGTCTCTTCCACATCAACATGTGTCCCCTCTTCTTCATGTCTCTTCCACATCAACATGTGTCCCCTCTTCTTCATGTCTCTTCCACATCAACATGTGTCCCCTCTTCTTCATGTCTCTTCTACATCAACATGTGTCCCTTCTTCTCCATGTCTCTTCTACATCAACATGTGTCGCTTCTTCTCCATGTCTCTTCCACATCAACATGTGTCCCCTCTTCTTCATGTCTCTTCCACATCAACATGTGTCCCCTCTTCTTCATGTCTCTTCTACATCAACATGTGTCCCTTCTTCTCCATGTCTCTTCTACATCAACATGTGTCCCCTCTTCTTCATGTCTCTTCCACATCAATATGTGTCCCCTCTTCTTCATGTCTCTTCTACATCAACATGTGTCCCCTCTTCTTCATGTCTCTTCTACATCAACATGTGTCCCCTCTTCTTCATGTCTCTTCTACATCAACATGTGTCCCTTCTTCTCCATGTCTCTTCTACATCAACATGTGTCGCTTCTTCTCCATGTCTCTTCTACATCAACATGTGTCCCTTCTTCTCCATGTCTCTTCTACATCAACATGTGTCCCCTCTTCTTCATGTCTCTTCCACATCAATATGTGTCCCCTCTTCTTCATGTCTCTTCTACATCAACATGTGTCCCCTCTTCTTCATGTCTCTTCTACATCAACATGTGTCCCCTCTTCTTCATGTCTCTTCTACATCAACATGTGTCCCCTCTTCTCCATGTCTCTTCTACATCAACATGTGTCTCCTCTTCTTCACGTCTCTTCTACATCAACATGTGTCCCCTCTTCTTCATGTCTCTTCTACATCAACATGTGTCCCCTCTTCTTCATGTCTCTTCTACATCAACATGTGTCCCCTCTTCTTCATGTCTCTTCTACATCAACATGTGTCCCCTCTTTTTCATGTCTCTTCTACATCAACACGTGTCCCCTCTTCTCCATGTCTCTTCTACATCAACATGTGTCCCCTCTTCTTCATGTCTCTTCTACATCAACATGTGTCCCCTCTTCTTCATGTCTCTTCTACATCAACATGTGTCCCCTCTTCTTCATGTCTCTTCCACATCAACATGTGTCCCCTCTTCTCCATGTCTCTTCTACATCAACATGTGTCCCCTCTTCTTCATGTCTCTTCTACATCAACATGTGTCCCCTCTTCTTCATGTCTCTTCTACATCAACATGTGTCCCCTCTTCTCCATGTCTCTTCTACATCAACATGTGTCCCCTCTTCTTCATGTCTCTTCTACATCAACATGTGTCCCCTCTTCTCCATGTCTCTTCTACATCAACATGTGTCCCCTCTTCTTCATGTCTCTTCTACATCAACATGTGTCCCCTCTTCTTCATGTCTCTTCTACATCAACATGTGTCCCCTCTGTGTAAAGAGACTCTGAAAGTTTCAGGAACAAAGATTCTCTCTCTTTTTGTCCTGATCCATTTCTATAAAAACCTGTCTGAAAATGAGCTGATCAGATTTTGGCCACTTTATGATGTCATAACGATGTTTTGTCTTGTGTAACCATTAGCCAATCAGCAACCAAGGTAACCTATCTCTGCAAATTAACTAATTTCATTTGTTTTTTCTTTACACCACAGTGGTCTTCCTTATTACTGGAACGCAGAGACCGATCTGGTGGCCTGGCTGTCTCCAAATGACCCAAATACATTGGTGACAAAAGCTGCCAAGAAAATAAGAGGTAAGGCATTTCAAATCCTTCTACTATATAAAATAACCAAACACCTGATACATTTGACAGCACAATCAATAGTTTACTTTACATCCTTTAAGTGCATTTTGTTTTGCAGGATTGTGATATAATATTAGTACTTCTTCCACCACTGGTTGTAAGTAGTAAAAGTAGCATTATTGCATTTTAAAAGTACTTTGTTACAAGTTAAAGTCCTGCATTCAAACTCTTAAGTAAAAATACAAAAGTATCTGCTTCAAAATATACTTAAAGTACCAGGGACGCGGGAAGTCAGTCAGATGTGGCGGTGTGGGGGGGTGCTAGTAGCGTCTCGCAGCGGAGAAACTGTGGCGCGCTGGGGGGGGCTAGCAGAGCCTCGCAGCGGAGAAACTGTGACGCGCTGGGGGGGGCTAGCAGAGCCTCGCGGCGGATAAACTGTGGCGCGCTGTGGGGGGGGGGTGCTGGTGGAGCCACGCAGCGGAGAAACTGTGGCGCGCTGGGGGGGGGGGGGGTGCTAGTGGAGCCTTGCAGTGGAGAAACTGTGGCGCGCTGGGGGGGGGTTGCTAGTGGAGCCTCGCAGCGGAGAAACTGTGACGCGCTGGGGGGGGGTGCTAGTGGAGCCTCGCAGCGGAGAAACTGTGACGCGCTGGGGGGGGCTAGCAGAGCCTCGCGGCGGATAAACTGTGGCGCGCTGTGGGGGGGGGTGCTGGTGGAGCCACGCAGCGGAGAAACTGTGGCGCGCTGGGGGGGGGGGGGGTGCTAGTGGAGCCTTGCAGTGGAGAAACTGTGGCGCGCTGGGGGGGGGTTGCTAGTGGAGCCTCGCAGCGGAGAAACTGTGACGCGCTGGGGGGGGGGGGGGGTTGCTAGCAGAGCCTCGCAGCGGAGAAACTGTGGCGCGCTGGGGGGGGGGGTGCTAGTGGAGCCTTGCAGTGGAGAAACTGTGGCGCGCTGGGGGGGGGGTTGCTAGTGGAGCCTCGCAGCGGAGAAACTGTGACGCGCTGGGGGGGGGGGGTGCTAGTGGAGCCTTGCAGTGGAGAAACTGTGGCGCGCTGGGGGGGGGTTGCTAGTGGAGCCTCGCAGCGGAGAAACTGTGACGCGCTGGGGGGGGGGTGCTAGTGGAGCCTCGCAGCGGAGAAACTGTGACGCGCTGGGGGGGGCTAGCAGAGCCTCGCGGCGGATAAACTGTGGCGCGCTGTGGGGGGGGGTGCTGGTGGAGCCACGCAGCGGAGAAACTGTGGCGCGCTGGGGGGGGGGGTTGCTAGTGGAGCCTCGCAGCGGAGAAACTGTGACGCGCTGGGGGGGGGGTGCTAGTGGAGCCTCGCAGCGGAGAAACTGTGACGCGCTGGGGGGGGGGGGGGGGGTTGCTAGCAGAGCCTCGCAGCGGAGAAACTGTGGCGCGCTGGGGGGGGGGTGCTAGTGGAGCCTTGCAGTGGAGAAACTGTGGCGCGCTGGGGGGGGGGTTGCTAGTGGAGCCTCGCAGCGGAGAAAACTGTGACGCGCTGGGGGGGGGGGTGCTAGTGGAGCCTCGCAGCGGAGAAACTGTGACGCGCTGGGGGGGGCTAGCAGAGCCTCGCGGCGGATAAACTGTGGCGCGCTGTGGGGGGGGGTGCTGGTGGAGCCACGCAGCGGAGAAACTGTGGCGCGCTGGGTGCTAGTGGAGCCTTGCAGTGGAGAAACTGTGGCGCGCTGGGGGGGGGTTTGCTAGTGGAGCCTCGCAGCGGAGAAACTGTGACGCGCTGGGGGGGGGGGTGCTAGTGGAGCCTCGCAGCGGAGAAACTGTGACGCGCTGGGGGGGGGGGGGGGGTTGCTAGCAGAGCCTCGCAGCGGAGAAACTGTGACGCGCTGGGGGGGGGGGGGGGGGTTGCTAGCAGAGCCTCGCAGCGGAGAAACTGTGGCGCGCTGGGGGGGGGGTGCTAGTGGAGCCTCGCAGCGGAGAAACTGTGGCGCGCTGGGGGGGGGGTGCTAGTGGAACCTCGCAGATGGGGGTGCTGCAACCCCCTCAGCACCCCCCCTTGTAAAGTACCAAAAGTAAAAGTACTCTTTATGCTTAGTGGCCCTTTCAGAGTCGTTTATATATTGATTTACCGGGTTACTTTTAGGATTTTGAAGCTACTTTGAATAACTTTATATACTGCTGCTGGATATCTTGACCTATAAACATATGCAAAACTCTATTTAATAAATGATTTATATTTTGTATAAACTAATAACATTATTAACATCATTGCTATCTTTAATCACTTTTGGCAAATAATCTCAGAGTGCATTTTGTTTTTGGTTTATTTTCTGACGTTTGCCTTTATTGTGTTTCTGTGTTTCAGCCGAGGTGGTGGAGGAGAGAGTGGAGAGGCCGTTCGAGAAGATAGAGAGAGAGCGGGAGAGAGAGAAAGAGCGGGAGAGAGAGAAAGAGAGGGAACGAGAGAGAGACCGAGACCGAGAGGAGGTGAGGGAGAGAGACCGGAGGAAGCCCAGGAGGGAGGAAATAGCGCCGTACAGCAAGAACAAAAGAGGTAAAGCTTACATCTTTATCATAAAACACAAACATTTTCAAAGTGATGTTTCTTACGTACATGGATCTAACATACTCACTGTCCTTCAGGGAGAAAAGAAGATGAGATGGACCCCATGGATCCCAGTGCGTACTCTGATGCCCCGAGGTACAGTATATTTACAACCTAAAGAGCACTCCACAAAATGACTATGCCACTTCCATGTAATTGGTAGAGACAGGTGGCACACAATAACAGCATCAGAGGCTGGAATATTGTGACTTTCAGGCTCGAAAAACTCTACTATTCCCACAATGCAATTTAATCCGTCTTTCCATTAAACCCTTCCTGCCTGGTAAACGTCATCTTGATTCAAACTCTACTTCCACAGGCTTTTGCTTATAAATAGTCTCCAGGGCCAAAATGAATTATTTTGACCAAGCTTCTCCAGAGTCTAAAGTATTTTAGGGTGCAGAACACAGGAGTTGTTGTTCCGCTTAAAGGTCCCATGTCATGCTTTTCTGGTTATTACCCGTCCCCTTGTCTGTTATGAAGGTTTTTCTGCATGTAACGGTCTGCAGAGTCACAAACCCTCAAAGTACACCCTGTAGCGAGTAAAACTCTAACACAGAGAAGACCTGTCTATGCTGCCCCAGAACGCCTCTTTGGAGATTTCTCTTTTTCTTCCTGGGTACAGTGACGTGCCCATATCCAAATGGACCAATCCGTGGAGCCGTTACAGACTTCCTCACAAACACTCTCAATCTTTTCTCAGTAGCAGCTCCGCCGATTTCTCCTCCCTGAGACGGCGGGACGCGGCGAGGCTGTGAGTCGGTGTGTGAGCACACACACCGACTCACAGCCAGGCTGCGGGTATGTGTTCGGGCTGGGTTTCGCTGTGTCTCGCAGACGGCCACTGGGCTCATAGGGAGGGGGGGCAGCCAACCAAGGTAACCCCCCCCATATCACCTGAATCTCCTCCTAGAGCATCATTGTGTTCTTTGTCACCAAATGTCGAGGGGCGTGGGGAGGGGCTCCTTATTTTCATCTAAAGTAACAGACAGAGAATCAGCACTTTGGAAACAGGGCTGAAACAGAGGGGATTATGGGTAATGCTGCAATGATCTGTTTGTAATATATTGATGAAAAACAGTATAATAGGGGACCTTTAATTTAAACAAGCATTTTTCTCTACAGGGGCAATTGGTCGACTGGCCTGCCGAAGCGTAATGAGGCGAAGACGGGGGCCGACACCACGGCGGCGGGGCCTCTGTTCCAGCAGCGGCCGTACCCGAGTCCAGGGGCCGTGCTACGAGCTAACGCAGCTAACCAAATCCCCAAAGAGTAACAACGCACAGATCTACGGTGTACAGTTTGTCTTCCTTTCCTTCCGTGTTTTATATGACCTGTGTGACAGTGCCCCTTCATTTGCTAATAAACATTACTGTGACTTTTATTTTGGTTTGGTGATACATCTTGTAATAACATCTGTACAAATAAAGTTCTTGACACTGTTTTATTACAAAATTGCTTTAAAATTCACGATTTTTTTTTGTTGACAAGAAACAACATTAGAGGTGTGACGATGGGGGATATTTGAGTCAGTGGTCCGTCTCTCCTACGTACTGACAGATGATGTCATAATCCAGCATGAACACTTTCTCCTCGTGTCGGTCGAGCTGCACCATCGCGCGGCACTTGTTCTTGTCCCGCTGGAGAATACGGCCCACCTGGAAAAACAAGAACACACACAGATTAGTAACCACACACACACAGATTAGTAACCACACACACACACAGACAGACAGAGAGAAGACCCTCTGCTCACCTGTCCTCTGTGCTCGCCCAGGACAACCATTATAGACTCAGACTCGAGTTTGGGGATGATGGTTTCCAGCATGCCCTGCTTCACATCTGCAACCAAAAGAATTAACAGGTTTGTTAGAAAAAATCTCACTGGTCCCCGTCTTGAGCTTCAATCTCAGGATCCATGTATCTGTGATCCTCTCCAGAATGGAAGGAGTCATCACATACAGAGCATCAACTAGTTCCTGAACAGTGTCCTTCACATGCTGATATCCAAGAGAGGGGCCGTTTCTCAATCTCGAGGATTCTGGCTTCCAAGCCAATATTTCAAGGATGCTACGTCATCGAGTGCCGCCGAAGGACTGTTCCAATATCCAGCATACTTGGAATTCCACCGAGGCCGCGTCCTTGGTTTGGGGGAAATTTCGAGGCTGCACATGGGTAGACTTCGCGTCCTTAAAATTCCCACAATGCTTTGCACACGGACCAATTTCAAAAACCCTTGCGGAGAATGGCTGAACCGACGCAGCACACATTTAAATGTAGTGGCGTAGAACATGTGTTGGTAAATATGTTACTTTGTTACATTTGTTTGTTATCACGAAAAAGGTGTTCCATGAAAGTAAAGCAAGTTCATAATTAGATAGACATCGTGAGGTATTTATTTTCGGTACAGTTTATGTTGAACACTTGTTAGCCTGTTCCATTCTTCTTCGTTTTCCGAAGCCGTGGCTTGGAAGTGTACTTGCTTCGTTTCTGAAGGAAGTGACTTGGAAGTACGCGACTACCAAGCCAGCATCCTCGAGATTGCGAAACACCCCGGGAGTTACACAGTCACAAGATGGAGGAATACCGGTTCTTCTAGGTAAATGATACATCCTGTCAGGAACAAAATACTGACTTTTTTCTCAAAATCCTGACTTTTTTTTTTATGGTTATTCATTTTTTTCCCCGTCACATCTGCAGCATATGTGAGACATGTTTTATTGTGAATGTAGTCTTTATTAAAAGTATCGCTGACGACTCACCGTCTATCAGCCGCCCCTCGTCAGTTCGACAGATACAGGTTGATGGTGAGAGGACGTCCTCCACACACATCTATAAAGAAAAACTGACGTTAAGAACTATGACAGAAACCCTTCAGTTGTAATCATTATAACAGCAACTCATGATATAGTGCAAGATAGGGAAGACCCCTGGATATGAAACAACCATTTTTAGAGGTGTTTACATTCAACTACAACTGGAGAGCACCTTGCTTTTTCTTTTGAATAGTATGTTTTTAACTCTTTGTGTCAGAAAAATGTAATAAATCAAAGACAATCAGACAAACATACATCATTCAGTGAAAGAATATAGGTAAAAGGAACTTGGTGAAGGTCTGGACGAGCTAAATGATAAACCTCCTGATGGTAATATGTGTAATGAGTACATGAACAGGTGCGAGTACACCGACACTAATACAAGATGCTCAGGTGTTACATCAGTACCTTAGAGTTGTAGTATTTGCCCCCTTTGAAGGATTTGTCTATGAAGCGAACCTTCAAATCCCTCTGGAGCCAGGAAGGGGGGGGCGGGGGTCGCCTCGCCTCTTTCACCGGAGGCTTGTCTCTACAGTGGAGAGAACATCAAACACACGGTTACTCAGAGAAAGCTTTATTAGCCGATAGATGGAAATGAGAAACATTGCAGAGAGGTGAAATGTGTACCTGTCCTGACTGGATTCTCTGTGTTTCCTCTTCCTCTCGTCTTTACTCCGGCTCTCCTTCTCCTCCTGTCTCTCCTTCTCCTTCTCTCGCTCCTTCTCCTTCTCTCGCTCCTTCTCCTTCTCCTTGTGGGCTCTACTGAGGCGAGCTGGTGAGCAGGAGAAAAATGTCAAATGTGGAAAACACAGAAGGCTTCTCAATTCTCTAATGTCCCCTCCTCGACTCCTATCCTCGTCCCGCCCACAGTAGATGCGAGCGGAGGAGCCGAGGAGAGAGGAGGGGAAGCAGCAGGCGGTTAGAGAAATGAGAACTCCTCTCCTCTGAGCGGTCATTTTAAAGAGACGTCCATTAATGATGACAGGAGGCACAGCAGCCCTCTGTCTACTGCTTGAATTTTGAATTGAGCCGTCCCTTATAGATACTATCTCTCTACGTTAGTGAGACGGATCATTTGGCTCGGCTCTCTAAGAAGCGCCGGCTCTTTCGGCTCCCAAACGGCTCTTCATTTTTACCACAGTTTACCACGGAGCCTCAGTTTCGCCGCTGCAAGGCTCCTGCGCTCGCAGCTCACGCGCGTGCTCCACTAGCCCCCCCCCCCCCCCCCCGCTCCACTAGCAGCCCCCCGCAGACATACAAGAAATGTTAAAGAAAATATTAATTATATTTAGCCTCACACTAAAGCTATATTATTATTATTGTTATAATATACAAGCTGCATTGTAAAAACTGTAACAATCATTTTTTTTTAAAAAGAAAAAAAACTTCATCAGATTGCAACGGCAATTACGTGTAATTAAAAAAACTGAAATTGTCTTAATTGGATCGAATTAAAATGTTGACCTTTGATGACCTCTAACCAAATTCAGAGAAATGTAATCTAATATCAGCATCAAGACTATTTACCTGAAATGTTTACTTGTTATATTTAGTTTTTAAGAGAGTGACTCACTGAGGTCTTTGCAGTTTTTCTCGTATTCTGTACGTCCCACCAGCTTCACAGCGTGCTGGCTGATGGTGGCAGACCGACCCCCGATGGCCAGCTTCACCACCACACGAGCGTTATCGGGGTCCAAGCCTTCAATCTGTAGCGGGAAATACAGTTACTCAGTGGAAAGCAAAAACAAAACATGAAGACTCCAATGCAGGGTGTCAAACAAACGGCGCGCCCGAGATTGACTTTTCAAAGTGTAAAAACTACTAGTTTGTATTCTTGTGTTTCAGTTGCTGTTATTTATAGGTTATTAGGCTGCTATGATTTTACTGGTCCGGTCTGCTTGCTGCAGAGATGGCAAAAGTACACACACCCTTTACTCAAGTAGAAGTACAGATACTCGTGTTTAAACATACTCTGGTGAAAGTAGAAGTACTGACTAAACTAGCAGCTGTTTTAAAGAGTACCTGACCTCCCTTTATATTAATAGAACAATAATGTCATTGTTAGCTAATGAATGTTTCCATGCTGAACAACGGCAACATGACAACGTTTCCATTGGTCCCTCTTCTTTAGAGAAGACCAGGAAATGATGGATACACGGATCGTGTTCAAATCAATAGGCACGCAATGACTCTAAAGAATAATGATCACGCCACCAAACACACATTCAGACTAAAGGAACCAGCTGTTTGGAAAATGAGAGAAGTAGAAAGTTCAGGTATTTGTGTTCAACATGTGAGAAGTAGAAAGTACAGGTATTTGAGTTCAACATGTAAGAAGTAGAAAGTACAGGTATTTGAGTTAAACATGTAAGAAGTAGAAAGTACAGGTATTTGTGTTCAAAATGTAAGAAGTAGAAAGTACAGGTATTTGTGTTCAACATGTAAGAAGTAGAAAGTACAGGTATTTGAGTTCAACATGTAAGAAGTAGAAAGTACAGGTATTTGTGTTCAACATGTAAGAAGTAGAAAGTACAGGTATTTGTGTTCAAAATGTAAGAAGTAGAAAGTACAGGTATTAGTGTTCAACATGTAAGAAGTAGAAAGTACAGGTATTTGTGTTCAACATGTAAGAAGTAGAAAGTACAGGTATTTGTGTTCAACATGTAAGAAGTAGAAAGTACAGGTATTTGGGTTCAACATGTAAGAAGTAGAAAGTACAGGTATTTGAGTTCAACATGTAAGAAGTAGAAAGTACAGGTATTTGGGTTCAACATGTAAGAAGTAGAAAGTACAGGTATTTGAGTTCAACATGTAAGAAGTAGAAAGTACAGGTATTTGGGTTCAACATGTAAGAAGTAGAAAGTACAGGTATTTGAGTTCAACATGTGAGAAGTAGAAAGTACAGGTATTTGGGTTCAACATGTAAGAAGTAGAAAGTACAGGTATTTGAGTTCAACATGTAAGAAGTAGAAAGTACAGGTATTTGGGTTCAACATGTAAGAAGTAGAAAGTACAGGTATTTGAGTTCAACATGTAAGAAGTAGAAAGTACAGGTATTTGGGTTCAACATGTAAGAAGTAGAAAGTACAGGTATTTGGGTTCAACATGTAAGAAGTAGAAAGTACAGGTATTTGTGTTCAACATGTAAGAAGTAGAAAGTACAGGTATTTGGGTTCAACATGTAAGAAGTAGAAAGTACAGGTATTTGGGTTCAACATGTAAGAAGTAGAAAGTACAGGTATTTGAGTTCAACATGTAAGAAGTAGAAAGTACAGGTATTTGAGTTCAACATGTAAGAAGTAGAAAGTACAGGTATTTGTGTTCAACATGTAAGAAGTAGAAAGTACAGGTATTTGGGTTCAACATGTAAGAAGTAGAAAGTACAGGTATTTGTGTTCAACATGTAAGAAGTAGAAAGTACAGGTATTTGAGTTCAACATGTAAGAAGTAGAAAGTACAGGTATTTGTGTTCAACATGTAAGAAGTAGAAAGTACAGGTATTTGAGTTCAACATGTAAGAAGTAGAAAGTACAGGTATTTGAGTTCAACATGTAAGAAGTAGAAAGTACAGGTATTTGAGTTCAACATGTAAGAAGTAGAAAGTACAGGTATTTGAGTTCAACATGTAAGAAGTAGAAAGTACAGGTATTTGTGTTCAACATGTAAGAAGTAGAAAGTACAGGTATTTGAGTTCAACATGTAAGAAGTAGAAAGTACAGGTATTTGAGTTCAACATGTAAGAAGTCAAAGTAAAAAGTAGTCAGAAAAATAAGTAGTGGAGTAAAGTACTGATACCAGAACAATGTACTTAAGTACAGTAACAAAGTATTTGTACTCCACTACTTCCCACCTCTGGCTTGCTGTATGGAGCCTCTGAACTAAAATGAGGGCATGTCAACAGGTTATAGATGTTGCCGATGTTTCAGATGAAGCGTACCTTGCCGTACAGTTCTTTGTGGGCCCCTGACTGCACCAGCACGAAGCCCCCGGGCCCCATCACCAGCTCCTCCTCCTTCTCCCTCTCCTCACCGGGCTTGGGGGGGCGCTTGTGTTTGGTGGGCTCCAGGTCCTTTATGGCGGCACGATCGGCACCCAGACCCAGACCTTTGGGGCGGAGCTGGCTCTCGATCGGCATCACATGTCTGAGCAGACAGAAGCAACAGAGTGGATCAATAAACAGAGAGACGTGTGCAGGAGAGGCTGGGGGGTCATATGAATGTGATCCTGTCAATGCTTCTCCTTTGGGATCATAGTTGACTGTTATCAGGGCTTTTGTACAGTTACATTATAACTGCAGGTAAATGTGCAAAAACATTCATATTTCACTAGTTGTAACAATATTCACAGTGGAAATGAGGGCTGCTCGATTATGGCAAAAATCATAATCAGGATTATTTTGGTCAATAATTGATATCACGATTATTAAAAACGATTGTCCATTTACTTTGAAAACATCCATTTATTGAAGAAAAAAATGTAACAATATGTTTTTAACAGTTGATTACCGTGAACTTTAAGTTTAATTCAACTGAAAAACCAACAAAAAATGTCTTTAAAAAAATATATATCGTTATATTTTGTTGTTTTCGTAATCGTTGCCAAAATCGAGATTAAAATACGATTAATTGCACAGCCCTAGTGGAAATACATTCATCATCCAGATCTGAATGAAAACAAACGTGCATTTCTTCAGAATTAACTAATTCCAACACCAATTGAATTTATATTCAACCTTGGGAAGAAACTAATTATTCTTTGTTTTATAGATTAGTCAATAGATTGCATTTTTTAAGGTATTTTAAGTATATTTAATGTGAAAGGGAATATAAAACAAAGCCCATCACATTGTCTGAGAGCTCACGATGAAGTCTTTAAATATCGATAACAGTCCAAAACGGAAAGATAATTGGTTTTACAAAAACATTAAACTTTCAGAAATGTATCATTTTATGTTGCCCTTCTGATACATTCTTTAGGCATGTCTTCGAACACCACAGTGGTGCAAGTGAAGTGTGCATTTAAATGAGTAGAGGAAGTAGTAAAGCATCCGTTTGTGTCTTACTGTTTGAAGGTGCGTCCGATGCCTTCCTCTTTGTTCCAGCCCATCCCTTTCAGCATGGCGATTCCATACGCCTCCACAGGAACACACGCATAGTCCGCCTCTGTCGACTGACCAACACAGAGTCACATAGTGTTAACTTTGATACAAAACCGTGTCAAATTTCAATAAACAATACGGTGGGGGAAACTTCTGAAGCAATTGTAGTCAGGACTCAAAGAGAGACACGATGGAGAGCTGGAGCTTTGATGGCAAACACTGACGGTTTATTTGGAGCGTTGGCCGGAGAATTCACAAGACATGTCCCGGGCCACGGTCTGACCACACGGTTGAGATGCCACAATCAATTCTGAAGAGCCCTCCTGTAGCTCCAGGTTTTAACTAGTTCAGAGTGTAATAATCAACATTCTTCAATAGATAGACCAAACAGCTGAGGACACTGAATCACAGTTGTTGTCGCTTATGGCTCGGGGTCATCTACACCCCGAGAAGGATGTGTTCCAGGTGTCCCACAACAATAACTATCTCTGACCGAGAGTTGCCCCTCCTCAAGAGAGATGGCAGCAATACCCAAGGCCGTAGACCTACGCCATGGGAAAGGAGAAAATGATGAACTGTGTCAAAGGTTGAATACCTAAGCAAAGTATTCCCCAACAAATACCATTTTCAATATGAGGAAATATGTAAATATAGGGAAATAAAGAGTAAATAAATGCATTTTTCTTCTTATGGGTAGTAGCAGAGAACAGCAGCATCAACAATGATTCAAACTTTCCTACATTCATGAAGCACCATATCCTTTATGAAGTAGGGTTTCATGTATAAGTGCCTCCAGGATTGACACACAATCGAATAAGAAGCAACTAAAAGGAAAAGTGAACCTTTGTGTCTTTTCCATTTAAAAATCTTGAAACAAATTGGGAGGTATTCACCATTCTTATCATTTGGGTGCAACATGTTCCTAATAAACCTCCTATTAGGACCCAAGAATCTAAATCATTGTTGAAGACCACACCACTAGCAAACCTGCGTCGTAGAGAAAGGAATGGAGAAAGCGCAGATAGTAACGAAGATCTGATGTGTGTAAAATATTTAAAATGTATCAAAAAATCCATTTGACAACACAGATTATTATATCTTCTTAAGCATCAGGACACATACATCAAATGCTAAAAAAACTAGGAAAAACAGACGCATTTAAACGTGTTTTGGTACTAAATGCGGTGCTTATGTAATGTGTTGGTTGAGTTGTGCAGTGACAGAGAGAAGCGCCGTGTGATGCCGCTCTTACTCAGCCGTTTGGCCCCAGGCTGTCAGACTCAGCCGGGCCCCAGCGGCCCCCGTTCAGAGCCGAGCGACGGCCCCGCTCCTCTGAGGGAAGCCTGGGGTCCACGCTCACTGAACAGCCTGCATTTAAATGAGCTCGGGGCCACAGACTGACAGTTCTTCTGCATTGACACGGAGCAGAGCCGAGGTGACAGAGACGAAGCGTTCGAGGCCTCTCGTGAAAACAGGACGTCTGATTGGCTGCCTGCATGTCTCTGGGGTGAGTGTGGACGCCTGTCTGCCACCCAGCCTCTCTGTCCTGACATCAGAGGTTTCTCTCCGTTGACCGTCAGCACTTTCACACACTCAGATTTCAACCAGAGTCAAAGTCGCCACTCTACCGGATTTTTCTGAACAGTCAGGAGTTTTCATATTCTCACTGAAATGCCTCTCCAGCAGATTTGATTGTGATCTTTACATCTGATAGCAGTTAGAAACATGTACAATTAGCCAAGAGCCTGAGAGCAATTCTCTCCTCAAACAACTGAACAATACCCTGAAGCAAGGCATCACTAACAAGCTAAAAACAGAAAGCCAACTATTAAAAACATTAAGGAAACTCCCAGGTGTGAGGATGTGCTTAAATGTTGATGTAGAGCAGCACTTTTCAAAGTGTGAGGCGCGCCTCCATGGGGGGGGGGGGGCGTCAGAGAGCTTCAGGGGAGGCGCAGCGGCAAAAAAAAAAACGAGAAACAGTGAAATCTAGCTAGTTAACTTATGCGAGCGGCAACATGGATCGATTTTTCGTGAAGATTTACCTAAAGTGAGAGACTAGACAGCGTCTGGCAGAAAACGTGTGTCACTTGCAAACAGGTGACACACGATTAGAATCTGGAGATTCACAGAACGGCCGGCTCGGTTCGCTGACGGCCGGCACCGCCCTTCATTTTCCAAACGGCATCATTGAAGTTGCGCTGACAGGCGACAGAGGTCCACCGTTTCCCCGCCGTTGACAGTTCACTAGCAACTCCCCCCCCCCCTAGAGAAATGAAAATGTCTGACTTTGAAAACTTTTGTTCATTCATCATCATTGATTTAAAATGTGTTGATTAATTTTAGCTTTCAGAATTTCAGTAGATTGCAAGAGGTCCATCCATCGCTTCAAAATATGGTCTTATTTCTACGGCAGTAAGTCAATGACTTGACTTGTTCTCTGGTTCACCAAACACTAAAACATGAATATATTGAAATATACTGAGAGTACATTCCCAACACTTTGTATTCAAACAGTGTATTCGAAGGAAAATGTATCAAGCAAGATTTCATCCAAAAGATAATATCAATAACGCTCTTTTCCCGATCAATCACTGAGTAAAGCAGCTGTTCTTTCTCTCACACAACACGTCTCCACTTACGGATTCAGGCCTCAGATCCACCTTCACATGGTCTCCGTCCTCGAAGCCCTCAGGGACTTGGTTCTGCATCAGCAGGGGGATGTAGAGGTTCAGGTTCTCTGCCTGAGGGCCGTTCTGCCATTCCTCCAGCTGCCTCCGAGAGTCTGCGAGACGAAAGTGGTCAATTATAACAAGCTTTTAATGAGAGTAGGGATGCTCCGATCGCCGCTCCGATCGAGTGGGCGGGGCCTATGGGGATCTTCCATTTAAAGTGATGTTTAAAACTCAGTTAATGCTCATTCACTGGAGCTTCCACAAACAACAACCAACATCATTATTACATTCAAATGAAGTACATTATTCAAGTTTACATTAACTTTGGATAACAACACGGAGAAATCAGTCAGTATCGTCTCATGCAGCTCACTGATCCAGTAATGAGTGACCCGACAATGAAGAATACATATATGTATAACTAGTGTAGCTTGTTCCAGAGGTAGATCAAATAGCTAAGTGGGTTCGGTCTAACTCTTACGGAGCCTACACACGGCGGCGTGCGTTGCCGCTTTAACGCTTCTGCCCATTCACTTTGAATGGGGTGACGTCACTTTTAGCCGAACTGCATTTTGGGAATCGACGTGGAGCGTTGCTGGCGTTGCTCGTTTCAAAAGTAGAGCAATGTTCTACTTTTGCCGCCTCGACGGAGGCGTCAGCCAATCGAATCATATGCCAGTGCAAGCTCTAGCCAATCAAACCGCATGCTTGTGTGTCTGGGACGGGAGATTCATGTGATTGGTTGTTGGTCGAGTTTCAGCCCCCCCCCTGCCGGCAAGCGACAGCGCACGCCGCCGTGTGTAGGAGCCGTTACGGTACGTCCACACAGCAGCTTTAAACAAATCTTCCAACGCTTCTCTGCCCATTGACTTTGAATGGGGATGACGTCACTTTGCCTCGCTTTTCGCCGAACTGCATTGTGGGGGAGCGAAGCGAAGATTTCCAGGATTCAAAAGTTGAGCAATGTTCAACTTTTGAAGCTGAGCTGGAAGCGTCAGCCAATCAAATCCCGTTTATGCAAATCTCACAGTAGAAGCGCTAGCCAATCAAACCGCGTGTAAGCAGGGAGAACCAGACCGCAGTTCATTTCCTCATATTCCAAACGAGAAATTACGGTAGCAAATCACCCGGTTCTTTACGACCAGAACTATTAACGGGATACAAACCGGAGGAACCAGGCGTGGAGGGAGGTGGAAGAGACAGTGGGTGAAACTGGTAGGTTTTCGCCTGTTTGGGGAGTTTATATAATATATTGCTCGCATAAAATCCCCGCGTTTTTTTGCTTTGTATGTCGGGGGCGGGAGATTCATGTGATTGGTTGTTGGTCGCGTTGCTCGCAAAAAATCCCCAAGCTTTCAGACACACCCAGCTCCAAGATTTTTGAAAAGCTGCTGTGTGGACGTACCGTTAGTGTGTGTGTGTTGCTCCGCTCACCGGTCCGTCACAGCGGGTGGAGCTGCAGGATTTCTGCTTCACACACGTTGCACACCGCTATTTTACTGTCTTTTTCGGACACCTTCAAATACTGCCAGACCGGTGAAGCCATTTTGGCGAGCTTGTTTTGCCACGCACAGAGAAATGTGTAAATGAGATGTATTGTGGGTAGTATTGGTTTCATTTACACACTTTACAGAAGATGCAGAAGCCTCTCATTTTAAGGAATTGTTAAGAGAACCACGGTAGTTTTTTTCAATTTGTTTGAAGTGATTAACAGCATGTATTTGGTCTTGTTCTGGATAGCATTATAATGATTAAGTGACACTTAACACAAGTCATTACCTGTTGAGGGCCTGTTTAAGCGTAATACTTTGATGTTATAAATGGCTTATAATAAAGTTAGTTACTACTCTTTTACTCAAGTAGTACTTTTACTTGCCTATATATACTTTTTAAGAAACACTTCTATTACCAGGGTACCGTTTCTATTTAAACTGCACCAACACTATTCTGAATACTTTACCTTCAGATAGATATTACAGGGCCAATAGAAAATCACAACGTCTATACAACTACATAATACAATATCTGGTATGCAATGGATTTATTCCAGGAGATGTTTTAATAACCTTTAAAAAACCTTTTTGGCATTGCTTTCGTATGACTTTAGTTATGTTTTAACTGTGTTTCATGATGTGTTTGGTAGCCGTTGTGTTAATTTGATCATGTAAGTGTATTAAATGTGTTCTGTTTGATGTGTCAGCTCTTTGTAACTCTGTTTGAAAGTCTGTTGTTATTGTTATTATTCTCGATGTACCCACCTTCAATGAGCTCTTTGACGGCCTGGGACTCCACAGAGTCATTCTCCGGAGCAGCTTCCTGTGTTTTGGCTTCCTGTGTTTTGGCTTCAGTCGCTGCGCTCGGCTCGCTGGGCGCCGCTCGGTCCGCCCGGTGGTGCCAGCGGTTCTTCTGGATCAGAGGGATGATCAGCTCTTTGGGCTTCTCTGAGGGCTTGGTACTGCAGGGCACAGTCAGGGAAAGACAATATTTAGTTAGTTACTGTGGCAAAATAATGTGTAAACTAATGTCACAAACTCATAACCAGGCTTGGGAAGTAACGGATTACATGTAACGGGATTACATAATGAGGATACAAAAAAAGGCTAAGTGTATTCCCTTACAGTTACATAAAAATCAAATGACTGGTTAAATGGGGATTTTAGCAGGATTACAATGCGTTTTATAATAAAGAATGACATAGTA
>JAPTMU010000128.1:22211-62211 GCA_028583405.1 Pogonophryne albipinna | reverse complement strand
GAACTACAGCACGGTCACATAACTTCACGTCACCACCGCTAAGCTAAAGGCGGCTAATGTTGGGCTATAAAGGAACTACAGCACGGTCACATGACTTCACGTCACCACCGCTAAGCTAAAGGTGGCTAATGTTGGGCTATAAAGAAACTACAGCACGTCACATGACTTCACGTCACCACCGCTAAGCTAAAGGCAGCTAATGTTGGGCTATAAAGGAACTACAGCACGGTCACATGACTTCACGTCACCACCGCTAAGCTAAAGGTGGCTAATGTTGGGCTATAAAGGAACTACAGCACGGTCACATGACTTCACGTCACCACCGCTAAGCTAAAGGCGGCTAATGTTGGGCTATAAAGGAACTACAGCACGGTCACATGACTTCACGTCACCACCGCTAAGCTAAAGGTGGCTAATGTTGGGCTATAAAGAAACTACAGCACGTCACATGACTTCACGTCACCACCGCTAAGCTAAAGGCAGCTAATGTTGGGCTATAAAGGAACTACAGCACGGTCACATGACTTCACGTCACCACCGCTAAGCTAAAGGTGGCTAATGTTGGGCTATAAAGGAACTGCAGCACGGTCACATGACTTCACGTCACCACCGCTAAGCTAAAGGAGGCTAATGTTGGGCTATAAAGGAACTACAGCACGGTCACATGACTTCACGTCACCACCGCTAAGCTAAAGGTGGCTAATGTTGGGCTATAAAGAAACTACAGCACGGTCACATGACTTCACGTCACCACCGCTAAGCTAAAGGCGGCTAATGTTGGGCTATAAAGGAACTACAGCAGGGTCACATGACTTCACGTCACCACCGCTAAGCTAAAGGCGGCTAATGTTGGGCTATAAAGGAACTACAGCACGGTCACATGACTTCACGTCACCACCGCTAAGCTAAAGGTTGCTAATGTTGGGCTATAAAGGAAATACAGCACGGTCACATGACTTCACGTCACCACCGCTAAGCTAAAGGTTGCTAATGTTGGGCTATAAAGGAACTACAGCACGGTCACATGACTTCACGTCACCACCGCTAAGCTAATGGCGGCTAATGTTGGGCTATAAAGGAACTACAGCACTAAATAATAATAATAATAATAATAAGAAGAAGAAGACATACTTTATTAATTTAACATTTCTTTCTAAAGGCGGCTAATGTTGGGCGTGATGACATTTAGTCGTCTCATTTAGACACTTGTTAGCAACCGCCGTTATTAAATTCACCAGTGGGTTATTTACTGACGTCGTAGAACATCTCTTCAGTTTGTGTTAACTATAGACCTTATTTCCGTTTAATAACCAAAACCATATTTAAAAAAACATTGACCAGAGACAATCTGATCTAACTTAGTTAAATCAAACTAATGTCTTGATCTGATCACTTCGTATTGGTGTGCATACATGTTGACATAGTGTGTGTATAGCTGGAAATGTATATACCTTTAATGTCTCCATTCTGGTGACAGCACCAGAGTCATTATGTTTTTGAATTTTAAATCGCTCCATCTCGGAATACTTAGGGAATGCCTGGAAGGAAATATATTCAAATGTGGTACCTACGTCCATTTGGACTCAATGATGAACTGTTAAAATGTTGGAGGTCAAATCAGAATCATAAATACCGCATTGATCCCCGGGGGGGCAGTTGGATAAATAGATGTCAAAGGTAAATGTCACTGCAACCTCACATCCGTCGTATTCCCTGGAACGCCTGCAGGGAATTTCTCTTTCACTTGGACAAAAGGATGAAGTGTCACTAATTGAGTGGTCAAAGGTCACTGTGACCTCGCCAAACGGCCCATAACTTATTAACTCATAAGTTAATTATGACATTTTTGTCAATTAATTCACACAAATGTCTCGTAGGACAAAATGATGAAGTGATGATATTTGAGACGTACATTTAAAGATTCAGAAGCTTCATTTGTCATGTATGCACAGAAGGTACAGCGCGGTGCATATGATGGATAAAGCTGCATTTATACTGGTTTTCAGAGGCATACAACCGTGAGGCTGGAACTGTTTCTATTATTTCCCCCTTGAAACTGTTATGCTTAAAGACTTAAATGTGTGGTTGTGTCATATATTTAAATATTGAAGTAGAGCATGCAATATTGTTATTGAGATAACTTACATGTACACAGGGTTGGGAGGGTAACTTTAAAAATGTATTCTAGCACAGTTACTACATGTAAAACAGTGTAATCAGTAACCTGATATGAGTATCAAAATATAAAAGTATTGTAACCTTCTATTTAGGATTACTTCAATATCAAATGCATGTGATTGGTCAACCGCTTAAAGATGTCCGTCCCCTTAGCCAATAGAAGCGCAAGTTTTACATAGTGATGTCACTTTGTTCCTGATGTAAACAAAGGAAACTATACACTACTACGGGAAAGGGGAAACCTTGAAAGAAAAGCACAAATAAACCAGTTTTTGTTTTTTAGTAACATTGTAATCCTGTTTGTAATCCCCATTTGGGGAAATGTTACAGTAATCTGT
This sequence comes from Pogonophryne albipinna, assembly GCA_028583405.1. Classification (NCBI taxonomy): domain Eukaryota; kingdom Metazoa; phylum Chordata; class Actinopteri; order Perciformes; family Artedidraconidae; genus Pogonophryne; species Pogonophryne albipinna. The sequence continues at coordinate 59,695 of JAPTMU010000128.1, read as the reverse complement.
CTTGTTTCTTGTAAGTATTAGGGAATACAGTTACCTTTTTTGTGTCTTGATTACCCATCACATGTAATCCGGTTACTCCCGCCTGAATATCTCGTGATAGAAGTTTTAGTCGTGACAACATTCCTAGCTGGAGCCGCGCCCGTGTCCCAGCCTCGATTCATCCAGATTACATTTGGGTCGTCGGTTAAGCCGCCGTTAAGTGGTTAGACTCCGACTGAGGGAGCAAATCAATAACCAATCAATGATAGTGTGTGGAGTTATAGTTTACACGCTGCCATATTTGAAATGTCAAGAAGGCGGTGAATCCATGTATCCTTGAGTCAGATCTGAGGTGGACAATTGGGATCAATATCAGGTGGTGAGACAGGCAGGCGGGGGTCACCTTCACCTCCCTACTGAATCAGCAGTATCTCTCACACACACACACACACACACACACACACACACACACACACACACACACACACACACACACACACACACACACACACACACACACACACACACACACACACACACACACACACTTGAAGGCCTGCTTAGGTTACAAAGCTGCGACCTCACAAAAATGCTCATTACAGCGAAGTTAACCTTCTCTCATGAATTAATCATTTTGTTATTATGGTTTCTTTCATAAGCTCCCTCCTCTGTGTGAATTATACGAACAAATATTCCATTTTCCCCCCAAGCTGCCGCCAGCTTTATTAACTCCATTTCTGTCTCTCATATCTGTCATCCCTGAGAAGCTGTTCAGTTAAACTGCTCTGTGTTCCTGGAGAGAGCTGGTCTCAGATCAGGTGTAATGCCTCCTGACAGTTAACTGTGAGAAGACCTGTTGTGATACAGTTGTGTTATCAAGCAGAGCTGTGTGTACACAACATGCCCTAGCTCTGACCTTGATCCCATGACGTTAGAAGATCCAGTTTCCCCAAAGGGAGCATGCCTCAGCCTGTGATCCTGCCAGGTGTCTGTGTGTGTTAAAGTGTGCAAAGCCTTCGGTATCTTGATTTTTGATTCAAGATCACATCTCAATTAAGGTCATGTGAGCAGTGATGCCTAAAAGCGGACCTATCATGCAAAATGCACTTTTTGATGTATTTTATACATAACTATGTGTCCCCGGTGTGTCAGGGAACTCACGCAGCGTCAGAAAATGAAACCCATTCTCTTTTCCTCCGTACCCAAATCTCTAAAAACGGGGGAACAACAGAGCTGATCCAGATTTGTGTCCGATATGACGTAATATCTGAAATGTGGACCCACGGCCCAATCAGAAACGTTGCTATCAGAAACAATGCCCGACTGTTTTGGACGTAATATGGTCGGTGTTTACATTAGCATTGCTAACACTCAGAGCTAACCTGTACTGGAGAGCATGTGTGTGAAGAAGCAGGAAGTAAAAAGGAACTCACCTTGTGGTATAACCGGCAAGAGAGAAAGCCTTTGAGCTCCATACTGTTTCAGAAATAATCCATGATGTGGTTTGGAACATGATGGCGTTTAATCACGGGAGCATTTAGCTGAGTATCTCGTAGAATTCTGATCAGGCATTAGCTAGCACGGGGTTTCTCTAACAGGGCTGAAACAGAGGGATATGAGGGATTTCTAAAATGCATGATCTGTTTGGTATTTTGAGCAAAACACATCATGACATGTTTTTTATATATTTCTTTATATATCTGAAACCCATAATATGTGCCTAAAAATAGCGTAATAGGAGACCTTTTAAGGGAGTAAAAATGTTGAAATGTTTTGAGATTAGAAAACGTTTCCCAATTCAAAATCAGTTCTTGATTAATGGGGGGAAGGCTTTCTGTTGCAATAATCAAGCACAGTTTTGTTTTGAACCAAACTATCCATCTTCTTTTATTAAAACAACATAAATAAACATTGTGATATTGTTGCTTTAGTGCATGGTCAACAGGTTGTGTGTGTGTGTGTGTGTGTGTGTGTGTCTGTTTGTGTGTCTGTTTGTGTGTGTGTGTGTATGTGTGTCTGTTTGTGTGTCTGTTTGTGTGTGTGTGTGTGTGTGTCTGTTTGTTTGTGTGTATGTGTGTCTGTTTGTGTGTGTATGTGTGTCTGTTTGTGTGTGTGTATGTGTGTCTGTGTGTGTGTGTGTGTGTGTATGTGTGTCTGTTTGTGAGTGTGTCTGTTTGTGTGTGTTTGTATGTGTGTCTGTTTGTGTGTGTGTGTATGTGTGTGTATGTGTGTCTGTTTGTGTGTGTGTCTGTTTGTGTGTGTTTGTATGTGTGTCTGTTTGTGTGTGTGTATGTGTGGCTGTTTGTGTGTGTGTGTGTCTGTTTGTGTGTGTATGTGTGTCTGTTTGTGTGTGTGTGTGTGTGTGTGTGTGTGTGTCTGTTTGTGTGTGTCTGTTTGTGTGTGTGTATGTGTGTCTGTTTGTGTGTGTGTGTGTGTGTGTGTGTGTGTGTTTGTTTGTGTGTGTGTGTGTGTGTGTGTCTGTGTGTGTGTGTGTGTGTGTGTGTCTGTTTGTGTGTGTGTGTGTCTGTTTGTGTGTGTGTATGTGTGTCTGTTTGTGTGTGTGTGTGTGTGTGTGTGTGTGTGTCTGTTTGTTTGTGTGTGTGTGTGTGTGTGTGTCTGTGTGTGTGTGTGTGTGTGTCTGTGTGTGTGTGTGTGTGTGTGTGTGTGTGTCTGTTTGTGTGTGTGTATGTGTGTCTGTTTGTGTGTGTGTGTGTGTGTGTGTCTGTTTGTGTGTGTGTATGTGTGTCTGTTTGTGTGTGTGTGTGTGTGTGTGTATGTGTGTCTATTTGTGCGTGTGTGTGTCTGTTTGTGTGTGTGTGTGTGTGTGCGTGTGTGTGTGTCTGTTTGTGTGTGTGTGTGTGTGTGTGTGTGTGTGTGTGTGTGTGTGTGTGTGTGTCTGTGTGTGTGTGTGTGTGTGTGTCTGTTTGTGTGTGTGTGTCTGTTTGTGTGTGTGTGTGTGTCTGTTTGTGTGTGCTCAACAATGTTTTTAATCTTCCACTAAGTCCCTTTGTATGTACACAAGAGCCTTACAAACGTACACACATACTTTCAGATTCAAACAATAAATTGTGCACGGGAAAACATGAACTCACACTTTGTGTAGATGCGTTCTTGTTTGATACGGCTTTGACCTGTGTGCATTGTTAGTGTCCATTAGCAGCAATATCTAGCCACTTTTATAGGACATAACATTTTTGTGAGTTGTGAATCGATTGAGAATTTAAAAAGACAATCATCTTGACTTTTGTGTGTGTGTGTGTGTGTGTGTGTCCAATGCAATGCTCAACCATATTTTAATCTTACACTAAGTCTCTGTATGTAAAACAAGAGCAGCTTTAAAAGCTAGAAGTAGATTGTGGGTTTATCGATGGCGTGCCGAGTTTTAGATTCAGGGAGAATTGTTTCTCTGCGTGTTACTCCACATGACAGAGGGACACATTTTCAGTTCTTTTTCCCCTCCCAAGCATTTAATCTTTTATTTTTAAATCTGCCGCTGCTGTGTGTTTTGTGTTGCCCTAGATTTGGAAGTGAGTGAGCATCGAGCGCTTTGCGGTGTTTGTTTGGTGTCACTGTTTGGCGGGAGAGGGTCGCGGCACAGATGTCAGATAAGACGCAGGAGTCGGAGCAGCTTCCTGTGCATTTTCCCGCTCTCTGGTCCAGATGAGTATAAGGTCAGCGGTTATTTAAGATGCCTCTCTTGTCTGACCTCCAGCTCCACCCAGGAGGATGCTTGGAGATTATGAGCAGTGTGCCGCACTCCAGGTCAGAGAGGAGAGGAGCTCAGTGTCCACTACAACATCTTCATTATGCAATTTGATTTATGAAACATTGGTGGAAAGGCTTGAAAGTTCCATGATGTCCAATTGGATATACAGTAACGGCCCGTCCACACTACAGCTTCAAAAAAAGCTTGGAGCTCGGCGTGTCTGAAGCTCGACCAACAACCAATCACATGAATCTCCCGCCCCTGACACACAAGCAGCGGTTTGATTGGCTAGAGCTTGTACTGGCATATGATTTGATTGGCTGACGCTTCCACCGAAAGTTTCAGAAGCTTCAAAAGTTGAACATTGCTCAACTTTTGCAGCCTGAAACACCAGGAAAGCTCCGTTCTGCTTCCCACAATGCAGTTCGGCGAAAAGTGACGTCACCCCATTCAAAGTGAATGGGCAGAAGCGTTGGAAACCACTTTTGAAGCTGTCGAAGCTGTAGTGTGGACGGGCCGTTAGATGAATAGTGCATTTATCTGCAGCTATTTTGATCATTAATTAATCGTTTTAATGAATTTTTCAGGCAACACGTGGGAATTCTATGGTTTTCTTTGATATCTTGGACTTTACTAATTTATATTAAAATGGATTATTCAAATTGATTCCTCTCTTACTTGTCACACAGATTCTGCATTTGCCCCATCTTAGTATGGATCTGCAGCTATTATATGGCTGGAGAGCAGTGTGGGGGTCCAGTGCCTTGCTCCAGGGCAACTTACTGGTGGTGAACCAGCAACTTTTTACGTACCAGTCCCCCCTCCGTACTTAGTCTGCTCCGGCACGTGAGCCAGCGACCCTCAGGTTCTCAAGTAAAGCACTTGCACCTTTTCAAGTTGCAATAAAAGTTGCTTAATAATCTTGGGCTGTTGGTCAAACCAAATCAGACATTTGAAGATCTGCAATGACACAACCAATCTCTGAGTCAATTAAGAGGAAAAACAACTGTCAACTACTTCAATAATCGTGTTTTTATCTCGAGCATCATCCATAACGAAAGTAATAATTACTTTTTTTTGTTTTAAAAAAAAACCTCACAATGGACTTCTTTCCCTAGCTTCAACGTTTTTGACTATTTATAACTATTTAAAGACAATCCACGAATGAATACATGTGTGTCATAAATCGTTCACCAAGAACTCTTTAAATTAATATTCGTTTTACTATTTTGGGCTGCATCTTTATCGACAATCAATTAATGGTTTCAAGTTCAAATGCCAAACAGCTTCAGGTTTCAGCCGGTCAAATATAGGATTTCATGAATGATATTTAATTCAATGTCTTTGCTTTTGGACTATAAAAACATCACATTTATCTCTCAGAAGTTGTAATGATAACTTATATACTTAACAATAAATTGAATAACTAAAATCCTAATCAGCAGCATTCATTTTATTGAAAATTATCAAAAGTAGCAGCTCTAATTCAAATTATAATGACATCAAGAAAGAAGAGACATTTGGTATTATTTCCTTAATGAATGATAATAATGACTTCCTAATTGTCAAAAAAGTTGGCAAATAATATTCTGTGGATGAACTAATGAGCAATTAGTAAAAAAAAGCTTTCCGCTGTAGTGTTATTCACACTGTGTATTGACAGTTGCTCTCTTACCCCTCCTATTGTGTTCGTTTCCCCCCTTACTTTGGTGTTCGCGGTCAAATTTGACCGGTCCTGTTTTAACTGCTATTTCATAAACACAAAAACCATGAATCACCACATTTCATTTAACACCCTTTCAAACTGTACATATTGTATCAGACTACTGGTATACATGAACAACTGCAGTAAATATACAAAGAACAGACACTGAACATGTATTGCGTGTGAAAGGTGTGATCCATGTGGGGGGATGGGCACATAAGAGCGGGAAATGTGTCAAATTGTTGTGTGTGTGTGTGTGTCAGGTGTGATTCACATGGGGGGATGGGCACATAAGGGGGACACACATCTAGAGTGTGTGTGTGTGTGTGTGTGTGTGTGTGTGTGTGTGTGTGTGTGTGTGCGCCAGGTGAGATTCACATGGGGGGATGGGCACATAAGGGGGGGACACATCAAGAGTGTGTGTGTGTGTGTGTGTGTGTGTGTGTGTGTGTGTGTGTGTGTGTGTGTGTGTGTGTGTGTGTGTGTGTGTGTGTGTGTGTGTGTGTGTGTGTGTGTGTGTGTGTGTGTGTGTGTGTGGGTGTTTGTGTGTGTTTTATCTGATCCTGATGGTTACTAATTCCTTTTCTTCATGGCGGTCATGTTTGAGCGGGAACACCATGGGTGTTACAAAGTTGACTAAATCATCCAAAACTCAATGAAAGTGGTGATCAGCTATTTGATATGTTCAAATGTCTTCTGTGAAGGATATCATGAAGCCTGAATGCAATCGAATGTAAAACTAAAAAGTTATGATTGATGAAAGTAGTAAATCGGTCAGATTTGACCCGAAGACAACAGGAGGGTTAAAGCTTACCTCTGAGTATGCAGTGCACACGGTCACTTTATTATATCAGCATCAGTCATGCCAACTTTGCTCTGGCTCACTCAGACTTATAAAGATCCCTCTGCAGCTGTTTATCCACCACAGAGACGTTAGCATGCCGCTCACATTCAGGCTGACAAAACAAACAGCCAGAGCATCAATATTCTGCAAAACTCACATTTAGGCAGAACAACAATTCATCTCGAGCTAGCAGCGAGCATGCAGAACATATCAAACACGCTCACGTATATCCAGCTCATCGTAGCTGAGCTAATTGAGCAGGATCATTTCATTATCATAGATCTCATTTAGAGCGGAAACAGAGCGAGCGTGGCTCTGACAGATCAAACCAACAGAAGCTTTGATGAGTGTGAAGCCGCTCTATGGCTCATGTGCAGGGAAGCTGCTCTCTGACATGCACATTGAGAGAACATCAGACTCAAAGTTGTGGTTCAACAGCAAGGTTTCTAACGGAGGGAAATGACCCAGAAGTCTCTAAACGTCAGCCATGAAAAGAGCTTCAATACTTCCTTTATAATCTCCTTTAGCTTACACGGGACAATCCTTTAGAAAATGAAAGGAGAACATGCTGTCCCACAATTCCTTAGGACATTTAAAGTAACCCACCGCACAGCCGATCATGGAAACTACTGATCGTGATCAATTAACGCAGATCATAAATTACAGGGCTTATTGAGGATTTACTTCTTATGAAAAAATTGCTTGTATGTTTAACACTTTCAACAATATATTATATTCACTCCAACACATTGTACGTCAGGGGTATTCAACTAAAATTCGACGAGGTCCAGTTAGAGAAAATCTCCCCATGCAAAGGATGGAACATCAAAATGTCTAAGTTGCTTTATGAATTAGTGTGATATTGAAGTAGCTGTAGCTTTATCAACGTCTGCATGTAATCAACAACTGACTGCCAATCAAATAAAGAAAGTACAATTCAAAAACAACAATATGTATTGTCAATTAGCTTTGAACTACACAGATATACAGTAAATACTGTGGATATATAATAAATAAAATAGCTTTTGAAAATGTGTGCATCTTAAAAGTGCTTAATTTTAGATAAATAAAATAAAGTGTAGCAGCAGCTTGAGTTTCCCTTTTTCTTTGTTAACCGTTTCACATCATGACTTAACAGTTTCAGACGATTATAGACCAATATCAGTCTTTACACATCTTAACAATTGAACAGTTTTAAAGTTTCTCTTTCTTTCCCTCTTATATTGCAGACCCTCACTCACTTTGTTTTATTCAGTGAGAGAATTGAGCTGGAGCTTATTGTCCTGACAGGAGTTTAGATCTGGGTTGAAATGGTGTCAGGGCCATTCTCATACACACATGCAGGTGCTCAGTGGTTAGCCTCGGTTAGCTCATTGGTTAGCCTCAGTTAGCTCATTGGTTAGCCTCGGTTAGCTCATTGGTTAGCCTCGGTTAGCTCATTGGTTAGCCTCGGTTAGCTCATTGGTTAGCCTCGGTTAGCTCATTGGTTAGCCTCGGTTAGCTCATTGGTTAGCCTCGGTTAGCCTGCCCTGGAACGATATTTAGTTTAATGTTGATCCTGGTGGACTGATCATATTGGACTCTGAGACTGCTTATTTGACCTCAGTTCTGACTTGAGAGGGAATGTTTGGTAAAACACTTTGTGTTTTGTCTCATAGTGGCGTGTTGTCTCTTTTAATGAGCGCCACGGTCTCTGAACAAATGAGACACACTGGTTCTGTGCTCCCAGTGGGCAGGATGAACATGAATGAGTCCACTCAGGGTTAAAAGCTCTGTTCTCACTGTCCACTTTCCTCTTCTCGGAGAGCGCCATGTGTCATTATGTGTCTCTCCCTGTCTGCCGCTAACACGCCTGTTCACTCTCCTCTCCGCTTCTCTCCCTGTATCGCTAATTATTGTCTTCACTCTCTTTCCTCTCCGCTTCTCTCTGCCGCGCTCTCCTCTCTTCTTCTGTGTTTCTCTCCCTGTATCTCTCTCTCCTCTCTTTCGCCCCCTGTCGGCGGCGGTTAAAATAGAATCGTCCCGTCAAAATTGAAATCCCCTATTAATGTATTGATTATAGGTCCGGGTCCGTATAGGTCGGCGTCTGGGTCCGGATCCGGACCGCGGTCCGCCTGTTGCCGACCCCTGTTGTACGTGATAGGCTAAGGGGCGGGACATCTTTTAGCGGTTGACCAATCACAACCGAGCTCGCCAGCTAAGCAATCAGAGCAGACTGGGCTCTGGTTTCAGACAGAGGGTGAAAAGAGGTGCTGCAGCACAGGCAGTATGAGAACAATAAAGAGCTTTTTGAACATTGAAGCATGGAGACATGTAGAGACACTACATACTGATATACTCCTGAACATCAGCAGGAGAGGACTCTTTAAAGTAGAGACACTACATACTGATATACACCTGAACATCAGCAGGAGAGGACTCTTTAAAGTAGAGACACTACATACTGATATACACCTGAACATCAGCAGGAGAGGACTCTTTAAAGTAGAGACACTACATACTGATATACACCTGAACATCAGCAGGAGAGGACTCTTTAAAGTAGAGACACTACATATTGATATACACCTGAACATCAGCAGGAGAGGACTCTTTAAAGTAGAGACACTACATACTGATATACACCTGAACATCAGCAGGAGAGGACTCTTTAAAGTAGAGACACTACATACTGATATACACCTGAACATCAGCAGGAGAGGACTCTTTAAAGTAGAGACACTACATACTGATATACACCTGAACATCAGCAGGAGAGGACTCTTTAAAGTAGAGACACTACATACTGATATACACCTGAACATCAGCAGGAGAGGACTCTTTAAAGTAGAGACACTAACTGATATACACCTGAACATCAGCAGGAGAGGACTCTTTAAAGTAGAGACACTACATACTGATATACACCTGAACATCAGCAGGAGAGAACTCTTTAAAGTAGAGACACTAGTACATACTGATATACACCTGAACATCAGCAGGAGAGGACTCTTTAAAGTAGAGACACTACATATTGATATACACCTGAACATCAGCAGGCGAGGACTCTTTAAAGTAGAGACACTACATACTGATATACACCTGAACATCAGCAGGAGAGGACTCTTTAAAGTAGAGACACTACATACTGATATACACCTGAACATCAGCAGGAGAGGACTCTTTAAAGTAGAGACACTACATACTGATATACACCTGAACATCAGCAGGAGAGGACTCTTTAAAGTAGAGACACTACATACTGATATACACCTGAACATCAGCAGGAGAGAACTCTTTAAAGTAGAGACACTACATACTGATATACACCTGAACATCAGCAGGAGAGGACTCTTTAAAGTAGAGACACTACATACTGATATACACCTGAACATCAGCAGGAGAGGACTCTTTAACTCTACAGTGTGATGTTTTGTAGTCAGGTTAAGGTAACAGTGGTTATGAAACCTCAACCTGAGAGTGGAATCAGACCACGGCAGAAGCTGATGGTGTGAAAAGTTTTCCGTCGTTGCAGAAGTTTGGCTGTGGTCAAAGCGGATTATGTCTGAGAGCGATGAGCGTCTGAGGGACGGTTTGATGGGGATTAGGGCCGGCGTGCAGATAGACATCAGGAACAGAGAATCACACGAGCTGACAGTCACCGCTCTCACCATCCAGCCCTCTGATGGTACTGATACAGGGGGGGGGGGTTGAGATGCTGAAATGAAGGGGAAAGTTGTGCATTTTGTGAATTTTCAATTAGAATAGTGAAATTTCAGGATTCTCGATACAAATGTAACACCGACTTCAATAGACACTCCTTACCGTTTACTTACTGGTTTGCTTTGGAAGTTAGACGATGAATTCCCTCTCTAATATCTATTTTAAACATCTCCTTCATCGCCTGAATCAATTTAAGTTTCTCGCCACAAACTTAATTTCCCGAGGTTTTTCACCCTGCTGGCTTAATCTGTCAGGACAAGTTGTTGTTGTTGTTTTCTTCTTGGCCTTTCAGGACCAATTCAATTATTCACTCGTCTTAATTGATGTGTTTTTCCTCCTTCTTCTTCTTCTTCTCCTCCTGAAGGTCTTTCAGGATGTTGTCCGCCCCGATGTCATGTGCTATTCCCTCGCGTCCTTGATTCCTCGCTTCAAGTTGACTTTGAATTATTGAGCTCCATGGCAAAGCTCCTCAGTGTAACTTTAATAAAAGAACAGCCCGGAGATCCAACCTGAAATAAGTGCTTATTTAATGCTGGGGGGGGAAACAGCCGCAGCTTTTTTAGAGTAATCACTGGGAAGGATTTAATGAACTGAAATCTATTGTTATACTATTCGTGTTATTATTACTGTGAAACAATCGGGGTGTTACGTTTGTTAAGGTGAAGCTGGAATAACAGTTTGTCTCTTTTGAGTTTGAAATGATTGAATTATTCAGGTTAATCATCACCATCAGAGAACTGTATTTATCCCAGGGTGAATTGGGTTTTCTCCGTTTGGAAAAGTATAAAATAATTAATTAAAATAAATAATATATGTATATAAAGATGAGTTGAATTAAAATGTCCTTAAAAGACAAAAAAATTCAAATATTTACAAAAACATATTAAGTAATAGGGAATTAACTAAGAACAACAAGCGTCCTCTGCATAATACAAGCTGTCTTTATGCAGGTCAGGGCTAAAGGGCGCAGCTGTTTATTCTGCACACCGACTCATAACAGCCTTAAGCATTTGTTCTATGCCTCATAATCTAAACAAATAGGGTGAGTAATTAAAAAACAACCCCTAAGAATAGCCTTAGGTCAACAGGATGTGTGTTTTGCTATAGAGAAGCGAAGTCACGTCCATCTACTTCCGGTCCATGGGACCTTATTTCTGAAAAGGTATGTATTGAAGTCAATGGAGAGAGAAAACGTATCTTTCGATCCCGTTTGAATTGTGCCACGAATTACACATATGATGTTTGTCAATCTTAAAAAATCATTTCCATTTCAAAAAAGTCACAGTTTGTCGTAAAACTGTTGAAATATAAGACTATGAAAAATACGCAACTAGAAAGACTACAAATCCCAGAGTCTCGGTCCCGCATGCTGGCTCTTACGGAACCGACTAACTCCCCTTGTGTGTATGTACAGCTCTCAACACGCCCAGACTTGGAGTGATTTTAACCTCTTTTAATACTTTTCACCTCATTCTGAGAGAAAGAGGTGAAATGTTTCAACGTGACGGCCGTCTTGGTGTTGGTGCGAGATGGGAGATGTAGTTCATTGAGCGGTTTCACACAAAAAAAGTGTTACTTTTTATTTTTATTTTTTTGACTTGCAAAATCATCTTTTAAATTGACAAACATCATATGTGTAATTCGTGGCACAATTCAAACGGGATCTAAAGATAATCTTTCTCTCCCCATTGACTTCAATACATACTTTTTCCGAAATAAGGTCCCATGGAGCTCCCCCGGAAGGGGAGGGACTTCGCCTCTCTATTGACAGATTGCTGTGGTTTGAGATTACACTGGGAGACTGCAGAGAAGTCAGTGAAACAGGATATGTGTTGGTCAGCTCTTCCTCGACCTAAAGGTCAGAAATCTCAAGAGAGACTTCTTTTTATAGGGCGAAGTATCCTTGAGACCATATTGTGTCCTTCTCTAGAACATATAGTTATACTGCTGGCCCTTTATGATTCATCTGGAGTGATTTATCAGCTGCTTTAGCCGTGATGTTGTCAGTCGGTCTTAAATATCTCAACAGTTTTAAGGCTTTCCGTGAAATTATCACCTGGCGTTCATCCAGAGGATGAATCCTACTGTATTTTATGATCCCTTTTTTTCCTATATTGTCGCCATGAGGTTGTTTTTCGTGAAATATCTCAAAAACATATTGTCATATCGCTCTCAGGATCGCAATTTCTTTCGTCTAGCGCCATCATCAGGTCAAACTCAAACTTGTTTACGACCAAATACCTGCAAAACTGTCCCATCTGCTTCACTGTTTGTGGATAGTGATTTGAAACTAAGGTAGTGAACAACGTATACATTGTACCTGCACAACATCAGCATGTTAGCATTGAATTAGTCGACTTATTGATCGGTCGATTGACAGACAAACTATTAAAAAAATTGATAAAGTCACTTTTAATAAAAGACATTTCAGAAAATACTTTATTTTACTCAAGTTAATGTCGTTGAGTTTGGACTAAAAAACAAAACAAAACATTTTCCCCTTTTTCTGACATTTATACCCAAATGTTAGGGTTCGTTGTTAACATAATTACAGTTTATTGATAATGAAAATTATCGTTAGTTGCAACCTAACTAACAGAAATTCACGTTCCCCTCAGGATTAATCATCTTAGCTTTGGTGATCATTTGATTTTCATTCAGCACCATCATTGAAGCAGCCCAAATCATCAAGAAATATAACGAATTAACTAATTAACCAATTACAGGTGCCCGCATCACCCAGTGCCCAAAACTGCCTTCAAAGTAAAAGCATAAAACAACTCATTCAATTAACTTTAATTACACAAAAATTAAAGGTACATTTACAATAAACAAAAACAGCATATAGCTCCAACATTCATTATGTCAAAACGTTAATTTGTCTAATACATTGAGACCAATAACCTGGAAAACTAATGACATGTCCATTAGCCATATCTCTATTTATCTCTATTGATAATAATCAAATGTTACCATGCCGACGCACTAAAATTAGATTGTGATAGCGTTGTCACTGTTAGCTTGTTAGCATCGTACCTCAAAACATCCCAGTGCCTTAGTGCAGCGTCACAGAGCTGCTAGCACGGCTGTCATGTTGTAATTGAAAACAGTGCGAGTTAGTAAGAAAAGGTCATCCTGAGTGCCACTTTGAAATATAGAAGAGCAACGTGTTGTTCTCAAACCACTCTGTTTGAACACCGAGTAACTTTACATTAAGAATGCATGCATTGCAAATTACGATTACTTATTAATCCACTGAATGTAACGTCTGACTCGATCCCTTTTGTCACATTCTGACCTCCCCGTGTAGCCGTAATGGCGGCAGTGTAGCTCTGTGTTTTAAGTGCACACAGTGAGAAGAGTGTGTGTAGCATCAACACCAGCCGCAGCGGAGTGTGTCGGGGTGTGTCTGCGGCGGGACGAGCGGACCTGACAGGCCAAGGCTCATTAAAGCGCCGTCACACGAGGAGGTTAAGACAACAGCTCGGCGACACTCCGCCTGCATGCAGACACACATACGCCCCGACAGAGTTTTATTTTTAGCCTTTTAATCATTCTGAGAAATGTTTAGATAAAGCATGAAGAGACTTAAAGATGGCTTATAGAGCTGTTGTTCAGGATGGATGGATGCACGTGGGAGTTTGTTGTGTGAGATTGGATGGAGAAAGATGATTCTCGTGACACACTTAATGTAGGCTGTACTGCTGCAGGTGGACCGTGAGGCTGCAGAAGGCTTCACAGAGGGGGGGGGGGGGGCTTTGTTTGGCAAGGGTGAAGTGATACACATAATTTCAGGTGGAAATACACTGGCTCTACTTGTTGTACTACTTATCTGTTTTAGTTTAATTAGTACAGAAGATTAAGATCACTCATACTATTCTCATTATTAACCAAAGGGTCCTCCAAACTCAGGCAGTATCCACCTATTTCAAGTACTGGATTACAGAGTATTAGGGAACATTTACCTGTTAATGATCCTTTAAATTTGATGTGGACTCCTTGGATAGTGACAGTATATAAACAGCTGGAAAGCACAGTATGCATTAAACTAGAGATGTCCCGATCCGATCACGTGATCGGGGATCGGAGCCGATCACGTGATTTTCAAAAGATCGGGATCGGGAGAAAAAAAATCGGGGATCGGGATTATTATTTTTTTTTTTAATATTTTTTTTTAATTTAATGTTACAAAACAAAAATGACCATGTTCACGTCTTAAAGTCATCCTGAGGCCTTTGTTTTGGTTTGAAATGACACAACATCATGTATGTGTTGCTTCTTTTGGGCTTGTTTTCAGACCTGGTTGCTTATTTCTCTCAAAGCTGGCAACAGAGTGGGCGCGCAGTGTCTAGCAGTAAGCTAACGAGAGGCTACGTTCAGCTGGTGACTCGGGACTCGGGACAGAGAAAATGTCAGGAGTTTGGAAGTATTATAAAATTGAAAGCGAAGGCAGTGTAACAGCCAGATGCAATGTTTGCAAGAAGGAGGTTCCGCGTGGTGGAAAGAACAGAGCTACGTTCAACACGACCAATCTAATACGCCACCTGAGAAACAAACACCAACAACAACAGGACGAGTAAACTGCCCCAGAACAGTGACAAGGCCAAACAAATAACAGCCAAGATAGCTGAACTCATCGCGTTGGATGACCAGCCGTTATCTGTTACCTTTTTTCTCTCTTAATGCATTGCATAAAGATCGGATCGGGAAAAATCGGTATCGGCAGATTGTCCAAATCAAATGATCGGAATCGGATCGGGAGCAAAAAAATGGGATCGGGACATCCCTACATTAAACACTAATATTGTTTCCCTTTTCTCCTTTGAACACAAAGTGATGGAGACATTTCCACCCAGTGAAAGCATTCTTTGAACCAGAGGCCATTTAATTTAATTGAATTTCAAACCTTTATTTAAGCAGGTGAATCCCATTGAGATCATTGATCTGCTGCAAGTAGGTTCCACATGAAGACATATAAAACAGAAAACAACAGAAAAACAAAAAGGACATCAAACAGCATATTTACAGCGACTACAGTTTAGCTAGTGACATTTACAGGTTCCAACAGTTTCCGATTGGATAGCGTCTATCCGTGCTTTAAAAACATTTAGTGGAACCAAATTGCTCAGTTTCCATTCCTTTTGCAGACTGTTCCAAGTTAGTGGAGCTGCGCATCTAAAAGCTTTTTTCCCTAAGTCAGTCCTAGCACTTGGCACATTTAATAAAACCACATCATGAGATCTCAGGCAATAGCTACTTTCAATTCGTCGAGAGAGCAGAGAGCAGAGAGCAGATGTAAGAAGGTAGTTTATCCAACATGGCTTTGCCATGATGATGAACTGGGAGAATATCTATGGTTTTACCTGAGACATCAGAATATATCATTCTTTATAGAGCAGGGATGAAGTATTTTTGCTGGCAGACCCGGATGTTAGCATCTTCCTGGTTCGCTTGACAAAAACTCAATGTGATTTCTCCATTGGATTTCAAGATATGGCAGGAAATTATCTCTGTGGCAAACAAACATTTATGATACTTACACGTTTTGTTCAGCAGCTAAAGCTAAAGGCGGCTAATGTTGGGCTATAAAGGAAGTACAGCACGGTCACATGACTCCACGTCACCACGCTAAGCTAAAGGCGGCTAATGTTGAGCTATAAAGGAACTACATGTAGTTATGATCAGAGATGAGGTCGTTACTAAAAAAAAGTAATATATTACATATTACATATTACTTTAAAAAAAAGTAATATATTACACTACTTCGTTACTCTCTACATAAAGTAACTCGTTACTTTACTCGTTACTTTACTCGTTACTTTACTCGCGTTACACTACTCCGTTACCGACAAAAGTAATATTATTACAGACGCGTTACACCCAACTCTGGTTATGATGATGTTTGTCGTCTCATTTAGACACTTGTTAGCAACCGCTGTTTTTAAATCCACCAGTGAGGTATTTACTGACGTATTTGTTGTCATAGAACAAAGCATTAGGATCTCTTTAGCTTGTGTTAACCTCAGACCTTATTTCAGGCTAACAACCAAAAACACATGCAGAAAAAACACCGACTTCCAGGCGAGGGAACAGGAAGTGGTAAAAACCAACTAATTTCTGGGTTTTAGGGCTCATTCCTGCACCACGGTATTTTAAAATCTATTGTACATTGTAATCCCCATTTTCTTTGAACATACCTGCAATCTGATTACTTATTTTCTTTTTTCTGTGACTGTAAGGAAATCCCATTTTTGTATCCTAATTACGTAATCCCATTTCATATTTTCCGCTACTCCCAAATCCCGTTGTTTGATTGTGTTTCATTCAACGTGAGCACAACAGTGACTTTCCCTTGGTTTTTACCCAAGACTGAAATTGAAGTTGTGTTTATTTGGGTTCTCGGTGAAACTCTGAGTCATGGCCCGAGCTGAAGGTCAAAGTCGTGAGTCCTGTGCCGACCTCAGGCTGTGTGGCGCCTCTCCATCTGCACCCGACCTCCTCCCTCTTTTTCTCTCAGAGTGTGGGACCAAAACACATACAATCCATCTGTATTTAGTTACAGTCTATTTCTGTGTTTCATCCTCTAATCTCCCTCCACTCCCTGCCTTCCTCTTCCTCATTTATCCCTCTCTGTTTATAAAAGGCCATTAGGGACCCCTTCTTTTTGGCTGAGCAGTAAAGAGGATCCCTGTCAGATGTGCCAGTCTGCTGCAAATGATGAGTTATATCCTGTCTGTCTGTCCCTCTTTGAAGCAGCTTCATTAGGCCCAGAGGTGGAAGTAGTGAAGTACAAATACTTCGTTACTGTATTTAAGTTTTTCTTGTAACAGCATATTTTCTAATGCACTGACTTTGACTCCTTTTCCCATGACCCAAAATACATAGATGTGGAGCAATTGGTCTTGCCAACATTAATTTGACGGTGATTCAAAAGTGTTATAATTGATATTGTTAGTAATTTCATTGGATGTTGTAGTATTTATGTATGTAGTATCTTGTTCTGTGCTTTGATCTGTCTATACACTAGTTGGTGTCTAAACAACGACCAACATTAGCCGCCTTTAGCGTAGCGGTGACGTGAAGTCATGTGACCGTGCTTATAGCGTAACGTTAGCTTTTAACTTCTGGAGATTGAATTTACGCTTAAAAAATAATTCAAGCGTTGAAAATATGTATGTAATATTCTGAAATCCAATGTAAATATCCCATTGGCTTTTTGTGGAGAGGATTCTGTACCCCGTCTCTGTGTGTGTGTGTGTGTGTGTGTGTGTGTGTGTGTGTGTGTGTGTGTGTGTGTGTGTGTGTGTGTGTGTGTGTGTGTGTGTGCGCGTGCGTGAAGGTGACAGCGTTGTAATGTCAGAGTGGCATCGTCCGCTCTCTCTGGACATCTCAGCTGTCACGCCACTGTCGACTCAAACAAGTCTTCACGATGTCAGCTACATCCTACACAAACACACACACACACACACACACACACACACAGCTGCTCCCCGGGACAGTAAGCAGTATATAGAGGGATCTGGAGTCCTGGAGAATACAAACTCTGTAATTATTCATTGTCCAAGAAAAATCCATAAAAATCTATATTAGTGTGGAAGTATTGTGCTCCAGTGTAGCTGTTGGTCTGCAACACCTGTCGAAACGTGTGTGTGCATCCAACGACCCGTACCTTCATCGAGTTCAAACTAGATGTTCCCATGTGTCTGTGGATGGGCACTGTGTGTGTGTGTGTCAGTGTGCAGCGAGCGCCGAGACATGAGGGAATTTATTCATCTTGGTTGGAGAGTCATGTTCTGTGCCGCTGCGTGTTTGCACACAACACAGAATTAAACGGTTCCCATGTGATGTGTTGTTGCTGACTTTTAAAGCTGCCAGAGTAAACATCCATTATGTGGAATTATGTATGACTTCAAGACAATTGTGAACACTGCAGCTCCACAGACTTCAGACATTGACAACTGATAAAGGTTAAATAACAGAACAACCTTCAAGGGGTTCTACCTTCCTTCTTGTTATGTCATTTATTTGTTGTTTTTTTTACAATGTATTCATTGATTTTTCCAAACATAGATCAGTTAACAGGAGAAATGCTGAGTACAGGTATAGTCTATGCAGAATACAATCTAAATAAGTAGGGATGTCCCGATCACATTTTTTTGCTCCCGATCCGATTCCGATCATTTGATTTTGACAATCTGCCGATACCGATTTTTCCCGATCCGATCTTTATGCAATGCATTAAGAGAAAAAAAAGGTAACAGATAACGGCTGGTCATCCAACGCAATGAGTTCAGCTATCTTGGCTGTTATTTGTTTGGCCTTTTCACTGTTCTGGGGCAGTTTCTCTTTCCTTTTAAAAGTCTCTGAAAGTGTCGGTTGTTTCAGTGCCGTTACCTGAGTGGCCGCTGTGTACTCGTCCTGTTGTTGTTGGTGTTTGTTTCTCAGGTGGCGTATTAGATTGGTCGTGTTGAACGTAGCTCTGTTCTTTCCACCACGCGGAACCTCCGCCTTGCAAACATTGCATCTGGCTGTTACACTGCCTTCGCTTTCAATTTTATAATACTTCCAAACTCCTGACATTTTCTCTGTCCCGAGTCCCGAGTCACCAGCTGAACGTAGCCTCTCGTTAGCTTACTGCTAGACACTGCGCGCCCACTCTGTTGCCAGCTTTGAGAGAAATGAGCAACCAGGTCTGAAAACAAGCCCAAAAGAAGCAACACATACATGATGTTGTGTCATTTCAAACCAAAACTAAGGCCTCAGGATGACTTTAAGACGTGAACATGGTCATTTTTGTTTTGTAGCATTAAATAAATAAAAAAAATAAAAAATAAAAAAAATAAAAAAAAATCCCGATCCCCGATTTTTTTTCTCCCGATCTTTTGAAAATCACGTGATCGGCTCCGATCCCCGATCACGTGATCGGATCGGGACATCTCTATAAATAAGCTTTAAGTTTGTTTCATTTTTCAGCAGTAAGGCAATTCAAAGTGCATTATAACAAATATTAAAAGCATTAACCCTTGTGTTGTGTTGGAAAGCTGTTACCGTTCATGGTGTTCGCGGGTCAGTTTTGACCCATTCAATTCACTCATATTTCCTATAGTGAAGACAGATTATTATGTTATCTGACTATAGACTAATATTAGAATACAATCTCCCCAGAAAAACACCTTTAAAAACGACATTGCAATTACACCCATTAGAAAACCAAGAGAATTATTAAACAATACTAGAAACCTGATGAACTTGAATACGACAGGTTGAAAATACAAGTATAGTATTTTACAAGTAAAAGGCAACAGAAACATTCCCAGCCTTCAAAGTATGAATTGCAAATAATGCAATTACACGCCAAGTAATTGCATTATTTGGCGTGTTTAAATGTACTTGCATGATTCTTTTTTTCCCCGTATCTTCCTGGTAAGCAATATACTTTACAGCTAACAGGGGTTTCTCAATGGAGATGACATGTGTTAACATATCAAATATATATCATTGCAATTACATAATATGTCGTTACAAAGCTGATGCAAGAACAGGTGCTTTTAGTTTGCTTATTTACCGTCCATGTTTCGTTTGAACTCTTGGGACAGGATAGTAGGATAGTTGCAGAACATCAGAAAGGTATTTTGTCTCTAAACACCAACAGTAGTATTTTAGACTCAAGGACAGTTTCATCCCACAAGCCATAAGACTGTTAAACACCTGAACTTTTGAAAGAACATCCATAACATTCATCTGTTTGCAACTCATATATATCAATATTCCAATTACTGTATATAGACTATTCTGCACTTTCTATTATATTTTATTTACTATTGTATCTGTTTTATTGTGTTACACTGTTGGAGGAGCCTGTGACCTAAGATGTCCATTGTCACTCATAACTACACTGTAGCTATGTACAAATGACAATAAAAGCCTTGAATCTTAAAGTCTCTGACGGACAGGAAGCGAGTGCAAAGGGGATCTCAAACCCAGTGTGTCACCTGTTCTGTAATCAACACCTTCCTGTCTCACACCTTGTGCTCCTTCCTGTTTGATTCCCCCCCCGCAGCTCCTTCGCCATGTCTAAGACTGCGGTGAAGAAGCTGCACTGGCGCTCCAAGGTGCTGGACAGCTTCGTGCCCCTGCTGGGGTCCTCGGGGGAGCTGGGGGTCTCCATCGGGGGAGGGGCAGACTACGGAGAGTTCCCGTTCGTCACCTCGGCGCCCGGTGGAGGACTCACGGTGGGAGACGTCATCCTGGAGATCGGGGGCACGCCAGTGTTGGGGATGACTTTAGGAGACGTCCGTGGGGTCCTAAACTCCTGCCCTCATCCAATCAGGATCAAGACCGTCGCTCCAGGTATTAGGAATCACTTGCATCCTTTACTCAGTGCAGGAAAGCAACTAAGTATGTTTAGTTAAAGAGTCCTCTCCTGCTGATGTTCAGGTGTATATCAGTATGTAGTGTCTCTACTTTAAAGAGTCCTCTCCTGCTGATGTTCAGGTGTATATCAGTATGTAGTGTCTCTACTTTAAAGAGTCCTCTCCTGATGATGTTCAGGTGTATATCAGTATGTAGTGTCTCTACTTTAAAGAGTCCTCTCCTGCTGATGTCCAGGTGTATATCAGTGTGTAGTGTCTCTACTTTAAAGAGTCCTCTCCTGCTGATGTTCAGGTGTATATCAGTATGTAGTGTCTCTACTTTAAAGAGTCCTCTCCTGCTGATGTTCAGGTGTATATCAGTATGTAGTGTCTCTACTTTAAAGAGTCCTCTCCTGCTGATGTTCAGGTGTATATCAGTATGTAGTGTCTCTACTTTAAAGAGTCCTCTCCTGCTGATGTTCAGGTGTATATCAGTATGTAGTGTCTCTACTTTAAAGAGTCCTCTCCTGCTGATGTTCAGGTGTATATCAGTATTTAGTGGCTCTACTTTAAAGAGTCCTCTCCTGCTGATGTTCAGGTGTATATCAGTATGTAGTGTCTCTACTTTAAAGAGTCCTCTCCTGCTGATGTTCAGGTGTATATCAGTATGTAGTGTCTCTAGTTTAAAAAGTTCTCTCCTGCTGATGTTCATGTGTTTATCAGTATGTAAGTATCTACTTTAAAGAGTCCTCTCCTGCTGATGTTCAGGTGTATATCAGTATGTAGTGTCTCTACTTTAAAGAGTGCTCTCCTGCTGATGTTCAGATGTATATCGGTATGTAGTGTCTCTACTTTAAAGAGTCCTCTCCTGCTGATGTTCAGGTGTATATCAGTATGTAGTGTCTCTAGTTTAAAAAGTTCTCTCCTGCTGATGTTCATGTGTTTATCAGTATGTAAAGTATCTACTTTAAAGAGTCCTCTCCTGCTGATGTTCAGGTGTATATCAGTATGTAGTGTCTCTACTTTAAAGAGTGCTCTCCTGCTGATGTTCAGATGTATATCGGTATGTAGTGTCTCTACTTTAAAGAGTCCTCCCCTGCTGATGTTCAGGTGTATATCAGTATGTAGTGTCTCTACTTTAAAGAGTGCTCTCCTGCTGATGTTCAGATGTATATCGGTATGTAGTGTCTCTACTTTAAAGAGTCCTCCCCTGCTGATGTTCAGGTGTATATCAGTATGTAGTGTCTCTACTTTAAAGAGTGCTCTCCTGCTGATGTTCAGGTGTATATCGGTATTTAGTGTCTCTACTTTAAAGAGTCCTCTCCTGCTGATGTTCAGGTGTATATCAGTCAATCAATATATCAATCAAAATAACAGTCACTTCAAATGTTAGGGATTGTCCATAGCAGCGTAAACATGATAGATAATAGATGGTGAACAACAGGTAAAACATTAAAAAGTGAAACAAAAACATCCATCAAGAAACCAATTCATGCATCTGGTGCTGAAATGCTAACTAATTTCCTGGTTTTAGGACTCATTCCTGCAGCACTATTACAGACCAACACAACTCAAAGGAGGCGGCGCTGCAGTGACACTATGAAGTGGTGAGGAAGTAATATTCCCTGCAGCCTGTGTGTATTCTGATGCTGATTTGCACTCGTCAATTTGTGTGCATGAGTCAAGGCAACGGGTCGATATGTTTGTAGGAGGTCAGGATTTCTGATGACACATGACAAGAGTGTGGCGATACAGATGTCTGCCACCCGCCAGAGGCCTTGATGTTTAGTACGAGGGGGGTGGGGGGGCTAACGGATGTGTTTGTTGGCTCCGAACAGAGCAATATGTCAGCCGGGTGTCACCTGACCGCCACTCCCAATAGCCTTGCTTGCCAGATTGATAGCTGATTTGGCCGCGAAGGTGTAAATGTAGACCTTTGCTCCAGTCCCTCCACTGCTGCTGGATCTATTATCATATATATATATATATACCCCCCCAGGCTGCAGGTAGTGTGGACAGTGATGGATGATCTGATGCACTGCGTTGCTGTATCACACCTCCTCCTACTCCTGCTGCTCCATCCTCTCAAACACAGGACACCAGGCTACTCTCCCCACAGGCAGCCAGCAGTTTAAAGGTTTTAGCGTAAATACACTTTCCTTCAGTGTGTTGCTATAGAGCGCGCACGGATTACCTCTTTTTTCTTGGCCACCCGGAATTAGCACTACCCTCGTTCCCTTGACAAAAAGCCAATAAGATTATTGCAGAAAATAATCTCTGTGGTAAACAATCGTTTATGATACTTGCACATGTCTTCAGCACAATGATCTCCACATGTTAACACCACTTTATGATTTTTGAAGCGTAAATGCAATCTCCAGAAAGAAATAGCTAACATTAGGCTATAAAGGAACTTCGGCACGGTCACATGACTTCACGTCACCACCGCTAAGCTAAAGGAGGCTAATGTTGGGCTATAAAGGAACTTCGGCACGGTCACATGACTTCACGTCACCACCGCTAAACTAAAGGTGGCTAATGTTGGGCTATAAAGGAACTACAGCACGGTCACATGACTTCACGTCACCACCGCTAAGCTAAAGGCGGCTAATGTTGGGCTATAAAGGAACTACAGCACGGTCACATGACTTCACGTCACCACCGCTAAGCTAAAGGCGGCTAATGTTGGGCTATAAAGGAACTACAGCACGGTCACATGACTTCACGTCACCACCGCTAAGCTAAAGGTGGCTAATGTTGGGCTATAAAGGAACTACAGCACGGTCACATGACTTCACGTCACCACCGCTAAGCTACAGGCGGCTAATGTTGGGCTATAAAGGAACTACAGCACGGTCACATGACTTCACGTCACCACCGCTTAGCTAAAGGCGGCTAATGTTGGGCTATAAAGGAACTACAGCACGGTCACATGACTTCACGTCACCACCGCTAAGCTAAAGGCGGCTAATGTTGGGCTATAAAGGAACTACAGCACGGTCACATGACTTCACGTCACCACCGCTAAGCTAAAGGTGGCTAATGTTGGGCTATAAAGGAACTACAGCACGGTCACATGACTTCACGTCACCACCGCTAAGCTACAGGCGGCTAATGTTGGGCTATAAAGGAACTACAGCACGGTCACATGACTTCACGTCACCACCGCTAAGCTAAAGGCGGCTAATCTTGGGCGTGATGACATTTAGTCGTCTAATTTAGACACTTGTTAGCAACCGTCGTTTTTAAATTCACCAGTGGGGTATTTACTGACGTCATTTATGTCGTAGAACAAAACATAAACATTTCTTCAGCTTGTGTTAACCACACACATTGAGATTTTACGACTCATTCCCGCTCCACTCTATTGACCTTGACATCTGACTGCCTTGCTTTAATGGTAGACTATATATATTTATTTGAACAGCTCGTCACATTGAGATTAATACCTATTTTACAAGGGGGACCTTGTCAACACAGGGTCAAATACCAAAACACATCCAGCACATGACAGGACAATAACATAATTGAAGCAACTGCAGCTAGCAGTGACCATTTCAATTATTCTTAGTTCAATATAATTTGAAAATCCACAATTCGTTCGAGGGTTATGTGTTGATTCAGTCTTGTTTATTTTGATGATCGATGCCTTTCTTGTGGTGCGAAAGCTCAGTATAATCAACCTCTTTTGAGAAATAATTAAGTCAAATGTTTTGCAATTCATTATTTATGTTCTGTGTGAACATATTGATTTATTTGAATGGCATATTTAAACAACAAGGCAATACAAAGTGGTTTACAAAAGACATTAAAAGAAAACCATTATAAAATTACATTTGAATGCAATTAAAAACAGACATTAAAGAGCCAGGAGAATAGAATAAAAACCAGCTACAACAGAATAAGACCGTAATAAAATGCAAGAATAAAATAGAAACAAATATAAAAAAAATATTTAAATATAAGAAGTTAGAATGCAAAATTAAAAGATTAAATACATTTGAATAAAGATATTTATACAAAAATTGGTAAAATGGCCAATAACAGATCCATCAAAAATTCCGTAGAATAAAAATATCTATACGGATGCACGTTGTACTTAAATATATAACATGTATTACAAAATATCCAATGGTGTGTTATTATAAATAAGATATTCATGCTGAACTGCACATAACTGAATCACAGTTTTTTGGACCACGATATTTCTTAGGATCTTTTTCTTGTGACATTTTTCCAATTTCGTCCCATGCCTAATCCCAGCGTAGTCCTCTCATCCCAGAGAGATGAAGCTGAGATATGAATTTAGCTCTTCATCAGACTGGAACCCAGCAGCTGTTTCATAACGTGATGAACAAAAGCTCATCATCTCAACTAAAAGGCCGCCGAGATTCATTTCCCTTTACAGGCAGACGCCACATGTGGCCGCGCAGATGACTGCCTGCAGTAATAAAGTTAAATCCACTGTGACATGCTTAATAGGGAATAGTGTGTGTGTGTGTGTGTGTGTGTGTGTGTGTGTGTGTGTGTGTGTGTGTGTGTGTGTGTGTGTGTGTGTGTGTGTGTGTGTGTGTGTGTGTGTGTGTGTGTGTGTGTGTGTGTGTGTGTGTGTGTGTGTGTGTGTGTGTGTGTGTGTGTGTGTGTGTGTGTGTGTGTGTGTGTGGTCGTCTGTCAGAGTGACAAGCTGGAGCCGCTTTCAGTCAATCCATAACAGCAAGTGACCTGTCATCAGAGGCCGTAAAGCACTCGAGATGATATTAAGAGGTCATAGAGAGGAAGTAGAGACACAATGGTGATGAAGACACTACAGGGGGATAGGGGAGAAAAAAAATAACTACTAGATATCATGAAACTTCTGCAGCTGATTACTTATATCAAAATAATAGTTTTTTGTATTAGAAGTTATCTGAAATGCTGTGTTTAAATACGCAAGTGAGGCATTATCTTAGTAAATATGTGCCAACTTGCATAGATTTCCTGGGCAGAAATGTGACCATTAGATGAAGCCAGATTCAACATTCTTGTTTCATTTTGTTGAAGTATTAAGGTCACAGGTTTTAACAACAGGGATTGTAGATAGATATCTCTTTTTATCACACCATTAATCAGAAAATACTGCCATAAAAAGTAATTTTCCTGCATGTTTTTAGTACTTAAGTCTTTATACATGAGTCAGTGTATGGTGTGTGTGTGTGTGTGTGTGTGTGTTTGTAAAAAGCCTCAGAATATAGAGGGCAATGAAAGTGGACCGTTTGGTTTGTAAGAGCTACTGAAGAGATTTCAGAGGAGCCTTGTATGATCAAATTCATACATGTTGTTACTACTACAGGTGAATAGGGTCAAAACATTTTACTAACAGATATCACTATGACATTCCTTCACTTCATTACTGACATTAAAACGTAATTGTTTTATATGACAAGTTCCCTGAAATGTTATGTATAAATATGCATATGGAGCATACTTGGAGGATTTAGGATACATTTACAGACACACATTTAGTAAAATAAACTCCTATATGTGGAATCTGAATATTTTTTTCGAATGTTTGAAAGAAAGAATGTTATAGAAGCAAAATAGCCTAAAATCTCTGCCTGTCTCTGTAAAAAAACATTTAAGTCTCATGATGTATGTGAGGTGATTTAGAGAGATCAGTGGGTGTGTACTTGAAAGTCTAGATTGTACAAGTGTTAAATCAAGTCTGTCAGCAGCAGAGATTTAAATTAATTTAAGTCTCTATTTGACAGGCTTCACACAGTGGATCTACAGCATTAGTGTTTGTGCTTACTGAGCTGATTTCTTAATGTCTCTCTCTCTCTCTCCCCCTCTCTCCCCCCTCCTGTACCTTTGCCCTTCCCTCAGGCTCCTCACTGTGCAAGGATCTCAGGTTGTATCTGAGCAAGTGTTTCACTCCCGGCTCGGTGGACAGCCAGCTCCAGCAGGTCATCCGAGAGAACCTGTACCTGCGAGCGGTTCCCTGTGAGTCCCTGCTGCTCTCTGTACCTTCATTACACTTCATGTCTCTGTGGAGCTCAACAGTGAGTGGGGGGAAGAGAAAATACCTGTAAGAAGATTTTGATGATGAGCAATAATGTCATAGCAATTTTCATACACACGATTCAGCTCAAAGTTCTTTAAAGGGACCATATTCTGCTGACGTTCAGGTGTATGTCAGTATGTAGTGTCTCTACTTTAAAGAGTCCTCTCCTGCTGATGTTCAGGTGTATGTCAGTATGTAGTGTCTCTACTTTAAAGAGTCCTCTCCTGCTGATGTTCAGGTGTATATCAGTATGTAGTGTCTCTACTTTAAATAGTCCTCTCCTGCTGATGTTCAGGTGTATATCAGTATGTAGTGTCTCTACTTTAAAGAGTCCTCTCCTGCTGATGTTCAGGTGTATATCAGTATGTAGTGTCTCTACTTTAAAGAGTCCTCTCCTGCTGATGTTCAGGTGTATATCAGTATGTAGTGTCTCTACTTTAAAGAGTCCTCTCCTGCTGATGTTCAGGTGTATATCAGCATGTAGTGTCTCTACTTTAAAGAGTCCTCTCCTGCTGATGTTCAGGTGTATATCAGTATGTAGTGTCTCTACTTTAAAGAGTCCTCTCCTGCTGATGTTCAGGTATATATCAGTATGTAGTGTCTCTACTTTAAAGAGTCCTCTCCTGCTGATGTTCAGGTGTATATCAGTATGTAGTGTCTCTACTGGGACATGTCTCCATGCTTTAATGTTCACCCTCTGTCTGAAACCAGAGCCCAGTCTGCTCTGATTGGTTAGCTGGCCGGCTCTGTTGTGATTGGTCAACCGCTTAGAGATGTCCATTTATATGCACAAAACCTATAGAACACACTTTGCTATGCGTCCCCATGATATCAAGCCACCCAGGAATACCTCTCTTAAGTTACGGCCCACGTTAATTATTTCATAACACGTCTCATGTTCTCCTCCATGTGATTAACTCGGTGTTAATTGGCTGGCAAGCAGAAAGGACCGTCTCCAACACTTCCTCTTGTAAGTGTATGCAAGCAAAACCGAGGTGATTTTGTGAAATAATGATTCCTCCCACAGGAACGTTTGAGTGTCAGAAAATTCATTTCCTGCAGTCTGGTCTTCATGCATCACATTATGATGGAAATGTCTTTACTTAGTTATGTCAGTGATCACCACACACTCCTGTCATTGGCTCCTGTCACTCTCCATTGACGTTTAGGAGCAAGGTGTTCGCTTATTTCGCTACCTGATATCAAATCAATGTAAATAGAGCTCGGCTTTCTCTCTGTGCTTCTCCATGGCGCATATTCCCAAATCGTATCTATAGTAATAGCGTGAGCACACTTTGCACTTTGAGTGGTTTAAAAAAACGGTATTAATTCTCAGAAATGATTTATGTAACAACGACAACATGTTGAGATTCTCAGTCATATATACAAAATGCTGGCCTTCTAAGCCTCAAACATGGAACTGTAAAGAGATCTGGAAATACAATAGGATGTACGACGCCTTTCATCACTATGGAAGTTGCTCAGTGTTGCATGAAGCCAAAATGACTCGACTGAAGTTTGATCAAATGACTCGTCCCATCCGAATAGCTTCTGAATAAATAGAGCAAGCACACTAGCTTTTAATTTAGAGCCGCCTCCCAGCGCTCTGTCTCAGATTCATTTACAGAAACAGAAGAAGAAAAATATGTCATAAATCAGAGACGAGTGGATTTAAGTGGATTTACCTCCAAAAGCAAAATATCCACTGATTTACAGACGTCTCTTTCTGAATGTGAGTCTTTGGGGGAAACGTCTTATCTCGCCCTGAAGTTGTTATGCTTTGCAGAAAATGTGGGTTGTGTCTAGAAGCTAACCCAAGGTTGGGGAAATTCATGCAACAACAAAGTTAGAAAATGTTCCTTGAATGGGTAAGATTAGGAAAAGTTCACACAGTATTTCTCTGGTTCTTCTGGGCTTTGACTCAAATCATGCTACTTCCCGTTAATCTTTTGTATTTGTATTTATGACCAGGACCATGCCCCGCCCCTTAGCCTATCACGTACAATGTGTTGGAGTGCTAGCCAATAGAAGCGCGAGTGTTACGTCACTTTGACCCGTAGGAAACACAGGGTGAAATTCTTGCAACAACAAAGTTAGAAAATGTTCCTTGAATGGGTAAGATTAGGAAAAGTTCACACAGTTTTGCTAATCTATGGTTCTTCTGGGCTTTGACTCAAATCATGCTAGTTCCCGTTGATCATATGTTTTTGTATGTATGTCCGTATTGAACAAGGACCATGCATCAAATTACATTAATATCAAAAAGAGAAGAGAGGATTTATGACAGATTTGAGCTGGTAATTTCCATCAGCAGTCTTTGGGCCGAAACACATCTGAAAATCATCACAACCTAAAAACATTACTTAGCTATACAATTTAAGTACCAGCACAATTTCTCAGTCGACTATTATTACAGCTCACTTATTGGACGTGACTTGAGTCATTTCCAGATTTCGAGGGGACAATGTAGAGTACAACCTGGGGTCATGAATAAAAGGAGTATTATAACGAACATATTACATAGCGTCTTTGAGTTGTGAAAAGCGCTATATAAATAAAATGTATTATTATTGTTATATTATGATTCCCTGATAAGAAAAATGTATTTAAATTGGAAGTAGAGTCAGCTAAAAGCACACAAAAGGATTTCTGATGATTATATTTCATTGTGTAGTGATAAAGATTACAGCCAGGCTAAAATCCTCACTTCTTTCCCCTCAGTGTTCGAGGTAGTTTGTGTTTCGGTTCCCCGTGATGTAACTTCCCGTGTGACGCCTGTGGAGCACAATGGCAGCCAAAGGCAGCTAGTTGCATCTGTTGCTCTCTTAATCCTCTGTAGCGTCACAGCTGCTGAATCCTCTCGCTCTGAGCAGAGATTTCTCAGAAAGATCTGTGTTTCTGACGTGGTTCTCTGACCCGCGTTGGTCTGTTCCTCTTATTGTTCCTCCTGGTTTTGGTGGTATCACGGAGGAGACGGACCACCTCGTGTGTTCGCTGTCTTCACCTTGCTGTGGCAGTTTGGCGTCGCTGCTAATCTCTCCTTTAGTACAGGAAGTAGGTCATGTGGGACAGTCTGCCACACACACACACACACACACACACACACACACACACACACACACACACACACACACACACACACACACACACACACACACACACACACACACACACACACACTGACAGAGCAGGTCAAAACTCCCCGGAGAAGATAACCTAATATACTGCATGCATATTCATATTGTGCTATAATTGCATTTTAATTCATATCAAGCGTTCTCATTACCTCACCGTGCATCTGCAAGCTGCTGCTCACTTAGGGGTTTGCATAAATAAAGGCTTTTAGATATGTGTGGAGTAAATTGAAGAGCAAGGGGGTTGATTGAAAAAGGACTTACACATTTTAGATGAATCAGAAAATAGTTATTTGGAAAGTTTTCTGAATATACTGTGTTTAATCAGAATCAGAATACTTCCTTTATTCCCAGCGGAAGTTGGATTGCATAACAAGAAATTAAAAATAAATAAATTAAATGAATTAAAATAAATTAAATAAATTAAATAAATTAAATAAATTAAATAAATTAAATAAATTAAATTAAATAAATTAAATTAAATAAACAAAATTAAGTTAAATTAAATTAAAAAAGTACAATATAATAAAAGAATATTAAAAAAATATAATTAAATGTAACAAAATAAAATGCAATTAAAGTCAATAGTATAAAATGCTAATTGTATTATTATTGCTCGAAGTGTGGTATAAAACATTAATAATGCCACAGTTGAATCATTTACCAGCCAACAGGTGTACTCATTATTGCACAATATTATAATAGTCCACCGACGGTGGTGTCAAACTTTTGGAAACAGCGTCCCGTATTTCTTTGGTGAGAGTGAGTGACGACTGAGCCGGCTGTAATCCTCTGATCTGCAGGAGTCAGTAAGATGCTGTTGTTCTCATGCCGACACCAACTCACGCATGCTAGCCTGATCTCGGGAGGGAAACCATCACGCCTCGTTTTCACTGGAGCAGATTGTATTCCTTTTGTTGTTTGGCATCGAGGAGGCAGCTGTGTTTAATGCTGAGGAGATTCCACCAGTGGCTCATTGTGGCCCCCTTCAGGATCACATGTATGTTCCTGCTTTCTTTGTTGTTGTTTGTTCATGGGGTTTTTTGGGGGTAAAGATTGAGTTGCATCAGAGGCAGAAGAGAAGTCTTAAAGGGGAGACACAGGTGAATAGGGTACACATATTTAACTAATAGATATCAATATGAAACTTCCCCGGTTGATTTCTGACATTAAGACAATAGTTTTTTGTATTACAAGTTTTCCGAAATGATGTGTTGTTCTATGCAAATTAGGTAATAACTTGTTAAATGTGTGCTAATTTGCATACCTTTGCAGAACAGGAATGTGAACATTGGATAAAGCTATGTTCTTGTTTCATTCTGTTGACATATTAGAGCCAAAGGTTTTTCCAGAGGGGATTTTGAGTATCTCTTCAGATCACCCCTTAACAAATTGATTTTGTGCATGTTTTTAGTAGACAGTGAATAAATTAGTGTGTGAATGGTGTGTGAAAGCTGGCGTCTGTACAAAGCTTTAGACTTGGTGTGTAAATGCTACTGAATTGGAGTTTTCTACGTTGGCCGACAGGTGCAAGCGCATTACCACGGGCCAATCATATTCATTCGGAGAACAGTTTCAAAAACGATGCAAATATAAAAACACAAATATGCCAAAACGCATGAAAAGGGAGAAACATCATCACCAACTTGACGAAACCTGAGCACTGCATTGACGAAACGCTGCAATACAAATCAGATGGATACTATAACATACTAAAACATCTTTATTGTCCAACTTTATAGTCCTGAACGTCACCAAGCGCTCCGGTCCCAGCTGTGTGCGTCACTTTTTAGTGTCCCCTGGTTTCCGTTGTGTTTGGAGCTTCTTGCAGCGTTTTGTTTATGCATTGCTTTTAGTGAACGCTGAGCAGTTTCATCAAGTTCTTCATTTGCATGTGTTTTGGCACATTTGTGTTTTGCATTTGTTTTGCATTGTTTTTAAAAGCTGCAGCACGTTTCTCGGAAATGTCTTGGTCACCGTATATTTTTCTGTTGAGAGACGAGGAGCCTTTCGAGATTGTAAAACTCATACATGTTGTACACACTAAAGGTGAACAGGGTAAACATTTTATCTTATCGATTTTTTCAATATTACAAGTTTTCTGAATGTTGAGTTTAAATGTACAAATGAGGATAATGTAAGGCTAACCTTTGGCAAATTTAGGAGGAATCTACAGGCACAAAATATCAAAGTTAGTAAATTAAGCACCTAAATGTGAATTTTGGATGTTGTCTAAGTCTAAGGCCCCGTCCACACGGAAACGAAAATGAAAACGAACCGATGTCGATATCAAAAAAGTCTTCCGTCCACACGGAATCGGCTCAAGAGACGTGTCCGTCCACACGAGACCGCTCGACCCGCTGGAGACGCTGTAGTACATATGCCAGGCCTGTAAGTGGCGCTGTACTTCCGCCACAAAATACACCAAAAGCAGCGAAGAAGACCCCCCGAGCATGGTTGCCTGGTTGCCTTTCTGTTTATTCTCCGCGGTGGATTTAGCAACATGTTCATGTAGTTCTCCATGTCCACTTGTTGCTGATGGTTGTGGTAGAGGAGCTGTAGATTTTGCACTAACATCTGTATCATGGTCAGTAGCGTCTAGAGCACGAAAGCAACCCTGTGATCCGTCATTGTTGTTGTTGTTGGCATCAGCAATGACGCGGGGGTGAGCAGGAGAGGTGGGGAGAGGCGGGGCTATGGCATCATCGTTATCAGGAAATTATCGTTTAGGGCGTACACACGGAGCCGTTTGGCCCCCCAGAGCGTTCCGTCCGCAGATCTACCCACCCGCCGTTATCACAGGGCTATCGGATCGGGCTCCGAATCCGCGTTTCCGTGTCGGCCTCGTGTGGACGAACCGTCTATACGATAGAGAACGTTAGCGGATACAACCCGTTTCGTCTCCGTGTGGAAGGGGCCTAAAAGAAGACATGTTATGGATGCAAAATAGCCCACGACAAGGCCTCAGTTTTGGTTGCATTTCTTAAATCCAGATGCTATTTCCTCTTCTGAAAATGTGCTTTAGTACCCGTCGTGCTATTTAGAGAGAACACATCAGTCCCTGGATTTCCGTTTGATGAGACAATGTTTTCTGATGTTGGCGCTGGCACTGATGCAAGAAATATCATTCCAGTCAGGAGGGCAGTGCATAAAAATGGAAATGAAAATGACAGAATTAAGTAAATGCTGGCTGCTGTTGCAACAACTATCTAAAGGAGGGGGATAATCACATTTCTATCTGCAGGAGGGGGTTCATACTGAAGTGTTTTTATATCCATTTTTGTCTCCTTTTCATATAATTTCTGTGCAAGACTTCACATTAGCCTCCTGAACTTTCCCATGCATATAATCGCTCTAACCATTTGTGTCTTTCTAATTGTCTTCGGTGTGAGTCAGAGATAAGAAACATCATCATTCAGTTATTGTAATACGTCTCTCCGGCGTTGTCTGTGGCCTTTTCACCGCTCTTCTTCCCTTGCTCTTTGTGTGTCTGATGATCTTGACGGACAGCTCTCTCTCCGGGTGTTTCAGTGTAATTACCTCCTCACTCCCCCCCCTGTCTCCCCTGGGATCACTGTGCAGCCTACAGGGAGAAGAAGATGGCAATAATCCATCCTGCCCCGCCCCACCCCTGCTGACATGTCATATATATTTCCTAGGATGGGGCATGGATAATGAATCCCTGCCTCACACTGAATCAGCTGGAGAGTTACTGCCAGTCCTGGGGGGGGGGGGGGGGTAGCGTAGAGCTGGATAAACATAAGAAGTTAAAACAAGAAAATGGAATACAATTGTAAAATGAAATGAAATTTAAATATTTACATAAACATAAGAAGTTCAAGTAAAATTTCCCAAATTAATAAGAATAAAATAAAACATATTAATATGAATATTAGAAATTCGCATCATTGAAGAATGCATCATCAACAGGTGGAGTTATAATGAGGTATAATGACATAGATTCAGACGTCTCTATCCGCTCTAAAGGTCCTTACACACCAAACTGACACCAAAGAACACCAAACGGAACGTCGCCTCACGTCGCCTCACGTCGCCTCACGTCGCCTCTGCAACAACCGGAAGACAGACTGCGTGATAACCGCGAGAAGAAGAACGGACTGCTTGATACAAACAAACAACAAATAGCGTGTGCGTTCCATTTACAGCGAGAAGCTCACGGGGCTTTCCCGAACCTGTGTCGAGAGCTGGAGTTAAATGAAATCTCCCTTCTTAATCGTTTGTTTGGGTCCCTCACTTCCGTTTCGCTTCTCATGCACTGATTCGCTAAGCTGAACAGCCAATCAGAGTGATTTCTTTGGCCGACAGCCTCCCGATTCAACATGTCGAATCGGCGGCGGAAGGTGTCGGCCCGGCCGAAAAGACACGACGGTGCAGGACACCCTTGAAATGTAGCACTTGAAATGTTTTGGCTCTATGAAACCTGATGTACTTATATGATTCTGTTTTCTTCAAGTTTCTATCTTCCTGGTCGAACGCACTTATTGTAAGTCGCTTTGGATAAAAGCGTCAGTTAAATGTAATGTACACACCAAGACACACCAATCTGAGTAGGGCGACACAACGCTCATCGATGGCCCGACATCTATCGATGCCGAAAATCGGCTTGGTGTGTAAGGACCTTAAAGCCTCAGACAGTCTCCTAATGATCCGGAGGGTCAAACTCCTCCGGAGGAAACGCTGCCTCTGGGAATCTCAAAGCAAGGAGAAGTAAAACTCAACATGATCTGAAACGATTAGTGAGTCAATTAGTGGATCAACAGAAAACAGGTCTGCAACGATTCAATAATCATTTGGTTTTTTAGACGTTTTATTGCGCTTCAATTCAGCAAATATTCAGTGTGATGTTTCTTTATTGAGTCGTGGAATTAACAAGCATAAGAAGAACATTACATATAAATTAAAAATTAAAACAGTAAAATATGTCAAGAAACCTACATATAGAATACAATATATTTAAAAAACAACTTTAACAAAATATATTATTATTATAAGGACGCTTTGTGGTGGAAAATTACAAAATGAATGTTTTTCCAAAAATTGTCTACAAAATATCTTATTTACATTATAAGCTGTTTTGAGGGAAATTGCAATAAAAAACCTGAAAAACTTTTAAAATATGAACAAAAACTGAGAAAAAACGATGATAAAAATCCTTTAAAATCTTTCCAATATGTATGAATTTGA
Organism: Pogonophryne albipinna; assembly: GCA_028583405.1. NCBI lineage: Eukaryota > Metazoa > Chordata > Actinopteri > Perciformes > Artedidraconidae > Pogonophryne > Pogonophryne albipinna. Next base: position 25,028 of record JAPTMU010000128.1, on the reverse strand, counting down.
ATTGAAGCTGAATGTAAGGAAATTAAATAGAAATATGAACAAATACTATAAATGATGTACATTAAATAAAATACAAAATGTAAGAAACATCTGCAATACTTTTTCAAAGTGGTAATGTGCAAAATATGATTAATAAGAAGAATATGCAATGTACAGAAACAAAGGTTTACTGAGTGCATTTTAATGGAACATTTGAGTAATCTGTACTTGCAGCCATACAGTATTATGTGTGTGTGTGTGTGTGTGTGTGTGTGTGTGTGTGTGTGTGTGTGTGTGTGTGTGTGTGTGTGTGTGTGTGTGTGTGTGTGTGTGTGTGTGCCTAAATCTAAATCCATGGAGCTTTTTCCACCTTTGTTTTTAGAGAAGAGCTCGGTCTGATGGAGCTTCTGCTCTCTAATGTCTGTGTGTCTACATGTGTGTGTGTTCTGTGTGTGTGTGTGTGTGTGCATGTGTCCCTGTGTCTGGGGGGGGGGGGCAGCTCCCAGCACGGCGGTGCATTAATCACTGGTTTTATGGGGGATCTGGGTGTGACTCCCTCCTGCAGAAGGACGGCGATTCGTCCTCAGTTTGGGCTCATGTGAGATTTTGTCTCGGGAAAGGAATTATTGTCTCAAGGTCGAAACGGACGGCGCGCAGTTCAATCTGCAAATTAGAATGAGAATATAACACAATGTGAACACAGACACACACTGGTGATTGAGGTTAAAGATTGTATTGCTGTGCGAAATTGTAAAAGACAGCCAAGCGTGCCTGAAGACAGAGTCTCACAGCTCTTCTGAAGGACATCAAACAGAAAGGGGCCATATCTGTACTCTCAGAGGGCTGATTTTGACTACTGTGTAATGTTGCGACCATTGGATACAGAGAGCACAAGATGAACACTATTACCTCTTCTGTGGACAATTACTTTTCAAATGAATAAGCAATCTGTCCAATCTTAATGATTCAGAGTCCCCTAAATCTGCCAAATCGACCCGAAATGAATCAAAATCAGCACGTCGAGAGTACAGCGATGGCCACGTCCTGGTTAGAACTGCCATGTCTGATCCTGTAATGGATTCGGCATTTATTTTGTTTATTCATTTATTTAACAGGGACAGTGCACATTAATGAACATTTCTGTAAATGTGCCAGAGTTAGCCAAGAGACTATTTTTCATCTCTAGTCCCTGGACAGATTTTAAAAGTCAACCTAAAACACATTTCATTTTAAACAAGTAAATACAATACATTTCAAATATGCAACATACATTAATGGGATACTTAAATAAAACAATTTAAAATACAGAACATTAAAACAAATAAAACAAAACAAAAGAACATGTTAAAACACAGGCTGTTACGGTGTGTGCAGGAAGAAGGACCCAAATGCAGATTAAAGTGACAAAAACTAAGGCCAACAGGGTGGGTGGAGGGGGTCTGGAGGACGGGCTTGGGCTGACAGTGGAGGACCCGGAAGGGGTCTCGGGCGGACGGCCCGGGGGCAAGGCAGAGATCAAGGATGGGGTCTCGGGCGGACGGCCCGGGGGCAAGGCAGACTTCAGGGTGGGGCGAAGGCCAAACAGCTCCGGAGGCCGGGCAGGACCCGGTGTAGGCCGAACAGGAACCGGAGGGACAGGCTTCGGCAGGATCCCCCACGGAAGAGGACCAGGAGTTGGCAGCACCCCCGGCGAGACAGATGATGGCGGGGCCTCCAACGGAACAGGACAAGGGGTTGGCAGGATCCCCAGCGGAACCTCCAAAGGCACGGGACATAGAGTTGGCAGGACCCCCGGTAGAAGAGTAGTCGGCGGGACCTCCAACGGAACAGGACAAGGGATTGGCAGGACCCCCGGTAGAAGAGTAGTCGGCAGGACCTCCAACGGAACAGGACAAGGGATTGGCAGGACCCCCGGCAGAAGAGTAGTCGGCGGGGCCTCCAACGGGACAGGACACAGGGTTGGCAGGACCCCCGGCAGGAGAGCAGTCGGCGGGGCCTCCAACGGCACAGGACTTAGGGTTGGCAGGACCCCCGGCAGAACAGTAGTCGGCGGGACCCGCAACGGGACAGGACATAGGGTTGGCAGGACCCCCGGCAGGAGAGTAGTCGGCGGGACCCCCAACGGGACAGGACATAGGGTTGGCAGGACCCCCGGCAGGAGCGTAGTCGGCGGGACCCCCAACGGGGCAGGAGAGTAGTTGGCGGGGCCTCCAACGGCACATGAGTAGGGACTTGAGTGGGAACTCGAGAGGAAACTCGAGAGGAGACTCGAGAGGAGACTCGAGAGGAGACTCGAGAGGGGACTCGAGAGGGGACCCGAGAGGGGACCCGAGAGGGGACCCGAGTGGAGTCTCGAGAGGAAACTTGAGAGGGGACTCGGGTAGGACCTGGAGGGGTGACTTGAGAGGGGACTTGAGAGGGAACTTGAGAGAGGACTCGAGAGGAGACTAGAGGGGAAACTTGAGTGGGGACTTGAGTGGGGACTTGTGTCGGTCGGTACGCCGACAGGACACGGGGAGATGGTGTCGTCTGGGGAGCCAGCAGGAGACGAGGTGCTGGTGTCGGCCGGTACGCCGACAAGACTCGGGGAGCTGGCGTCGGCTGGGGAGCCAGCAGGAGACGAGGTGCTGGAGTCGGCCGGTACGCCGACAGGACTCGGGGAACTGGCGTCGGCTGGAGAGCCAGCAGGAGACGAGGTGCTGGAGTCGGCCGGTACGCCGACAAGACTCGGGGAGCTGGCGTCGGCTGGGGAGCCAGCAGGAGACGAGGTGCTGGAGTCGGCCGGTACGCCGACAGGACTCGGGGAACTGGCGTCGGCTGGAGAGCCAGCAGGAGACG
>JAPTMU010000128.1:0-21211 GCA_028583405.1 Pogonophryne albipinna | reverse complement strand
CCTCTCCCTCAGGGCTCCTCTCCCTCAGGGATCCTCTCCCACAGGGCTCCTCTCCCTCAGGGCTCCTCTCCCTCAGGGATCCTCTCCCACAGGGCTCCTCTCCCTCAGGGCTCCTCTCCCTCAGGGCTCCTCTCCCTCAGGGCTCCTCTCCCTCAGGGATCCTCTCCCTCAGGGCTCCTCTCCCTCAGGGCTCCTCTCCCTCAGGGGGCCTCTCCCACAGGGCTCCTCTCCCTCAGGGCTCCTCTCCCTCAGGGGGCCTCTCCCTCAGGGGTCCTCTCCCTCAGGGCTCCTCTCCCTCAGGGCTCCTCTCCCTCAGGGATCCTCTCCCACAGGGCTCCTCTCCCTCAGGGCTCCTCTCCCTCAGGGGGCCTCTCCCTCAGGGCTCCTGCTCCCTCAGGCTCCTCTCCCTCAGGGGGCCTCTCCCTCAGGGGGCCTCTCCCTCAGGGCTCCTCTCCCTCAGGGATCCTCTCCCACAGGGCTCCTCTCCCTCAGGGCTCCTCTCCCTCAGGGCTCCTCTCCCTCAGGGCTCCTCTCCCTCAGGGATCCTCTCCCTCAGGGCTCCTCTCCCTCAGGGATCCTCTCCCTCAGGCTCCTCTCCCACAGGGATCACTCTCCCTCAGGGCTCCTCTCCTCAGGGATCCTCTCCCTCAGGCTTCCTCTCCCCACAGGGATCCTCTCCCTCAGGGCTTCTCTACCTCAGGGATCCTCTCCCACAGGGATCCTCTCCTCCAGGGATCCTCTCCCTCAGGGCTCCTCTCCCTCAGGGCTCCTCTCCCTCAGGGGGCCTCTCCCTCAGGGGCCTCTCCCTCAGGGCCTCTTCCTGGTCTGTTGACTGTTGGTCAAGCTCTGGATCGCTGTTGTCTTCCATTTCTGAGACATCGTCCTCTATGTCTGGTTCAATCTCCTCTTCATCTGGTTCAAAACATTGTCCCGAGCCCTCTGACAGAAAATTGTCTAATCGGTCGCCTACTCATTGTGTCAATGAGTCAAGGCACAAATATAACTGCATGAGAGACAGTAAGGGAGGGGCATTTAGCGCGAGAAAGTGAGAGGTTTTTCGTTCTAAACTTCAAGTACCAAAAGTAAAGGTAGACCTTAATGCAGATTGGATATATCATAGATTATAAGAAGTGGTTTACTGAGTGTGAGCATTAATCATGATGCAGCACGTTAAGGTGGTACAACATGCCATTTTGCTTTAACATATTATGTGTATGCTTGTATGCCATCTTAAAGTAAAATCTTCTCATTATCTATTTTGTATCATCAAAGAAACTTCTGCTAAGGAGCTACAGCTGTAGCAGAAAAGAAAAGGACAATACTGTAAATGCTACAGCTACTTTCCACCATTGCAAATACGTTTTATTTAATACAACTTACATTGTTTTGAGGTCAGGATATTTACCATGTTATGTTGTTTATTCATGTCTGTCTTCTTTTATAGTTGGACCCTGCTGCATGGTGATTTTGAACTTAAAATAACATTGACTTGAAGGTAGGGTAGGTAAGAATGGAGAAACCAGCTCGAGTGCGCTAGAATTTGAAAATACACAACCGAACAAAATCTGCCCCTTCCTTCAGACTTCCTTACAGAGCCCCTCCTCCAACACACACGAACGCACACATGACCAATGAGGGCACGAGATAAGTTTGTGCACAGATGGAAGGCTGACAGGCAGGTAGGCCATCCAGTTACTTTAGCCGGGCCGACTCAGATGGTTGGTCGTGCTTTTTACAGCGCCACGGCTTCCACAGATGATATTGTTTGATGTATTTATTGTCAAAGCATTTAATGTATGCATTGCTATCGGGATGTTAAGAGCATTCCATGGAATATAACTGAAGTGAATTACCTACCCCACCTTTAATGTTTTATTTGATTGTTTTATGTTATGTATGCACTCTTTATATTGAGAGCTTGATATGTTAAACTATCGTTAATTAATTAATGCATTTATTAGTTAGATGTTCTAAATTAATACATTTCTTAAAGGTAAAACAAATAATCCCTGCTTTTATTTTGAAGGTGTGTGATGCATACTGACAGTGTCTTGCTAACTTGACCATTTCTCTCCACAAACCTGAGGCTACAAAGGTGTGTCCTTCGCTTCACCTCCTAGGCTACAACATGAAAGTACAACTACACACACACCCCTCTCCTACTCAAACAAACCCCTCCTTTACTTTCTGATCCTCACCATGTATAGTCTTTATTAATCCATCTGCAGTCTGCATCCACAGCGAGGAAGAATAAATACTGCTAGATAAATATTTAGAGCAGGAATTATGAACCCAGATATGTTTGGGGGAAAGTTATAATCACACAGCAACATGGGGACTTCGTTTAAAAACAACAAAGTCAGTATGAGCTCAAACAAAGGATTATCCTTCCTCTGAAGTCTCTCAATAACACGGAGCTTGTGTACAGTAGTGTTTTTGCAGCAGTGAAAAGTTAGAAAGGCTTTTCCTTAAATGCAATGTAATCTGAACATGAAAAGAGGGGGAGAGCATGCATAGCTGTGTGTGCAAAAGAAACATTCAAATAAGATTAGAGAGCAGATGCATGGTGAACCAGTGTGTGTCCAACAGTGTTCCTGATTATATCTGAACAGCAGCTTCCTGATAAGAGTCTGGTGCTTACACCACAGCTTTACTGAGGTTTCTGCTACTTTACTAACTTGAACTTCATTACTTTATTTCTAGGCTTTACATGTATTCATTTATTTCAGAAAATCAGAAACACTCTGCTTCCATCTACTGGTGATCTGACAGAAAGCAACTAAAGACAAATACACCCAGCATCACTTGCACTTGTATTTAACCTTTGTGTTGTGTTCGAAAGCTGTTACCGTTCATGGTGTTCGCGGGTCCATTTTGACCCATGATTGATCTCAGTCCAGATCACTCAAACACAATGACTATCATCCAATATTGTTTTAACTACATCATAACTAACTTATTCATTCATAACTGTACAATGTAGTCATTTTATTTTATGGCCCCAAAACACATCACACCACTTATTTAAGTAAAACATTTGATTAAATGCACTCATCATTATCATGGAAGCCTGTTTGCGCCACAGGAAAAAAACATAAAAAATCCTGTAAGTCAATATATTGACTTAGCTATCTCAATATATTACATTACATTACATGTTACTTGTTAGACGCTTTTATCCAAAGCGACTTACATACTTATTGACTTAGCTCAATACATTTTCAATATATTGAGATAGTAAGTCAATATATTGAGATACTAAGTCAATATATTGAGATACTAAGTCAATATATTGAGATACTAAGTCAATATATTGAGATAGTAAGTCAATATATTGAGATAGTAAGTCAATATATTGAGATAGTAAGTCAATATATTGAGATACTAAGTCAATATATTGAGATATTAAGTCAATATATTGAGATATTAAGTCAATATATTGAGATAGTAAGTCAATATATTGAGATAGTAAGTCAATATATTGAGATATTAAGTCAATATATTGAGATAGTAAGTCAATATATTGAGATAGTAAGTCAATATATTGAGATACTAAGTCAATATATTGAGATATTAAGTCAATATATTGAGATAGTAAGTCAATATATTGAGATAGCTAAGTCAATATATTGAGATAGTAAGTCAATATATTGAGATAGTAAGTCAATATATTGAGATAGTAAGTCAATATATTGAGATAGTAAGTCAATATATTGAGATACTAAGTCAATATATTGAGATACTAAGTCAATATATTGAGATAGTAAGTCAATATATTGAGATAGTAAGTCAATATATTGAGATATTAAGTCAATATATTGAGATAGTAAGTCAATATATTGAGATAGTAAGTCAATATATTGAGATACTAAGTCAATATATTGAGATAGTAAGTCAATATATTGAGATAGTAAGTCAATATATTGAGATACTAAGTCAATATATTGAGATACTAAGTCAATATATTGAGATACTAAGTCAATATATTGAGATACTAAGTCAATATATTGAGATAACTAAGTCAATATATTGAGATAGTAAGTCAATATATTGAGATAGTAAGTCAATATATTGAGATAGTAAGTCAATATATTGAGATATTAAGTCAATATATTGAGATATTAAGTCAATATATTGAGATAGTAAGTCAATATATTGAGATACTAAGTCAATATATTGAGATACAAGTCAATATATTGAGATACTAAGTCAATATATTGAGATACTAAGTCAATATATTGAGATAGTAAGTCAATATATTGAGATAACTAAGTCAATATATTGAGATAGTAAGTCAATATATTGAGATATTAAGTCAATATATTGAGATATTAAGTCAATATATTGAGATAGTAAGTCAATATATTGAGATATTAAGTCAATATATTGAGATATTAAGTCAATATATTGAGATAGTAAGTCAATATATTGAGATAGTAAGTCAATATATTGAGATAGTAAGTCAATATATTGAGATAGCTAAGTCAATATATTGACTTACAGGATTTTTTATTTATTTTTTCCTGTGGCGCAAACAGACTATACATTATATTCCCTATAGTGAAGACAGTGGATCATTATGTTATCTGACTATAGACTAATATTAGAATACAATTCGATGGAGGGGAGACCAGGTGCATGTTGCAAAAAAAATATTGTTACAGTGGATGAAGGGGGTGGGGGGGGGTGGGGGGTGTCTAAAGTCAACGATGAATCTTGATTGGGCCACATTTGACCCCGAGTGACCCACAACATGCTGCCGGGTCTCCCCAGACCCAAACACCAAATGATAAACCTTTTGTTTTAGAGACCTTCAAAACTTGGCTACAATTGTCCAAATCAGTTGTGTCGTGTTTGTGGAGGATATCATGAAGCCTTGTTCCGATACAAAAAACAAGAGCGTAGTTATTATATCATTTTAACTTGAAACAGGTCACGGGAGACCCGAACACAACATAAGGGTAAAGCTGTGTACGACATAATGTAGAACATTGTAGAACTAAATGTGACCTTAATGCAATCAAAAATGAAACGCATGTCATAAGACCAATGATGTAATACAGTCTCCTGATATTTTATTAATATGTTTACAGATAGTGTTGAGGTGGGTTAATATATGTATTTATTTTTAAATGTTGAAGTAATTATTCTAAAAGACAATTTATTACAAGTACTTGTTTTTTGGAAATGTGTGCAAGTATAAAACATGAATTAAACTTTTAGTTTTATGTAAGCTTACTGGAAAACACGAATGTAATATAATTAACATTATTTAAAGATTGCACCTAATTTGAAACGGTTATAACAGAGAACAATATCATAACTTATAGTGCTTTTTATCATGCCATTGTTAGGCCTCAGATATATAAAATATATATATATATATATATATAGCAAAACATGTCTATGAAGTGTTGATAAATTAAAAAGGAGGGGTCTGAGCTCATGCGGGACCCGGCAGCTACTGTCTAAACTAAATGCTGCCGTGATGAAACGCCATATCATGGATTATCAAGGACTCTCTCTGAAACAGTCTGGAGCTCAAAGGCTTTCTCTCTTGCCGGTTATACCACAAGGTGAGTTCCTTTTTACTTCCTGCTTCTTCACACACATGCTCTCCAGTACAGGTTAGCTCTGAGTGTTAGCGATGCTAATGTAAACACTGACCATATTACGTCCAAAACAGTCGGGCATTGTTTCTGATAGCAACGTTTCTGATTGGGCCGTGGGTCCACATTTCAGATATTACGTCATATCGGACGCAAATCTGGATCAGCTCCGTTGTTCCCCCGTTTTTAGAGATTTGGGTACAGAGGAAAAGAGAGAGGGTTTTATTTTCTGACGCTGCGTGAGTTCCCCGACACACCGGGGACACATGTTTATGTAGAAAAGACATCAAAAAGTGCATTTTGCATGATAGGTCCTCTTTAATCAATGTGGTATTAACATTTCCAAATGGGTTTCTTGTAAAAAATGGACAGATTATTTCTTAATGCAAAACGTTGTTGTTGTTTCTCAAAATGAAAAAATGTTGTTTAGTTTTTGTTCATTTCATTTAATATTATTATAACATTGTTGGTTTCTAAAAGCTGTCTCCAACACAGAGGTTAAGCGGTCTTATAAGTGAACAATGTAAAAGCACAAACACAGATTTTCTTTGTAGTAACAATGGCTTTTATTTCCCAAAGCAAGGCTGCTTTGAATTTAGAAATTACAAACGGCAGACTCTTGTAAAGCATGTTAGAAAAAAAATTATAATCATAACATGGCAATGTTTTACTTAAATAACCACGAAAGGGAAGAGGAAACGGTTACAGAGAGTATTAAAACTGTGACATTCACATCAGAAAATTCTACCTATTGTTCCTTTTTCTGTGTGCCTCTTCAAAAAGAAAGTTGATTTCACTACTGGACTGTAAAAAATGTCAAAAGAAAACTATTTTGCACATTAAAAAAGGAAGAAAATAAAACAACCTGAGCAAAAATCAAAGTGGAGGATGACACTGTGCTTAAAATGAGGAACGTGTTGTTAACGGATACTGAATTAGTGCAGCCAGAATACTGCTGATGAATGACTGTAGGACACTTCAAGAATATAAGAAGAAGAAACTGGTTAATTTGACTTTAAGGCACCGTACACACTCTAAAGAGCAAAGATTAAATAACAGTGTTTGGCAAACCACTGGAAACACTGAATTACGATGTTACACCTAAACTACCCATCCATGTGTAAAACTACTACAGCGGTCCATTAACAGTAGACATGTGTATTAAACAACCATTGCCTATTATGTACAGTTTCCCTTTCTTAATCAGAGGTACATAGAGTGGTGCAGTGAAGACGTATTTTTGTAGTCCGACCCTGAAGGCAGCATCTCCCTGGTTCCCTCGACTCAAAGTCAATGGGATTTTTCCATTGGATTTTGGAATATTGCAGAAAGTATTCTTACATGTTTTGTTCAGCAGGATAAACTCCAAATATTGACTCTACGTTTTTAATAGATGAAACTTAAACGCAATCCCCAGAAGTAAAAAGGTTATAGAGGACGGTCACATGACTTCTCATCACCACCGCTAAGCTAAAGGCGGCTAAGGCTAAGTCTCATTTAGACACGTATTACATTGTACGTGATAGACTAAGGGGCGGGACATCTCTAAGCGGTTGACCAATCACAACAGAGTCAGCCAGCTAACCAATCAGAGCAGACTGGGCTCTGGTTTCAGACAGAGGGTGAAAAGAGGCAGTATGAGACAAATAAAGAGCTTTTTGAACATTAAAACATGGAGACATGTCTCAGTAGAGACACTAAATAAGAACCTAAGAATTGGGCCCCTTTAAAGTTTTGTTGTAAGACATAAAATACGTCAGTTAATAGCCACTGGTGAATTAAAAAACATGGTTGCTGTCTGAGCGCTAGCCAATAGGATCGCGAGTGTTACATAGTGATGTCATAATGTTCCTGATGTAAACAAAGGAGTCCAACGGAGGCGTTTCGGGGAAAGGGAAGACCCCCTAAAAGCATAATAGGGCCTCTTTAAAATCCCTTCAGTTTGTGTTAACCACAGACCTTATTTCAGGCTTCTAACAAAAACACATACAGAAAAAAAACCTTGACTTTGCGACGAGGGAACAGGGAGTGCTAAAATGCTAACTAATTTCTGGGTGTTAGGACTCATTCCTGCACCACTCTATTGAGGTTGGAGTAAAGGTTGATGTGCAGGCACAGATGTTCAGTACCGTCCACGGCGTACAGCGGCATTAAACTGAGACCTCTTGATTTTCACTGTCCGTCGTCCTCTCTGATCCACGCCTCCATTCTGCACACAGTCCTCTTCAATCCTGGCAGAGGTTTAAACTCTGTCTTCTGTATGGAACAAAGGAGATAATATATCAACAGACAGAAACCAATGCAATTAACTTCATCGGAATTCTAAAAAATAACAGTGATTTTATAATCTTCTGTTAACGATTGGAATACTTTCTGAATATAATTGTTTATATATTTGTGGAGAACAGGAACATTTCGCTTCAAAATGGTTTCAGTTTCATCAAATTATACAAATATATTCACACTTTTAAATGTCCTTTTTGTTCCTTTTGCAGTTGTTAGTAACATTTAAAAATAAATAACTTTTTTTTTTAATGTTTGATTTTGAAATGAATGTTGTGAGTGAATCATTTAGACAACTGATCTTGTCTTGTTTGCAAAATAACGTCTCAAACATGTCGTTTCTCTCACCGGTGGAGGCTGCCGTGTGCTGCCTGGTGCTCTTGATGTGCAGGAAGATGGTGTAGGTGTCGTAGGCAAACAGCAGACCCGCGATCAGACCGAAAACCTGAGAATCAAACATCAGCGTCAGAACAGGTCTCAAGAAAAAAACCACTTAAATGTTATTTGCATGAAACTTATCTGTAAAACTGAAAAGCAACAACAGAACAAAAAAAGTCCATCACAATATCAGAGAGCACAGAGTTGTCTTTGCAGCTTCCTTTCATATTCCATGAAGCTTGTTTAGTATCTCCTATTGCATTCATAATCTAATTAGTGGTGTTATGCCTCCCACTCTGCCTCTGGTTTCCCTGCACTCTAAATTAATTCCTCTCTTGTCTCTCTTATTCGTATCCTCTATATTCATGACTTGAAAGAGAGTAGAAAAACGCACTTTAAAATGTTATTGTGATTATTATTGGTGCATTTTGTGTTTTTAGTATTCTAGCAGAAAACTGAAAATACATTGATAATATATGTATTGCAAGCGGTATTGTTATTACATATGTTCTCATATTGTACCCATCATTCGTAGCTACAGTAAAATCAAACCTGCTTGTTAGAGCCAGTATTTTGATTTGATAAGAAAGGCCACCTAATTGTGACGTCTGTAGTCAACGCACTATAAAGGACTACAATTCCCACGGCGCCTGTGCTAACGCCACAGTGATGGGCAACCTGTTGAGAGATGCCGTCGAGGAACAGTTTTTAACCGTACTCGTAACCGTACATACAAACCGTACAAGTACCCTTTAAGTTGTGAAGTTATAAGCATTATCAAGAAAGAAAGAATACCTAAGTTGTGTTGTTTTATTTGAGTTTTGCCTATTTCTTTTGAATATTGTAAAGGCCTATTTTTCTTTGTTGCATGTGCAAAAGTTTGTTATTTTATTTTGAGCAAATACATCGCAACATCTTCTAAACCATCGGAGGCCAAGCAACACTTCAAACTGTGAGTAATTTAAGGAGAGAAACGAGTTAGAACTGTCTGTTTAAGGCGTCTAGTGGCTTGGTGGAAAAACAAGGAAGGAAGCCACGACACTGCTTGAAACCTTGCTTTCAATTACCAGGTGAAGACACATCAGGATCAGAAACTCAGTAATGATCAAATGAACGAGTCACATTGAACACATCACTGTTGGTTAAATGCACAATATGTAAATAACGGCCACTAGGGGTCTCTCAACTAAACTGTAAGGAAAGCTGGAGTTTTCACATGTCTTCATTTGTTCGACCAAAGGTCCCAAATACTTAGGTGATAAGAGGAATGATAAGAAAGATGTATTCAACAATTGTATTGCATATTTGACTGATATCCCTATCTATCTTTCTTTTTTTATTGCATCCTTTTGATAGCTACAATAAATTCAAACATGCTTGAAACGGCACTTTCAAAATGTAATCATCAAACTTTTATTTTGTATTAATTGGTGCATCTTCTGTTCTATTTGATCAATAAAAGAATGCTGGACATTTCTTTCAACTTTTATTTTTTGAAACAGCAATTTGTTGTCAAAAAACGTTGTGCAAGTTTCCCCTCATATCGTGCATCACTAGCTATGATAACGTCAGACCTGCTTGAAAACGTTTGCTCTCATCGCGATAAAGACATTTCTAAAAAGGATTTTCAAAGTTGAAGTAGAAATCAGCTCTTGTAAAAATGTTTATGAAGCTCAGGGAGACCGTTTCCCACGCTCTCATTCACAATTCTCTCTCACTCACTCGCCCTTCCATTACATTACATGTCACTTGTTAGACGCTTTCATCCAAAGCGACTTACATACTCAATACTGTGGACAATCCCCACAGGAGCAATTTGGGGTGAAGTGTCTCAGGGACACAACGACATGCTGACTGCAGTGGGGTTTGAACCAGCCATCCCCTGATTCAAAGTTCAGCTTCCTTCAATAAGCAAGGGCGCGTCATACCCCCAGTAGACCAATCAGTCCCGTCACATCCCCCACAAGCAATCACAGCAGACCCGGCAAACGTTTAAATCTGCTCTTCTCTCCCTCGCCAGCATCGTTCAGAGAATTGATGCAACCCACCTCCACCTCCTTCACCTCCAGTCATCAGCTCCAGGGCCAGGCTAGCCCAGAAGAACCCTCATCATTAAGGACCCTTCACCACCACCAGTGTCTAGACCACTGTAAATCCATCACAGTATGATGGGGTCTAATCTCCAAAATGTAAATCAAACTCACGGAATAACTCTCTCCTGATTGAAATATTGTTGTTTTATTTTGTTGCCTTTTGTGTTCAGTTTAATGCTCAATTTATTGAACAAAAGACTGTCAAATATAATTTCCTTTTTTTTTAAAGTAACACTTTTTTTTGCATAATCTTGAAAATATAGAAAAGGTCAGATTGTCCAATAAAATGGATGCATATTTTCCTCATTTCCTGCAGCCATTGCAAAACAAAAATGTAACCTGCTTGAGAACAGATGCTCATCTCTCTTAAACACTTCGTAGACTTTCTGTGAAATTGTGACAAAAGTCTTGTGATGTTCACTCCACTAAAACAGGAAGGAAGCGTGAGATTTCAGATGGTCATATTACTCAACTCTGACTCAGAGCCTTCCACGAAACAGTCAGATAATTTCATCCGTTATACGTTTCCACACCTTCATAAACGCTGATTCATTGTTAATGATTGTCAAAACAAGCAGGAAAACGTTTTCAGTATTAATCTCATGGGTGCTTCACTGACCCCGCCTGCAATTCGAGCGCCGTCACCGGTTCCTCCAATCACAGACACCAGAGAGACGATGATGTAGAGCACGGCTCCGATACCGGCACGGAACAGATCCTGAACAGAAGGAGAAGATAAAGTGTTGGGAAAATACTGAATGTCCTCTTCCAATATCAGAGTAACATGATAACAAAGGTATCCCAACTGTAGCTGTGAACATGACAGGATGTGTGATTACCTAGAAGAGCATCAGGACTGTTTGAGGCAGATGATAGCTATGTGATTAACATGATGATTCAGCCTCTATGGAGAGAGACATCAAGCATGCTCATTTCTGACGTGGAGCTAATCTAAAGTAAACATTGAATACTGCTTTCTATTCCTCCATCTTGTGACTGTGTAACTCCCTCTCTTGGATATCAGCATGTGAAGGACACTGTTCAGGAACTAGTTGATGCTCTGTATGTGATGACTCCTTCCATTCTGGAGAGGATCACAGATACATGGATCCTGAGATTGAAGCTCAAGCCGGGGACCAGGGAGATCTTTCGAACATAAAGTGTTGTGTAACTGTGTGTGTGTGCTATGTGTGTGTGTGTGTGTGTGTGTGTGTGCTATGTGTGTGTGCTGTGTGTGTGCTGTGTGTGTGCGGTGTGTGTGTGCTGCGTGTGTGCTATGTGTGTGTGTGCTATGTGTGTGTGTGCTATGTGTGTGTGCTATGTGTGTGCTATGTGTGTGCTATGTGTGTGTGCTATGTGCGTGTGCTATGTGTGTGTGTGCTATGTGTGTGTGTGCTATGTGCGTGTGCTATGTGTGTGTGTGCTATGTGTGTGTGTGCTATGTGTGTGTGTGTGCTATGTGTGTGTGCTGTGTGTGTGCTGTGTGTGTGTGCCATGTGTGTGTGCGCTATGTGTGTGTGTGTGTGTGCTATGTGTGTGTGTGTGTGTGTGTGCTATGTGTGTGTGTGCTAAGTGTGTGTGCGCTATGTGTGTGTGTGTGTGTGTGTGCTATGTGTGTGTGCTGTGTGTGTGCGGTGTGTGTGTGCTGTGTGTGTGCTGCGTGTGTGCTATGTGTGTGTGTGCTATGTGCTATGTGTGTGTGTGCTATGTGTGTGTGTGTGCTATGTGTGTGTGCTGTGTGTGTGTGCTGTGTGTGTGTGCTATGTGTGTGTGTGCTATGTGTGTGTGTGCTGTGTGTGTGTGCTATGTGTGTGTGTGCTATGTGTGTGCGCTATGTGTGTGTGTGCTATGTGTGTGCGCTATGTGTGTGTGTGTGTGCTATGTGTGTGTGCTGTGTGTGTGTGCTGTGTGTGTGTGCTATGTGTGTGTGTGCTATGTGTGTGCGCTATGTGTGTGTGTGCTATGTGTGTGCGCTATGTGTGTGTGTGCTATGTGTGTGCGCTATGTGTGTGTGCTATGTGTGTGCGCTATGTGTGTGCGCTATGTGTGTGTGCTATGTGTGTGCGCTATGTGTGTGTGCGCACGCAATAACACTCTTCAGGTCAGTGCATAAGTTAAATCATGTTTTTTGTCTGAACAGAGTTAAATATAAATCAGGCTTCATTGTGACTGTGTGTGTGTGTGTGTGTGTGTGTGTGTGTGTGTGTGTGTGTGTGTGTGTGTGTGTGTGTGTGTGTGTGTGTGTGTGTGTGTGTGTGTGTGTGTGTGTGTGTGTGTGTGTGTGTGTGAGTGTGTGTGTGTGTGACTGTGTGTGTGACTGTGTGTGTGTGTGCGTGTGTGTGTGCGTGCGTGTGTGTGTGTAGAGGACTCACGCTCCAGACCCAGTTGATCACGAGGATCTGCTTGTCGATCTCCATCATGAAGATGACGAAGAAGATGATGGAGAAGATCATCTCGCAGATGGCCACCGAGGAGTATCCTCCATAGTGAGAGGCCGCGAAGCAGATGATGATGATCAAGCTGACGACCTGAGAGAAAGGAAAGAGTGGGGAAGGGACAATGAACAGATCAATGCAAGGTTTTGAGAAAGGAACAGATATCCCCGGATACTTGAAAGAAAATGTTTTGTCATAAAAGTGGTTGTGTTTCTATAAGTTGCTGAACCTGTGTTAACCTTGAATTAGTAAATACTGCTCTACAGTACTTGCTGATACCACACATTTGAATATGGTAACTACTATTTGATTGGATGCATGGGATTTTCAAAATAAAGGCATGTGTACAGCAGTATCTTTCTAAATAAAGTAGAATTTCAAAATAAAGGCAAACAATGATGCTATTGGATTGTTGACCATTGATCAGATCCCTGGTGAAAGAAGAATGGAAAGACTTAGAAAATACTTTTGGAAACATTTAAGTTAATGGGGCTTCATTTTAAGAGAACAAAACAATATGAAAACATCCTTCATACAAACGTTCACACAACTTCTGCAGAATAATCCACGTGTCATTTGCCTGGTTGTACTTACTTCCCCAAAAAACTACAGATATGATATTTAAAACTCTTGAGGTGAACAGTCGTATGCTTGTGCAACTCATGCCTGCAATAGAGTGGTGCAGTAACGAGTTGAAGTGTTTGTTTGAACAGTTTGCAGGAGGCAGGAACTTGCTTTCAAGCAGAACAGAAACTAACTTAGAGGAGTGTTTACATTACATTGCATTTAGCTGACGCTTTTATCCAAAGCGACTTACAATAAGTGCGTTCGACCAACAAGATAGAAACTTGAAGAAAACAGAATCATATAAGTACATCAAGTTTCATAGAGCAAAAACATTTCAAGTGCTACTCAATTGGCTTTAGGTAAGCCAGTCCTTTATTAGTATATAAGTGCTTTGTTAGTAATTCTATCGCTCGAAGTGTAGTCGAAAGAGATGAGTTTTCAGTCTGCGCCGGAAGGTGTGTAAGCTATCTGCTGTCCTGATGTCAATGGGGAGCTCATTCCACCATTTTGGAGCCAGGATAGCAAACCCACGTGTTTTTGCTGATGGGAACTTGGGTCCCCTTCGCAGCGAGGGTGCAGCGAGTCGTTTGGTTGATGCAGAGCGGAGTGCACGTGCTGGGGTGTACGGTTTAACCATGTCCTGGATGTAGGAAGGGCCAGATCCATTCGCAGCATGGTACGCAAGTACCAGTGTCTTGAAGTGGATTCTAGCAGTTACCGGAAGCCAGTGGAGGGAGCGGAGGAGCGGAGTGGTGTGGGAGAATTTAGGAAGGTTGAAGACCAGACGAGCCGCTGTATTCTGGATGAGCTGCAGAGGTCGGATGGCACATGCAGGTAGACCAGCCAGGAGGGAGTTACAGTAGTCTAGGCGTGAGATGACGAGAGCCTGGACCAGAACCTGCATGGCTTTCTGGGTCAGCTGGGGACGTATCCTCCTGATGTTGTAAAGCGTGTATCTGCAGCAACGGGTTGTAGCAGCGATGTTTTCAGTGAAGGACAGGTTGTTATCTGGGTCACACCCAGATTCCTTGCAGTCTGAGTCGGGGAAACAACAGAGGTGCCGATGTTGATTTACGTGTTTGGCGTAATGACGCACAACGGCCTCCACAACTTCTGTAGTCCTATTCAGCCACTTGGTAACAACCATCGTTTTTCAGACACGTCAACTCTTCAGAAATCACCAGTGGGGTCACTGCTGATGGATTTCATGTCGGAGAACAAAACGTGATCCGTCTCTTCAATGTGTCTCAACCACAGACCTTAGTTCCAGATATTTTCCTAAATCCTATGGAGAGATCCCATTGGCTCTGAGACGAGGGAACAGGAAGTGGTGAAATGCTAACTTACTTCCTGCACCACTCGATTGCTTCTAGTGCAAAAGTAATACTTTTCTTCAGATCATAAAAAAACCTATTTTCTTTGATTCTTTGTCCACTGTGAAGGCATGCAGCCTCAAGGCAACATGGGGTTAGGTATTCCTATAAGAGTAAGGCCAGATAAGGAACAAGACTCATATTTCTCCACTATTAGACTGTGCCGTTTTCTTGATAAAACAGCTGTAAAGCACCGGAGAGAGCACCAATCCTCTCCATGCTCAGTTTCAAAGGCCAGTCGGACAGTCAATCATCCAAACAGAGCATCACTGTTCCAGCCTCTTCACTACATCCACATGATAACAAGCGACTCTGCCAGAGAGAAATATGTGTGCGCAGTGAGAGCGATTACCACGCGCCGCTCCTTCTGAGATTAACAGCATGTGTTTGTTTGTGCCATCCTCGTCTGATTCTTCCATATGAGGGAAAAAGTCTGCCTGCATTCCTCTCAGTGCATTCCTCTGAAACGCTGAGAAGCTGCCAACGTTCAGACATCATAAACCGAGGCAGCCCACGACCCTGAACAGAACCAGGGCCACGCTTTTTTTTCTATAGAGCTATTGTCAAAGAGCGTGGGTTGAAACATTCACACAGGGACACATGGCAGCTGTGAAGGAGTGGAGGTCTACCAGAACAGCCTCACAGTTTAGTTTAATCATGTTAATGTCCTTAAACACAACTTCCTCTACTCTGACCTCCAGATTTACATATTTTTGCTCTAAAACTGTGACGTATGTGCATTTGACGTAAGAGCTGCAACTAAGGACTATTTGATTTGTAATTAATCTGCAGATTTATTGTTGTATTTCTTCAACTCAAGGGTGTTTATAATTTGTCTTTGTGTGAAAGGCCCTGTTCTGAATATAGCAAACATGTCATATTTATTACAATATTATATTTTTTTAAAAAGAATACAGTAAAATCAACAGATTTGTTTGAAAACGTATTTAAAATCATTAGAAATAGTTGCAAATTAAGTTTCTTTTAATTGACTAATTTCTTTATCATGGCGGTTTTTAAACAGCATATTAAAACGTGATTTGTTTCCACTGTTGACTTTTCTTACCCGGCATTTCTCTGCACATACTGCATCAGCATTTAACACATCGTACATCTTACATCAAATGTATAATAGTTGAATTAAATGATCAAAATGTTGTACTTGTTATTTTAAAATAGATTTTTACAATAGTTTTGATAGAAGTTCTTTATTTGCTTTTACTTCACAACTTAACCCATTTTACTGTGTGTGTGTGTGTGTGTGTGTGTGTGTGTGTGTTTCATACCAACATGTAAATAAATGTAAATTCTACTTGGTAATAATAATAATAATAACTTTAATTGACATAGCGCCTTTCATTAACCCAAGGTCGCTTAACAATGAAACATTTAAGGACAAGACATAAAACAGGGGGGGGGCAGAAATGGAAGTGTTACATTGCAGGGGAGTGAGTTCATGTTGGAAGGCTATGTTGATGAGTTTTCAGGGTTGATTTGAAGATGTTCAGAGAAGGGGCGTTACGGATTTCAGCAGGGAGGGAGTTCCAGAGGGTGGGGGGGGGGGGCGACACTGAAGGCACGGCCCCCGAAGGTGCGGAGGCGTGAATCAATAAACCTGATTCTGGTTCAGATTATAGCGATAAAGTGTTTTGCAAAGATGTATTTTCCGACACCTCAGAGTGTGAAATCTGTGCCGTCTGAATGAAGCACACACACGATGCAACTGACAGCATTACAGCATTACATCTGTCACTCTGCTGCCCCCCCACTCACAACTGTTACACACACACACACACTCACACACGGCCCGATGCATCAGAGCTTCATGTGTTCTGGAGCCTGGCACCGGCTGCACAAAGAGGCTCTGTGCAGGCGGGTCACAGAGAAACACCCTCTGCTCACAAGAGACCCTCAGAAGAAGAAGAAGAGCCGCCAAGATGTTGAAACAAGGAGCGCCAAACGGAGAACATTAATCATTTAGATTATTTACACTTAGAAATATCCCCCTTTTATTTGTCCTGTTATGGTTTTGTTTACATATTTATTTATTTGTAAATGTTGTGTTATTTCTGTCTTACGTTTACTGAGTGGTTTATCTGTGGATTATTTTATTGTTCCTTTCTTGCCAATGTACTGCTATTCCATGAAATCATGTTAATACATTTTGACTGATATTCCAATTGATAAACAATATTTAAAGGAAATTATCTCTTTTGCTTCCTTATTATCATTCAAAAAATGTAATAACAAAGCAAACTCAGTCCACTACCAATAACCCCCTTCTATGTATCTTCATTTTATAGATTTATGTTTAAAGTGGACCTATCATGCTATATTGGAAACATATATTCCGCTCCTCCGCTCCCTTCACTGGCTTCCGGTAACTGCTAGAATCCACTTCAAGACAATGGTACTTGCGTACCATGCTGCGAATGGATCTGGCCCTTCCTACATCCAGGACATGGTTAAACCGTACACCCCAGCACGTGCACTCCGCTCTGCATCAACCAAACGGCTCGCTGCACCCTCGCTGCGAGGGGGACCCAAGTTCCCATCAGCAAAAACACGTGGGTTTGCTATCCTGGCTCCAAAATGGTGGAATGAGCTCCCCATTGACATCAGGACAGCAGATAGCTTACACACCTTCCGGCGCAGACTGAAAACTCATCTCTTTCGACTCCACTTCGAGAAATAGAACTATTAACAAAGCACTTATATACTAATAAAGAGCTGGCTTATCTAAAGCCAGTTGAGTAGCACTTGAAATGTTTGGCTCTATGAAACCTGATGTACTTTATGATTCTGTTTTCTTCAAGGTTGTGTCTTCCTGGTCGAATGTACTTATTGTAAGTCGCTTTGGATAAAAGCGTCAGCCAAATGTAATGTAATGTAATATTGTAGGGCCATACCTATACGAAACATATCTGTGAAGTGTTTTGCTTAACATACCAAACAGATCCCCCGTTGTAGCCATGCCTCTTACTGCTCAAACCCCTCTTTTGCAGCCCTGTTAGAGAAACGCGGATCTTGGGTCCTTAGCTTAAAAAAAAAAAAAAGAGGAGGCGGAGCTAATGCCTGATCAGAATTCTACCGGAGATAAAGTTAAATTCTGCAGTGATAAAACGCCATCCTGTTCCAAACCACATCAAGGATTATTTCTGAAACAGTATGGAGCTCAAATGCTTTTTCTCTTGCATGTTTATCACAAGGTGAGTTCTTTTTTTATTTCCTGCTTTTTAAACATGTGCTCTCCAGTACAGGTTAGCTCTGAGTGTTAGCGATGCTAATGTAAACAAAGACGAGATTACGTCCAAAACACGTCAGGCATTGTTTCTGATAGCAACTCTTTGTGAGTCCGCAGCCGATTTGACGTCAGATCTGTATCCGCTCGTTGTACCCCCGTTTTTAGAGATTTGGGTACGGAGGAAAAGAGAGAGGGTTTTATTTTCTGACGCTGCGTGAGTTCCCCGACACACCGGGGACACATAGTTATATAAAAGACATCACAAAGTGCATTTTGCATGATAGGCTGCAAGAATATGCAATGAAAAGATCAAATAAAATATGGAATTGTTTTTTAAACATGAGAAGTTAAAGTGAAATGTTCAATACAAAAGAAAAAACAACAACAAATATTAAGATAAACATAAGAAACTAAAGTGTATAGTTTGTATAGTCTCATATATTTTTCATTTACCAAATATTGTTAATTCTGCCTTTGAATATTGCACTACTAGCCCATTTAGTCATTTCTATTAAAGTCCTCTAACTGTGCAGCCGATGTTTTCCCCGCAGCGGAGGATCTGTTTGCACGGGTCAGCCTTCAGGAACTCCAGCTTTCACATCAGTATAATGAGCCGCTCTTTTAAAAAGTGACTGGAGGGAAATGGTTCGGCTAATTATAGTCGGCAGCAGCAACATGAGAGCCAAAAGCTGCGGGTCCACGGTGCAGATACACACCAAACAGCAACCGTTGCTAGGGAAGTCGCTCACAATTTGGGGCGTTTTTTTACACTTTCCGCGGCTCAGTAAAGCGAGCACCATGTGTGCTTAGAGCAACATGGAAAGTTCAGTTTAGTCATTATCCGGCTTATTCATCTACCACACTTTCCCTTTCTTCAATAGCTCTAAAACAAGCTCTCCAGTCATGTGACCACTTTACATTCATGCTATCAACCACAGGGCGAAAGATCAACTCAGAGCATGACTCATACGACTTATCTCTACCGGCTGAATGGCTCACAGGAGGTTGTTCTACACGGGGTGTGACGATGTTGTGAAGCTTCAACATGTTCAAGTAAAGTAATTACTAAAAATGTCACCTAACAAGAAGTGGAAAGATGTTGTCACAACTTGCTGAATTATTCCTGCAGACTTTTGGCTTGTTAGCTGGGAAACTTAAAGAGGCCATACCAAGGTATTTGGGGTTTCCCTCTCCTGTAGTGTGTTGTATAGGTTTGTGGGCATTTAAATGGTCTGCAAAGAAAGGCTACAAAAATGAAACGCCTCCATTGGACTCCTTTGTTTACTTCTGGAATAGAGTGACATCACTATGTAACACTCACGCTTCTATTGGCAAGCGCTCCAACACATTGTACGTGATAGGCTAAGGGGCGGGTAATCACAACAGAGTCGACCAGCGCAGACTGGGCTCTGGTTTCAGACAGAGGGTGAAAAGAGGTGCTGCAGCACAGGCAGTATGAGAAAAATAAAGAGCTTTTTGAACATTAAAGCATGGAGACATGTGGAGACACTACATACTGATATACACCTGAACATCAGCAGGAGAGGACTCTTTAAAGTAGAGACACTACATACTGATATACACCTGAACATCAGCAGGAGAGGACTCTTTAAAGTAGAGACACTACATACTGATATACACCTGAACATCAGCAGGAGAGGACTCTTTAAAGTAGAGACACTACATACTGATATACACCTGAACATCAGCAGGAGAGGACTCTTTAAAGTAGAGACACTACATACTGATATACACCTGAACATCAGCAGGAGAGGACTCTTTCAAGTAGAGACACTACATACTGATATACACCTGAACATCAGCAGGAGAGGACTCTTTAAAGTAGAGACACTACATACTGATATACACCTGAACATCAGCAGGAGAGGACTCTTTAAAGTAGAGACACTACATACTGATATACACCTGAACATCAGCAGGAGAGGACTCTTTAAAGTAGAGACACTACATACTGATATACACCTGAACATCAGCAGGAGAGGACTCTTTAAAGTAGAGACACTACATACTGATATACACCTGAACATCAGCAGGAGAGGACTCTTTAATAGGAACCTGAACATGATATGTCCTTTTTAAACAAAACCACAAACTAACTACTCGTGTAAGGCAGCAGAAGACCAGCAACTCCTGTGTTCTGGGAATATAAAATAACTTGTTTTTTTCAATGGAGTCTTGAAGAGGCTCTTCTTCTACAAACTGGATCTACTGTAGCTCATACACTGACTGTAAAAGTACCTCACCCCACCCCAATTAAAACACATCCAAACTATCCTTTTAAAATTCCCCGTTAGGTCAGACATAACGAGCAGTAATGCTATCTGCCTTCCTGTTTGCCTTCCTCCCTCTCCTGCACTGTAAACTATTTCAGACATGCACCGTCAGTGAGGACTTCCTTTCGCTTCATCAGAGAAGACGACTGGCAGAGGAAACAACAAACTAATGAGTGTAGAGGAGGAAGAAGTACTCAAACACTTAAGACTTAAGTGAAAGTAGTAGAACTAGGGTCAATCAATAAATCAATCAATGTTTATTTATATAGCCCAATATCACAAATGTTATATTTGCCTCAGTGGACTTCACAGTCTGTACAGAATATCAGTATGACAATACGACACCCTCTGTCCTTAGACCCTCACATCGTACAAGGAAACACTTCCAGAGAAAACCCACAGTTTAAAGGGAAAAATGGGAGAAACCTCAGGGAGAGCAACAAGGGTGTAGGTAGGATACTCAGTTAGAAGTGTAAGTCCTGAATTCATAATCAAAATCAGGTAATGCAAAACAATAGGGATGTCCCGATCACCTTTTTTGCTCCCGATCCGATTCCGATCATTTGATTTTGACAATCTGCCGATACCGATTTTTCCCGATCCGATCTTTATGCAATGCATTAAGAGAAAAAAAAGGTAACAGATAATGGCTGGTCATCCAACGCGATGAGTTCAGCTATCTTGGCTGTTATTTGTTTGGCCTTTTCACTGTTCTGGGGCAGTTTCTCTTTCCTTTTAAAAGTCTCTGAAAGTGTCGGTTGTTTCAGTGCCGTTACCTGAGTGGCCGCTGTGTACTCGTCCTGTTGTTGTTGGTGTTTGTTTCTCAGGTGGCGTATTAGATTGGTCGTGTTGAACGTAGCTCTGTTCTTTCCACCACGCGGAACCTCCGCCTTGCAAACATTGCATCTGGCTGTTACACTGCCTTCGCTTTCAAT